>JAAGEH010000026.1:3989115-4009605 GCA_011751065.1 Lasiurus cinereus
AGGACAGCACTTACCCGCTGAGCCATGCCGACCACTGTAAACTACCCCTATCCTCCTACACTCCTCGCCACCTGCCCTCACCTGTCTCTCCCTCCCAATCCTCCCCCCACCCCGCCGCCCGCCGTGTCCTGTATCCATTGGCTATGCTTACATGCGTGCATCCAAAGTCCTCCGGTTGAGTAGAGGACAGTTTTAAATTCTAGGCAGCTGAGGACGACTTTCGAAGCAGCCAAGAGTTAAACAATGGTGACACATGAAAATACTGTGTACGGCGTAGGGAGGGAGCACATGGGCAGCTGGGGACCCCTGGGCCGGGAATCTTACTGTGACTTCCTGGCTCATAGGACAGCACTTACCCGCTGAGCCATGCCGGTGGGCGAAAATTATACATATATCCATATGTAGATAGCAAACAGGGGTAGTAAGCTTCAGGTAACACTTGTATTTTCCTCCGCTTTCCCACGTGTTTGAACTTGGGGCGTCTGATCGGTCCTCCGTGTCCAGGAGAGCGGGAGTGCTATCGTCCGGGTCCGGCCGCTCGAATAACGGAGGGAAGGAGAACATGGGATCGCTTCTCTCCTAAGCAGGATGGGTTTATTTTTAACCAAAATGTGAGGATGCATCACTTCTATTTTTACGGGAAATCTATTCTCACCAAAGACGAACGTGACTCACGGCGTCAGTGTAAACGTGCTTTCTTCCCTCACTCCCACGATGCGCACCGGAGGCCGTGCTTCAGACGGGGCTGCGGGCAGGCAGGGTCTGCAAACACCGAGCCCGCAGACGCCTCCCGGGGGGTGGGCTCCCGCGGTGCCCGGCCTGGCCGGGCAGGTGGACTTGCCACCTGGCTTCCCTGTAAGGCAGCGGTTCTCAGCCTTCCTCAGGCCGCGACCCTTGTATACCATTCCTCATGGGGTGGTGACCCCCAACCATGAAAGTTTGCTACTGTGATGCATCGTGATGTAAATATCTGCATTTTCTGATGGTCTTAGGCGACCGACCCCCAAAGGGGTCTCGACTCACAGGTTGAGAACCGCTGCTGTAAAGGGATCTGGGCATCATCTGTAGCTGGGATCTGCGAACGGCGTTGGCCTCCGAGAGAGGGTGTGGTCCAGGGGGGTGAAGGCCGCGCAGCCTCCTCCAGGAAGCCCTCCAGAAAGCCCCGATGTGGCGTCTGGGCAGCCCTGGACCAGAGACCTCGTTCGTGTCTGGACGGATGCCCGTAGTTCGGGAGGAGGCAGGAGGGGGCCACACTGTCCGCCGGCTGCCAGCCCTCCTCTGTCTGGGATCATTCCTCCCATCTCTTCTTCCCGGTCCTTTTTAAGAAAGCCAAAGGTTCGCCAGGTCAGAGATGGAGTTGTCCGTGTCTGTACGTTATGAAAGCTG
Organism: Lasiurus cinereus; assembly: GCA_011751065.1. Lineage (NCBI taxonomy): Eukaryota > Metazoa > Chordata > Mammalia > Chiroptera > Vespertilionidae > Lasiurus > Lasiurus cinereus. The sequence goes on from JAAGEH010000026.1 coordinate 3,990,502, forward strand.
TCATTTTTCCGAAGAAAGAGGGACCATCCCGGGCAGAGAGGCGCAGATGGCCATCCTCTCGTTCATATGAAGCGGGACAGACTTGGTCCGGTTTCCTGCCGTCGGGAAACGGTTAAGGCCATAAGAGCACGCGTTTTGTTACCATATGTCAAGGTAATTGTCACTTTAATCACGGCTCTATTCGAAGAGCTTCCCACAGATTGGACAGGGACGGGAAAAATAATGCACCACGTTTCCCCCCAAAGCTCCTTTGTCGGTTCGTTATAAACTCTGCCAGCGTGAGACCGACTGGAGCCCAGTGCTGGAAGGTTCTCCTTTCGCCTGTAATATTTCTTCCACTGACGCGGAAACCCACACGCTCAGCGACAGCTCTCAGCGGCCACATTCTGAGAGCTGATGCTAGGCCGTGGCCATCTTAAAATTTAATTCTTCCTGGACTGACTCAAGCTTTACCCAACAACCACATCTTCAATGTTGCCAGTTGTGTTTTTTTTTAAATCAACAAGATAGCCTTTCTGTTCTTACAGGTGTGAGGTGATACCTCATTGTCATGTTGATTGGCATCTCTTGGATGATCAGCGACTTAGAGCATGTTTTGTTTTGTTTTTATATTTTATTGATTTTTTACAGAGAGGAAGGGAGAGGGATAGAGAGTTAGAAACATTGATGAGAGAGAGACATCGATCAGCCGCCTCCCGCACACTTCCCACCGGGGATGTGCCTGCAACCAAGGTATATACCCTTGACCGGAATCGAACCTGGGACCTTTCAGTCCGCAGACCGACGCTCTATCCACTGAGCCACACCGGTTTCGGCTAGAGCATGTTTTCGTATGTCTCTTGGCCGTCTGTATGTCCACTTCGGAGGAGTGTCTGTTTAGGTCCTTTGCCTGTTTTTTCATTGGATTCTTTTTCTCCCTTTTGTTAAGTGGCATGAGTCCCCTGTATACTTTGGAGACTGACCCCTCGTCGGATGTATCTTGGGAAAATATGTTCTCCTATGCAGAGGGTCTCTTGTTGTTTTGCTGATGGTTTCTCTGGCTGCGCAGAAGCTTGTTATTTTGATGCAGTGCCATTTGTGTATTTCCTCCTTAGCCTCTTTTGTCTTAGGAGCAGTATCGGTGAACATATTGCTACGAGAGATGTCTGAGATTTGGGTGCCTATGGTTTCTTCCAGGGTTTTTATTGTTTCACATCCTTCATGGAATGAAGTCCTGTGTCCATTTTGAGTTTGTTCTTGTGTATGGTGTAAGTTGGTGATCTAGTTTCATTTTTGCAGGTACCTGTCTAATTTTCCCAACACCACTTATTGACGAGACTGTCTTTGCACCAATGAAATGTATGGCTTTAAAGCAACATTTATAATATGCTTTAGAATGCAAATACAGTGGTACCTCGAGATACGAGTGCCCTAACATACGAGATTCTTGAGATACGAGCCGTCGAGCGAGTGATTTTTGCTTTGAAATACGAGCAACAGTTGAGATAGGAGTCATCGCGCGGATCGGCCGGCTGCACACGACCCACCAGTTTACCGCGACTCGAGCATATCACAGTTTCCCACGCCTCAAGGTGACGGAACGAATTAAACTCGTATCTCAAGGTACCACTGTACCAAGGTGCCAAGAGATCTGGCAATATGGCCGCCTTCCTATGGGCCCGTCTAGTCCCATATTGTTTAGGGGGGACAGACTCTTCAAGGTCATTGCCAACTTAGTTCAAGGAGAGCAGCCAGGATTTCTATTTTTATAGCAAATTCTGACTTCTCTCGTCTACCAGTGTGCTCTTTGTCTTCATGGCTGTGTTAAAAAGCAGAGATAAAATTTTCATTATCCTTCTATCCTTAGGTGGCATTGTGGGTGTTTTTTTTCAAGAGTAGTTTCAGTGTGTTAATAACATGTAAATATGACAATCGAAAGTGCTTATCTGCCATCAGGAAGTGAAGGTAGGTGTGAGTACCCGTGTTCTTTTCTTTGTCTGGAGCCTGAAATTTTTGTCATAAAACTATAAAAGAAGCTGAATAAAAATTCATTGTCACATGTCTCCTCGTAGAGGCTTACCTCCATCATATATTTCATAAACTATTATTTTAAACAAAGAATGAAATAGGATTGCCTTCGCGCTGACAGTCTGCTGACAGTTTATAACAATGAAAATACCGCCGCGTATTTGAATATACGAGGAAGCTCTGAGTTTTCTATTTTGATAGGTTTGGATATTTCTTGCATTTTCAAGAATTAAATAGCAACAGCAAATATTCTCTTCCTCTTTTTATTTTAAAGGTGTATTTTTAATTGTGCCATAATTTCACAATTCCACGCTTGTAAAAAAAAGTGTAAATAATATATAAACAAAGTGCATTGATTTGCTCTGCCCTTTGCCTCCTATTAAATGAAATGAATTTAAAGTGTGGCTCCCCACCCTCACCCCAAATCCTAGGCACCTGGCTTTGTTGCAATTATTTGTCACTGCTCCGTGCCATGAATGACCCACGTCAGTCATAATGCATGGTCTCAGTCAGATGCATTGAAACAGTGAAGGTTGTACTCTATGAACATCTTTTTGGATTCACTTATAGGTGGTGGGTCTTCATCAGCTCATCCTTCATTCCCGGTAGACTTCCCAGGATCAATATTTGCCTTTAATATTTCAGAAAAAAAAAAGAAAAACCAGGAAGATAATTTTTGAATGCAGGTGATGGGTATATAGGGTTCATTGCACTTTTTTCTTTCTTCAATATATTTTTATTGATGTCAGGGAGAGGGAGAGAGACAGACAGATGCATCCATGATGAGAAAGAATCATTGATTAGCTGCCCCCTGCACGCCCCCTCCTGGGTACCAAGCCCACCATCGAACCCGGCACCCTTCAGTCCACAGGCCGATGCTCTAGCCACTGAGCCAAACCAGCTAGGGCTACTTTTTATTTTTTATTTTTGAATATGCTGGGAAACTTTCCTAATGAAAACGAACACTGGTGAATGGCTTTTAAGAAGGGGAAGGAATGTTAACCCAGTGCCAGTGGGATTGTGGCCTTGAAGTGTGCGATACAGGCATTACCTCAGCCTCACTTCAGAGCGCGGATTTTCTGCCGAAAAGTAAGTGTTTATGACATGGCTTTTACCTTCACAGGACTTTCGAATCGTTTCTCTGTACAAAGCCTGCGTTTATAAGCACGGGAGAGCTTAATTAAAGTAAAAATAATTGAACACTTAAGGTTAGAGTTTCATTTCAGGGTTACGCAAACCCGCCCCTCCCCTCGGGCCTGGGTGGCTTTCGGAGGAAAATGAATGAATGAAATCTGAGCATCGCTGGCTCTCCTCCACGTTCCCTTCTGCTGCAAGATCTCGGGGTGCCTGCTCTACTTCTGCAGGCAAGGCCTTTGCAGGTGACCCCAGGAGGCCCCAGCCCCAGGTGCTAATCTCTTGTAAACAGCCGATTGCAGTGTTGGGTTTTAAAGAAACAGGTGTCGTAGGGAAAGGATCCTCTTGTTCAGGCAGCCTGGTCCTTCGTTTCTGCATATTTGCAGGTTGAGATCAGTCGGCCTTGCACGGAATGGTGAGGCTGTGGCGTATGCCAGGTGCATGTTGGGGGACAGTGAAGGCGAGAAGGCCGAGCCTGTGTCTGGGGGGAGCGATCGGACACGCCTCGCACCCTGATTCTGCTCCAGACCCCGAGCCACGCCGGCGGCCAGCTGTCAGGAGCCGTCAGCCAGCGGCAGCGTGTCCAACACGACGGGGATCAGGCCGGCGGCGGGCGGCGGTCGCCGGGAGGGGGAAGCCTGACCTCGTGCCCCCGACATTGTCCTTGCACGGGGAGAGCAGCTGAGACCGTGAATTATTCAGGGCCCCGAACGCTCATCATGGTGAGCGGGGGTGGCGCCGCCGGGCAAAGAGGGGGACAGGGCTGCTTCGTCCAAACGTGGGATTCTCTTAACCATCAAAGGAGTCTTCTCTGCCAACCGGCTCTCGGGGTGCGGCTGGGGGGCCCTTTGGCAGGAAGGATCCTCTGCTCGGTTGGGCGCCTCTTTGGAGAGCGGGGTGCGGCAGACACGGCGAACATTTGCATGGGTTTTTGGCGCGATGCGGAGCGAGGGAACAAAGATGCAGGCGGCAGGAGGATCTGTGGTCTCGGCAGGTCATTGTCGGGGGGCTCGGTGCCCAGGTGACATGGCAGAACCTCTGAACTCCGGGGGCTGCACATCTTATGCAAACGACCTGATCCTGGGAATAACAGGACGGATTCTCTGCGTTCATGGCAGTTTAAAATGACATTTTCTAAAAGAACGGTCACATGAGAGTGAATATGTTTAGCGATCTCAGGTGGAAACTGCTCTCCTTTTGCCCTGGCCGATGTGACTCAAGGGCAGAGCGTTGGCCCAGGCCCCCAAGGGTCATAGGCCACAGGTTCATTCCCAGCTGGGTGGGAGGCACCCAGTGGATGCCGTCTCTCATAGACTGATCTCTCTCTCTCTCTCTCTCTCTCTCTCTCTCTGCCCCCCCTCCCTTCTCTCCTCCCTTCCTCCTTCCTTGGAAAAAATGCCCTTGGGTGAGATTAACAAAAAACTATGCTTTTAGCACTGGCCAGAGAGCTCAGTTGACCGGAGCGTCATCTTGATCTGACAGGGTCGCAGGGACTGTCTATAGTCGCCGCACGTGCCGGAGTCAGCCAATGGATGTGTGGGGGGGTGGGATCAATGTCTCTCTCTCTCATTCAAAGTCATTAACACAAAGAGGCATCCAGAACCGAAAGCATACATTTCTATACTATTGACTGCATATCATCCTGCCATTATTTTCTGCTTTAATGCATTCATGAAGACTGACCGGTAATGTAAACAAATTTACTTATGGAGCAAATGGCTAAAATAATTACACATTGTCTCGGCTCCTGCAAAGCTATCATCTGCTTTTGTATTTCCACCAATAATGATCAGAAGAAGCATCTCAATAAAACAGGTTCTCAATTCTCTTCGGGATTTAGAATTAGTGCTTATGTTCGTGCGAAGACTATTTTAGACTAGGTGTCCTTCTCTCTCGAATCCTGGAATGAGGACGGATGGAAGAGGTTCATAATGACAGTGTGTCACTGGGTAACAAGTCAGATGTTCCAGAATGGAAGTTCTGGGGGTGACATTGGTCATCACATTGCCTTGCAAAACGCTCTGGGTTACTGCTCCTGTCCATCTCATTGGCTGGGTCCAGCATGCAGTTTCCCCGCCACATGTATTGGCTTCCAGTTACTGAATTTTGTTTCCAAAAAACGGTTGCCATTTGTTTATGTAGGGAAAGTTCTGTAACAACAACAACAAAAAGGCTTCTATGAATCCCCTTAATGAAGTATGAAGACCAGCACTAGCTAGTTTGGCTCAGTGGATAGAGTGTCGGCCTGTGGACTGAAGGGTTCCTGGTTCGATTCTGGTCAAGGACATATGCTTGGGTTTCAGCAGATGCTTGATCCCCAGTAGGGGAGAGAGTAGGGGGCATGCACAAGGCAGATGATCAATGAATCAATGATTCTCTCTCATCATTGATGTTTTCATCTCTTTCCCTCTTCAAAATCAATATATATATATATATATATATTGATTTTACACACACACGTATATGTGTGTGTAAAATCTTGGCGACAGAATCACATGTCCCACGGAGTTAGACGTTGGTCTCTCAGGCCCAGCCAAGTGGTGGAGATGTTTCCCCTAAAATATTTCTGTTGTGTTTTTCCGGCGGTACAAAATGTTCGTGTTCTGTGATGGGCGTGGAATGGTGGGGAAAAAGACTGTGTCACATCAGCCCCCAGTTCAGTCCCGTTTTTGTCTCAGTTCCTGTGAGATGACAGATCCGCTTGTCCCTGGGGGCCAGGGCTGAGCCTCTGATCTTTCCTCTCTGCCTCTCTGGCTGGAAATAGGCGTCGAGCACGTGCTCCGGGCTAGGGTTGGGGGACAGAAGCCCCAGGTGACTTGCGCCGCATCCGTTAAGACTCTGTCCTGGGCCTGAGGATGCAGGTGCATAAGCACGTGTGTGGAACGGGGGGACCCATGTTCAGGGAGTCCTTGGAGCTGTCCCCCAGACCCAGCGGGGCTCCACGCTCCCTGAACATGGGTCCCCCAGTTTCACAACATGCTTCTTCACCTGCATCCTCGGGTGCAGCTCCCAGGTTTCCCATGGAAGTGCCATTGCAGCTGGGGGCTGAGGGAGGACGGGGGGTTGGCTACGGGGAGAGGTGAGGTCCAAACCCAGGGCAGACTGTGTCGGAGACCCAGAGGGGGGAGAGGGCACTGGATAGTCAGGCAGGTGGTCCATTTTCTTTTCTCTTGCTTTTTCTTTTCTTTTTTCTTTTCTTTTCTTTTCTTTTCTCTTCTCTTCTCTTCTCTTTTCTTCTCTCATTTCCTTTCCTTTCCTTTTCTTTTCTTTTCTTTGCTTTTCTTTTTTAATGTACAGTGGTACCTCGAGATACGAGTTTAATTCATTCCGTCACCTTGAGGCGTGGGAAACTATGAGACGCTTGAGTCGCAGTAAACTGGTGGGTGGTGTGCAGCCGGCTGATCCGCGCAATGACTCCTATCTCAACTGTTGCTCGTATTTCAAAGCAAAAACCACTCGCAGGATGGCTCGTATCTCAAAAATCTCGTATGTTAGGGCATTCGTATCTCGAGGTACCACTGTATTTGTATTGAAAGGAAGGGAGAGGGAAAGAGAGGCAGAAACATCAACGATGAGAGAGAATCATTGATCGATGGCCTCCTGCACTCCCCCTCCTGGGGATGGAGCCCCAAACCTGAGCATGTGCCCTGACCAGGAATGGAACCATGACTTCCGGATTCATAGGTCAACACTCAACCACTGAGCCACACCAGGCCGTGTCGGTCATTTTCTTGGGCTTTCACAGCCAGTCAAGTCCATGGTTGAATCCGGCCTGGTGACCATTATGCACACTGCCCATGACCATGGGGGGGTCCCTCCTGGGGGCCTCCGCAGCCCACCCAGCCTTGGCAGACAAGGGCAGCACCAAGGAGAGTGGTCTGTCATCAGAGGGCATCCTCTGTCCAGGGACGTCTGGGGACCACAGTCTGGGACCCACCCAGAGCAAAGAGGCCAGAAGGACACAGCTCTCTTCCCTTTTCTCCTTCTCCTCCTTTTCCTTCCTTTCCTGACCCAGAGAAGTTGGCCAGATCCAACGAGTCTGAACGGATAAGAAGAACTAGGGACCAGCTATGCCTTGCCCCCCTGCACTCCCTTCTGGGCCCAACACCCCGCCAACCGCTGCCCTCACCCCGCCTCCCTGGTCTTCAGAGGCCCCCACCCCGAATCCCTTCCACAGTTTTCCTCCCTTCGGCCCACCTCAATCAAAACGCTCTTTCCCTGAGCCCTCAATTAATTAGATCTGATTATCTAATTAAAGGAATTCACACTGAGGTATGAATGAGGCTCAACCCTCCCAGGAGCCCCGGCATTTTAAAAGAGGAGCCTGTTAACCCAGATGCTTCCACGCTTCGTAGAATGGGTGGGGCGGTCTGGGGGGCTGGGGTCACCCTAAGGATGTCCTCTCCAGGAGGTAGAAGGACTGGAGTCCACATGGCAGATGCCAGCAGTCTACGTCCCGCCCCTCTGCCTGGGATGGTTAGCAGAGTTAAAAAAAGGAAAAATGTCACTTAAGAGGGTTTCTCCTCACACTGAGTCATGGCCGTGAAGAGCTTTCTGTTCTTAGAATCAGCCTTCCACTCCTGAAGCGAGAAGATCTAAGGATTCCTAGTGGCACAATTAGAAGGTTCCTAGACCCCCCCACAACGGCCACAGTGGCTGCCCCGGAACATTCTACAGTCACTCTGGGTTTTCTCATCCTCATTTTTTTTTTTTATACCATCCTTTCCTCACATGTTTTGGTTGATTTCAAACAGAGGAAGAGAGAAGGGAGAGAAGTAGAAACATCAAGGGTGAGAATGAATCTTGGAGCGGCTGCCTCCTGCACCCCCCACCCTGGGGATGGAGCCTGCAGCCCAGGCCTGCGCCCTGACTGGCAGTCGCACCGTGATCTTCTGCTTCATGGGTTGACACTCAGTGACTGAGCCACACAGGCTGGGCCACCCTAACTTTTGATCCCTAAAGAGTTTCTGTTTTTTTATACGAGAAAGACAGAGGCATTTTCTGTTCGGGCCCTGACGGAACATGGGGCAGACTTGACCAGAGAGAGGAGGCCTGGATTCCAGGCAGCTCTGACGTCCCGGGGTCTCGCTGAGGCCACTCTGTGAAGAGACACAAAGGCTGTTTGTTCCCAGGGCCCGGGAGCGAGGAATCAAGCCGGACATTCCAGCGCCACCCAAGTGACGGGGTTGCCCTGGGAATCCAACCCCGCAGCCGCTGGGCGACTACCCACTGCCCCAAAGGCACCGAGACTGCCAGACATTGTCGCCCCAAAGGCACCGAGACTACCAGACATTCTCATCATTTCCCATCCAGCACGGGACTTCCATGGGGGGACACAGCCCCCCAGTGTGTAAGCTGCTGGCTGGTTGCCGTGGTGGTTGTTGTTTAAGATGTGACCCAAAATCAAAATGCGGACAAGCATCATTTATATGTCCATTGGTAAAGTCCTTTCTTAACGCAGTGACTAGTTTTTTTTTTTTTTAGTCAAATCTTTATTATTCAGATTATTACATTTGTTTCTCTTTTTTCCCCTCCATAGCACCCCCCCACCCGGCTCCCACCCTTCCCTCTGCCCTTACCTCCCTCCCATTGACCTCATCCATAGGTGTATGGTTTCTGTCCAGTCTCTCCCTGCACCCCCTCACCCCTCCCCCCTGAGAATTATCAGTCCACTCCCTTTCCATGCTCCTGATTCCATTATATTCACCAGTTTATTCTGTTGATCAGATTTTTAATTCACTTAATTTTTAGATTCACTTGTTGATAGATATGTATTTGTTGTTCATAATTTTTTGTCTTTTACCTAGTTTTTTGTTTTATTTTTTTTCATATATCTTTATGGATTTCGGAGAGGAAGCAAGAGGGAGAGAGAGAAATATCAGTGATGAGACGGAATCATAGGTCAGCTGCCTCCTGCACGCCCCTCACTGGGGATTGAGCCTGCAACTCGAGCATGTGCCCTTGACTGGAATCAAACCCGGGACCCTTCAGTCTGCAGGCCAACCCTCTATCCACTGAGCCAAACCAGCTAGGGCTGCAACGACTAGTTTTGCTGTAGTTTTGTAGGCTTGTTCATACTTGTGTGCGTGCGTGTGTGTGCGTGTGTGTGTGTGTGTGTGTGTGTGTGTGTTTTAAATGCATTTAATGGCCCCATGTTCTTAACATGTGCAGGTGGGAGGGGCAGGAGCTACAGATCCTATTGACCGAGCAGTGGCATTTTCTAATTGCCTTCGAGTGAAGGATGAGGAGCATTATTTTGTGCGAAGGCTAACTGACTTTATATGCATTCCTGTACTCTTTAAATGGCCTGCAATAGGAACAAAACGATGCAGATTATTGAGGCTATAAGACTTAGTGTTGCGTTCACTCAGGAATGCATATGGCAACAAGAGAGGTTTGTACTTGTCTGGCCCTTATCGTTCAAGATCATAGCTCTTGCAGAAAAACAGCAAAATTAATACAGTGAGGCTCCCAAAAGCAGAGCCGACGTGCCAAAGCCAGACAAATACTGCCACAGGAAGCAGTGAGCGGTGCGATCCAAGCTTTCATCCGATTGTTTTTCATTTCACGTGCTACTTGAGATTTTTATCTTTATGTTTTGCTTCCCGGAAGAAATAAGTCTCCACATCTGGACCAGGAATTCGCAGGGGGGGGGGGGGGGGGACATGGCTGTTTACCATGGATAGCTGAGCCGTCAGGGCCGGGAAATTAAAGTCGGGGAACTGACCAGCTGGGGGAAGCGAAATAGGATTAGGCTTCTTAAGCGATTTGGGTCCATGCGTCCGTGGAGTAAAAATTGTAATCATTAGGAAACTATTGGTAACCTGTTTTACCTGCAGATGTTTGTTACTGGCAGATAGACGCAAGCTCTTTTAGAGAGTCTGATCAAAGCCGATTTCTCTCGATAAAGTTGCAAATTAAATGTGGGAACTTATTTTTTTCCCCAATGGCACTCGAAACCAGGGGATTACTTTGATTTACCATCAAGCTGTACATCACACCGGGAATTTCTGAACCGGAGATGTTATCATCAGAGCAATCCTTGATCGGCCGGAAGCGGGGTACTAGATGCTAATTGTAAGGAGTGGAGCCTGTTAGGTGAGGAGATACGAGGGTTCGGTTGGCATGGACTGAGAGTTCAAGGGCACATCTCCTGTCTCAGCTCAGCCAGCGCCCGGCACTGCTGTGTGCACAAGAAGTCTGCTTCTCTAAGCTGCTGCCTTTGATTACGCTGTCTTGCTGACTCTTTTCCCAAAAACACTTTGGAAATTCAAACAAACGAGATCACTTTCTAAGAAACAAACAGATTGTGCTAATTGGCTCTCCATTTTCTGCGCTCTAATTCTTTGTTTAGTTTGGGTTTTGATAGAAGGGCCTCCTGGGGAATGAGAGCTTCCATTCCTTTGGAAGGGAGAGAAGCTAAAGGAGTCAGAAGAAATCGGGGACATAGACACGGGAGGAGGGATGGACCACTTACCAGTCTCATTCTACACGCTACGGTGCAATGCCTCGCCTTGAACCTCCATTTCCTTACTGGAAAATGCCAGGAAATACGTACCACACTCCGAGGCATAAAGGAGATCGTGTCTGGAGAGCACCTAGCAGTAGTACCATGTGTGGCGATCATGTATGAAGAGCACCCGGCACCGTGTGTTTTAAATGGCACTCAACACACTACACTCCGTTCTGTTCTTTCTCGGGGTCACGAACTCCGATTCCGAGGATGTGGTTGGGCCAGAGTGATGTTTGTCAGAGAACAGCTGTTGGATCGTTCGGACAGGTACCCGTCCAACCATGTGACATTGCCATTCCCACTGATCAATGCCAGCAGAGCTTTGGCAATTCCATACGGTGTGACCCAATGTGGATACACAGTGGTACCTTGAGATACGAGTTTAATTCGTTCCGTCACCTTGAGGTGTGGGAAACTATGAGACGCTCGAGTCGCGGTCAACTGGTGGGTCGTGTGCAGCCGGCCGATCCAAGCGATTACTCATATCTCAAATGTTGCTTGTATTTCAAAGCAAAAATCGCTTGCTCGACGGCTTGTATCTCAAAAATCTCGTATGTTAGGGTACTCGTATCTCGAGGTACCACTGTACACAGTTTACACGATTATTCATGAGGTGGACAAACTGTTTTTCGGCTTTGTCCTGATCTTGGAAGGCGCTGCTTCTAGATCAATGGATTGTTTTAGTCCTGCGCTTCCTTGCTGCAATCCCCGAGGAAAACACGTTTAGTTCTCCATCCTGTGGCTTCTGATCCCGGCATCGCCTCCTAGATAAAACGACTGAAAATACGCCCCGATGCTCAGCGCCCCAACCCACCAGACAGCTTTGTTCAGGACACATCTCTGTCCATGTCCAAGACCATGTGTTCACCACAGGCTGACAACAGCTCCCCCCGGCGTTGACGCGCCCTATTTCTGTCCCAGTGCCTTTTCGGTGGCCAGTCCAGTTAGGTCCGGCCGCCGCATTAATAGTGGTTTATTGTGTGTGTGATGCCGGGGGACTATAGCACGCGAGTCTCAGGGCAGCGAGGCTCAGAGAGCGCTGGAAGGTTATTGAATGTCACGATTCCAGCAGAGCTGAGACCGGTTTGGCTCAGTGGATAGAGCATCAGCCTGCGGACTGAAAGGTCACAGGTTCGATTCCGGTCAGGGGCATGTACCTTGCTTGCGGGCACATCTCCAGTGTGGGCGTGCAGAAGGCCGCTGATCGATGTCTCTCTCTCATCGATGTTTCTGACTTTCTATCCCTCTCCCTTCCTCTCTGTAAAAAAATCAATAAAATATATTTAAAAAAAAAAAGAATCCAGCAGAACCTCGGCTGCTCTGTCCCAGGTGTGGGACTGAGTGGCAGTGGGGTGATGTCTCTCCTCCCTCTGCAACTCTTGTCCCTCCCTTCCGCTCCGGGACAGGCCTTTCTCTGGCTCCTCTGTGCACGGCACCCCGGCCCTGGCTTCTCCCCAGGTCCCATCACTCAGCACCCCCTTGTCCGTCTCAGATGAAGCATCACCCCATCTTCCTCTCCACCACACTCACCTCGTTCCTCTCCGTGTGGGGAACTGAGATTTTCGTAGCACCTGTCACAACCTGTAAGTATTTATCTGCTGGTGTGTTGCCTGCGCTGAACTAAAAGCTCCACGGGACAGGCTGTCTCTCATTCCCCGCCATCCCACCCCGGAGCCTAGCACCGTGCCTGGCGCACTATGGGGCCTGGGCAAAAGCTGTTGAGTGAATAACCGCATGAATGAGCAAGGAGCTCCTCTGAGGGCCTGTGATGATGTCATGGGAGACACCCCAAGACTTCTCAGGAAGAGGGACTGCCCGGTAGGCTCTCTTCAAGGCGAATATCTGACCTGTTGCTGGTCTGGGTACTGCCCTAAAGTGGGGCACGTTTTGCCAAATCCTGTGATTTTCTGTTCGGCATTTGCTCCCCATTAAGTGAGGAACACACTCTCACAGGTTAGCTTTTCCTCTGTCATAAGGAAGCGGACAGCACACTGAGACGAAACTGTCAGTAGAACCCTCTCCATAGATGGCCCTCAGATTGAGAGATGGAAAGTGTTCGGGGAAGTGCATCTGGAGTTAAATACCCAAGTGGAAAGGTCTGCATTGGAATGAAAGAGCAAGAAATGTCATGATGAAGAGGGGAGAATGAAGCGCATCAGAGGGATGGTGGATGGCCACGGCAGGTGGCGGATGGAGACAGAGGGGGTGCGAGGCAGGAGGGGTGGACTCGCTGGGGACTGAGAGAACAGTGGGGACTTCCAAAGTAGTCCGTGGCAAAACCGTACTTGAACCAGTTTCCGCGAGTTATTAACAGCCGCTTGTTGAAAGTGAGAAAGACCCAAGCAAGGGCACGCGAAGGCCTCTTGGTAAAACTAGATTGGAAACGCAGTCTCCTTGAGGGACCCCTTTGTGGCATGCCAGCGCAGAGCTTTCCCTCTTACAGCGTGACTCAATCCAGCCTGGGTTCTCTAATTAAAGATTGCAGGCGTGTGATTAATTTACTTTAGAGTATGAGATAAGGAAACAATTAAACACTTTTTAAGGGAAAACATGCTGCTTATCTCGGCTCGGGTGCCACAGGAAGGGTGGCCCTTTGCCGCGCCCCAAGATCACGAAATGAGGAAGGAACTCTCTGTCCTTGAGAAATCCGCAAATGGTAGACGTTTGAGGTAGCAGGAACCTCAGGATTATTCCACCAGCCCTTTCCTCTAGAAAGGCAAGGGGTCGTTAACCCTAACATTAGAGAAGGGACGAGTCCATTCAGTTACCCGCTGTGGTCACATGACTCGAAAGTGACTGGTGACTAAGGATGTGGGGGAGCTGGAAAGAGCCAGGTCCAGTGGGTGATTAGGGTGTGTCTTCTCTTATACAGTGGTACCTCGAGATATGAGTGCCCTAACATACGAGATTTTTGAGATACGAGCCATCGAGCGAGCGATTTTGCTTTGAAATACGAGCAACATTTGAGATAGGAGTCATTGCGTGGATCAGCCTGCTGCATAAAACCCACCAGTTTACCGCGACTTGAGCGTCTCATAGTTTCCCATGCCTCAAGGTTACGAAAGAATTAAACTCTTATCTCGAGGTACCACTGTACTACAAGCAGGGTGGCTATTTCCCATTTTGATACGGACCCAGTAGAAGACATGCTGTATTCAAAGGGGCCATTGTTTGCTAGCATAGTTCCTTTCCTTCAAGGAAAAAGGGAAGAAGGAAGGAAAGGAGGGCGAGAAGAAACCTCGACTGAAAAGGGACAAGGGACTCTGGGCCACAGAGTCGAAAAGAGGAGAGCAATTACCTTGACTTGACCTTTTCTGTGTTTTTATGGGATTTGGTGACCCACATTTCAGCAGATAAAGCCATTGAGATGTTGGGTGTTTGTGACCAGGTCACAGATCTGCAGCACCATTACCCACCTTGAGAATGTAATATTGACAGCTAAATGGGCACAGTAGTGATGGCTCCTGCCTGCCTTTGGTCTTAGAAATAAATGGGAGGTGAAGGGGACCTCTAATGAAGTTGAGGTGGCTTGGCTCTTGACTTACATGTGCTAGTGTAGACATGGGTAAGTCATGTTCACTGGATAGTTTTTAATTGAGTTGCCATGTGTGTGCATATCCAGAGGGAGTCTTCTCAGCTGTAGAAACTCTAGCTTAGTGGTTCTCAACCTTCCTAAGGCAGAGACCCTTGCATACAGTTCCTCATGTGGTGGTGACCCCCCAACCATGAAATTTTGCTACTGTTATGCATCGTGATGTAAATATCTGCATTTTCCGTTGGTCTTAGGCGACCCCTGTGAAAGGGTTGTTCTACCCCCAAAAGGGTCGCGACCCACAGGTTGAGAACCGCTGCTCTAGCTAATGCCGTGGATTTGCCTCGCATGGATTCTAGAGCATCCATTCCACACGTGTGACAGCAGGACAGCCAGCTGCTCTGCACCCACAAGCTCTCCCCACACTCCTGCAAACAGTGACATTTTCAAAAAAGGCAGAAGCAAGATGACAGGCTCTCGTTTCATAAACAAGTCAACTTAATGACGGATCCCAACGTCATTGACTTCAGTTGGTGCTGAAATGACCTTTGCTCTCTCTCAGCCTGGTATGTCCAGCCTTGCTGTGTTTTTAGGAAAAGATGCATGACTCGTATTTATTCATCCTCTGTTGCTTTTCAGAGATAAAGCTACCCCTTAGAAAGGAAAATACCGTATTTTCTGGTGTATAAGACAACTTTTTAACCCAGGAAAATCTTCTCATAAGTCAGGGGTCGTCTTATATGCCAGGTGTTGTCGTATAGGGCAAGTATATCCCAAACTCTGTATTTTAACTGGAGTAAGACTTTCTAACCTTAACTTTAGCCTCTGTTCTCAATCTCATTATGCCCACTGTCAACACTTAAAGGGGGACTCTGCCAAAAACAGATGGGGGGTATGGAAGCTAGTCATACACGAAGAACTATATTATTATTTTTTATTTTTTACGTATATTTTTATTGATTGTGCCCAGTCCTCTTATACGCTGGAAAATAGGAGTAAAACATTTGAAAGTACAGTGCAGAGGACCACAGGCGTGAGGAAGATGACTAGGCCACAAGCATGTTCGCCTTTGCTGCTGTCTCTGGTTTTCATAGAATCCCTTCCCTGTTGCAGGACCTTCTCTGTTGGGTGAAGTCCATTATGTACAACCAAGGCTTACCCGGCTCCTTCACCTCTCTGTGGGTCCCCCAAATTTCTTCCTTCCTTTACTTAACACTGCCACCAAATGTTGAGAGTTTTGTTTATATGAAATCATTTGCATATTTTAAATACCGTGGTACCTCGAGATACGAGTGCCCTAACATACGAGATTTTTGAGATATGAGCCGTCGAGCGAGCGATTTTTGCTTTGAAATACGAGCAACATTTGAGATAGGAGTCATTGCGTGGATCGGCCGGCTGCACACGACCCACCAGTTTACCATGACTCGAGCGTCTCATAGTTTCCCATGCCTCAAGGTTACGGAACGAATTAAACTCGTATCTCGAGGTACCACTGTGATATCTATAAAAATAATATGCTTGCCCAGCCGGCATGGCTCAGTGATTGAGCTTTGACCTATGAACCAGGAGATCACGGTGTGATTCCTGTATCAGTCTTTTTATCTATCTCTCTCTCTCTCTCTCTCTCTCTCTCTCTCTCTCTTTCTCTCTCTCTCTTTTCTTCTCCCCCTCTCTCCTTCTTCTTTCTCTAAGCATGTCCTGGTCAGTGCACATGCCCGGGTTGCCGGCTCAATCCCAAATGTGGACGCGCAGGTGGCAGCCGCACCATGATTCTCTCTCCTCATGGATATTTCTCTCTCTTCCTCTCCCTTGCTTTCTGAAAACAATAAAAATATATGTAAGAAATAAAAAAATAATAATATAGTTCTCCGTGTATGACTAGCTTCCATACCCCCCATCTGTTTTTGGCAGAGCCCCCCTTAAGTGTTGACAGGGAGCATGCTGAGATGGAGAAGAGAGGCTGGAGTTAAGGTTACAAAGTCTTACTGTCAGTTTCAGATTCTCTTCTTTCATTAGTTTCCGCTCATGAATGACTCAGTGAGAGGACAAAGTAATGTTCACTGAGGAGCGTCCTGACACTCCCCTTTCCAGAAGCATGAGGAGCGGAGCCCCTGTGGCCTTAACTAGGGCAGAGCACACCCCTGGCTCTGGGGAGGACGTGGCTTCTCTTTCAAGGAGGCCACTTTAACAGTGACACAGCGGATGCGCTGCGAAGGGGCAGCGGAGGATGCGCAGCCATAGCACGCAGTTGGCCTTCTGAGGGACAGCCCGGCCACACCCCAGCCCGGGGAGCGGGTGTGGCATACAACCCTGAAGTCGGGGTGCTGTTGGGTCTCTACAAGAAAGACACACGGCTGGTGGGGAACGGGCAGGACCAGGGACGCTTCACGCACTGCGCTTGCTCCTGCACATCAACGTGCTTTTGGCCTTCAATGTACAGAGGGAGAGGCTGGTCTGAAACCCCTCTGGAGCCCGGCCAGTGGCTCCGTTGGTTGAGCATCTTCCCGGGCACCGAAAGGATGCAGTTTGAATCCCAGTCAGGGCACACACCTGGTCCCTTTCTTCTCCTCTTCCTCCTCCTCCTCCCCCTCCTCCTCCTCTTCCTCCTCCTCCTCCTCCTCCTCAGTCACGGCCCCTCCCCTTCCTCTTTCTCTAAGCATATCCTTGGGTGAGGATTAAAAACAACAGCCACACCCACTGGAATAATACATTTTCTTTGAAAGGCCTAGAAGTTGTTTTATCAACCTTACTAGCCAAATGTCATAGACTGGATTTTTCATTTCTTTTTCTGGAAAAATAATTATTTTGTCAAAAATTTAGCAAGAACGTAATTCGTCCCAAGAAATAAAAGCAATGAAGGGTCCTTAAAATTCTCCCATAGCCGTGTCTCCTGGCCTTTTCCATGCTAATGTCCCGCCTCACCGTTTTCCCCGTGTGTGTGTGTGTGTGTGTGGTTTGAATACTCCTTCTTTGTAAAAGCAGTTAGCGTTTCAGTGTTATGTTGATGCCTGTGAAGGTGCAGGTCCTGTTAAACTGCATCTGTGATCTGGGCGTGAAAGCAGCTATTCCCTGGGGTCATTCTTTGTGGGGTCATCTCTCTGTCACATAGTTAGTCACCAGATAGCCATCTAGCATTCCCACTCCTCAGAAGGCCAGTCTGTTGGCCTGTAACCAGGCGAAGAGTGAGATGTAACATGTGATATTTTATCATCTGTGACAGCTCGTCTTCTTTTAATTTCACAATATTTTCCCATTCATAAAACGGAATGCCTTTTTCTTAAAAAATTAAATGGAAACACCATTCATTGTGGTTGACCCAGAGTAATGGTAAAAGAAAAGATAAAACTTGAAGCCAAGAAACTGATTCTGAAACCAGTAAATTGTTAAAATATGTTTTTATTGAGTTCAGAGAGGAAGGGAGATGGAGAGAGAGAGATGAAGACATCAATGATGAGAGAGAATGAGTAATCGGCTGCCTCCTGCTTGCCCCACACTAGGGATCGAGCCTGCAACCCGGGCATGTGCCCTGGCCAGGAATCGAACCGTGACCCCTGGTTCATAGGTCAACCCCTGAGCCATGCTGGCCAGGCTGAAATCAGTATTTAAAGAGCATATGAGCCCTACCCAGTTTGGCTCAGTGGATAGGGAGTCAGTCTGTAGACTGAACGGTCCCGGGTTTGAATCCGGTCAAGGGCAGGTACCTTGATTGCAGGCTGTTCCCTGGCCTGGGCCCTGGTTGGAGCTTGTGCAGGAGGCAACCAATCAATGTGTTTCTCTCACATCGATCTTTTCTGTCTTTCTCTCTCTCCCACTTTCTCTAAAATTAAAAATCAATGGAAAAATATTCTTGGGAGAGGAAAAGAAAAGGAAAGGGAGGGGAAGGGAAAGAAAAGGGGAAGGGAAAGGAAAGGAAAGGAATGGAAAAAGAAAAGAAAAAAAGAAAAGGAAAGGCAGAGCATGGAGAAATTAGGATTCCACTGGTTCGGGGATGGAAGGAGGGCCCAGCTCCTCAGGGCTGTTCGCTGAGAGGCACCTTCGCCTGAGAGTGCCCGCGCGGGGCAGCCCTCCCCATCCCCCCGTGGGAGAACAGACTCCCATCCTCAGAGGCCGGGCTCCCGGTGGGTATGCGGACCTGAGCCGCCCCCTTGCCAGCGGGCACTCTGACTAATGCAGGTGCCGGCCCCATGGCACCGGGCCCTTTCCCGGCGGCCTTTGCAGCTCGGCTGCGTTTGGAGATCACACTCTCTCCATCCACCGGCCATCGGGTGGACATCGCGTCCCTCTTACCGCCGGATGAGCTCCCTCCCGGGTTGGCTGTGACGGCTGAATCGCGACGTGAATGTGGGCTTCTCGGGCACCGGCCGCTCTCCCAACTTCATCCGTGGCACCGGCTGCTCCGCAGACCTGCCACGTGCCCCGGCCAGATCTGTTTCCACCCACGCCCGCCTTGTGGAAACGGGTCTGTGTCCTTGTCCCTGTGAGGGTGGCAGGAGGGGCCGGCGTTATCCGCGCCAGCGCTGATGTCTGCACTGTCCCAGCTCCGTGGGCCTCACCTGCGGGTCCGATGCTGGGCTCTGTAACCAAAACCCACCCAACAAGAATGTTACGACGTGCCAAAGCCGGTGTGGCTCAGTGGATAGAGCGTCGGTCTGCAGACTGAAAGGTCCCAGGTTCGATTCCGGTCCAGGGCATGTATCCTGCTTGCGGGCACATCCCCAGTTGGGGGCGTGCAGGAGGCGACTGATCAATGTCTCTCTCTCATCGATGTTTCTAACTCTCTGTCCCTCTACCTTCCTCTCTGTGAAAAATCAATTTTATATATATACACACACACACACATATATATATATACATACACACACACACACACACACACATATATATATATATATATATATATATATATATATACACA
>JAAGEH010000026.1:4009705-4027099 GCA_011751065.1 Lasiurus cinereus
ATATATATATATATATATATATATATATACACACACACACGTGGTTTAAAAATAAAAAAGAATACAGTGGATCCTCGAGATACGAGTTTAATTCGTTCCGTCACCTTGAAGCGTGGGAAACTATGAGACGCTCGAGTCGCGGTAAACGGGTGGGTCGTGTGCAGCCGGCCGATCCGCGCGATGACTCCTCTCCCAACTGTTGCTCGTATTTCAAAGCAAAAATCGCTCGCTCGACGGCTCGTATCTCAAAAATCTCGTATGTTAGGGCACTCGTATCTCGAGGTACCACTGTATATATAAAAAAGAATGGTTTAAAAAATATATTATGACGTAAGACTAGTGTTTGTGTTACTTCTGCACAGGATCATGTTTGCTTTAAAAACTCCCCCAGTAAAGCAAGTGACTTCACGTTTTCTCCCATTTGATTTTCCCTAACTGACCTCGCCGCCTGCCTGGCACGCGGCATCGTGTCCCGGCCCGGGCACAGGTTTCCTGTCGTGGATCTGGGTTTGAAGGAACTCTGGCTGTGCCACTCAGCAGTCCCATGACCCTGGGTGGGTTAATTTCTCCGAGTGTAGGTTTCCTCGCGTGTAAAGGAGAGTCCATGAGAGAACCAGCCTCATAGGTGGGGTGCAGACGTTAAATGAGAGGCTGTATGCAAGTGAGCATTTAGCGAGCGCTCCATCAGTGTTAGCCACACACCCCAAACTTCTTCAGTCTCTGTTCGCCAACGGTTTAGGCACCCCGCGGCCACACAGCCCGCAGGCCAGCTGTCTGTGGCCGTCTGTAATGGTTTCGTTTTTAATGTGCGGGCTTCTCCTCCTGTTTTTATAGTGCCCGGTCGTAACGAGAATATCCCGCACGGCCATTTCTCCAGATATAAATTCTGCCACAATCAGAGGCGCGCGAAGGCTACAGCATGATTTGCTCTGGTAGCTTCCTCGCTAGATCACCACGTCCCTGTTATTCGAGAGGACAATTCCAAATGGAGTCTGAAGACTCCCCAGGGGACAGAGAGGGAAACACACACACACACACACACACACACACACACACACACGCGGAAAGCAGCCGGCCAGTCCAGAAGCGGGAAATGAGAGACGGCCCGGGGACAGTATTACGTCTTCACTTTCAAGATCCTTAAGTTTTCTAGTAAAATCAGCTCTGTTGTCTCACGTTGGCGATGGGGGAGGAACATTCACAGATAGAGAGTCAGAAACATCGATGAGAGAGAGACATCGGTCAGCTGCCTCCTGCACGTCCCACACTGGAGATGTGCCCGAAAGCAAGGCACATGCCCTTGACCAGCATCGAACCTGGGACCTTTCAGTCCATAGCCCGACGCTCTATCCACTGACCCAAACCGGTTTCAGCTGCATTTCTAATTAGTGTTCATTGGGCCGACACCCCAGCTTTTCTGAGCCCACCTGAGAGAAGCCGCCACCTCCTGAGGTCTTGGGCCGGTGACTTGCCTCTGGTATGCGGGTCTTTATCCACCCAGAGTGCCAGGGTTGTCCAGGGGTGCCCACGGGAGAGGGTCTGTCGGTGAAGTGTGAGAACAAGAAAGCGTTCCCTGCATGAGTGGAAATCCGCATCCCCTTGCCACACTAGAATGAGCCTTCGGGGCGCTCAGGGTTGAAAGGACTCCATGGAACGCTGCAATTTCCCCCAACAGTTCACCAGGCCGGCAGGCGGCTGCGGTCCTCGCTGGGTCTCTCGGTGAACACCCCCTAACGTGACCCCGAAGCCCCATTCACATCACGGCAATTAAAACAGATGCCGCCTCCCTCCCGCGCTTCCCGCTGTCCGCGGCAGCGACCGTCCCGGAAAGGCCGCCACTTCCCACACTAACACGGAGATCTGTCCATCCACGCTGTTTTCTGGGCTGAGTGGCATCTCCGTATCCGTGTGTGCATGCACCCAGGACAGAGGCGACCGCGGAGGGGGCAGAGGGTGGGGCTGCGGAAAAGGGGTGCAGCGTAGACTCATTCCAACTAGTAGTCATCACCACTTGGCAACGCACAAGACATTAGGCTGGTAGTCTCAAGTTCAGAGGTGGCAGGTGTCAATTATGCAAAATAACCACGGTCATCAGTGCTCATGGACCCCCTGCAGGCCTCGGCCAGCCTGCTGTGCCCAGTCGGGAAGGCGATGGGGAAGCCGAGGGTGTTTTTGGGCAGCACCATCCTTGCCCGAGCGCGCCCTCCACAGTAACTGGGAAACCCTCCTGGCATCGGGGTTGTAACTCTCACTCCACTGAGCTCCAGCTCTTTTATGATGAGATGAAGAGCAAGTTCAGTTCCTTTTTCCAGCCAAAGCCACCCTTGCCAGAATGAGGTCATGTTCTCTCAGCGCTGACCAACGCATTTCAGGAATGCCTCGCTTTCGAGAATCGCGGGCCAAATTGACTTAGGCCGAACTGTTGCTGCGGTTTCATGTGTGTGGAGTAACCATCAGGGACTGGCTCGCCCGGCAAAGGTAGCAGCGGTTAAAGGGGGCTCTTTAGCCAAAACCGGTTTGGCTCAGTGGACAGAGCATCGGCCTGCGGACTGAAGGGTCCCAGGTTCGATTCCGGTCAAGGGCATGTAGCTTGGTTGTGGGCATATCTCCAATGTGGGGCGTGCAGGATGTCTCTCTCTCATCAATGTTTCTGACTTCCTCTCTGTAAAAAATCAATAAAAGATATTTAAAAAATTAAAAAATAAAGGGGGCTTTTTAACAGTTGTCTAGGATACATCCTCAAGGTGCAATCACGGTGGCAAAAGGCCAGCTTCTGGACTTGGCAGGCGGTCAGCTGGGAACCAGGGAACCTGAATTTCTCCTGTGCCTATAGGAGTGGCATCACTTGCCTGCACTGCCCTTCTGTGGCCAGGAGGGGCGCTGGAGGAGCCCACTGTCGCAGACACCAGGGGACACTTCTGTGCGGTCTGGTGCCTGGCAGCCTGTGCCCGGCTCCGCAGGAAAGCCAGGTTTCTGATTGGGCCGCTGACTCTGGGGTCTGTGCTCCTTATGGAAAGGGGCCTCCTTTCAGCAAATACAGCCCCCTCCTGGGGGTGCTGGGCTGGGGAGCAGCTCTCACCCCCCAACAGCAAGGCAGGTGCCCCTGACAAGACGGGCCTGGGTCGGGCCATGCGTACCTGGCTCGTAAAACCCTTTCTGAGCCTTATAAAGGCCTCACAGATTTGCCTGCCGATACAACGTCCAGGAGCTCCAGAGCAGCTGGCTAGCGGGGTGCATTTTTCCTCTTTGCCTGGCTCCCCAGCCCAGTGATGTTGGAGCGGATTCCCCAGACGCGCCTCAAGGTGCGGGCCTGCGTGGGGAGGAGGCGTCAGCGCGTCCTGTTCCTGGGCGAGCTGTGCCCAGCCAAGCGTGCTCATGCATCCTGACGGTGTGGCTCGCAGGTTCCTTTACGCGACAACAGGAAGCACCTCCAGGGAGGAGGGAGGAGGAGACAGACTGGAATCCTCTGGAGCCTGCGCACAGACCGCATGCCAGATGGGCTGGGGACTCACCGGTCCTCTGCCCCCGCCCTGGGCACCGCATCCGGACCAGACCCAGCCCCGCGGGCTCCGCGGCTGGACATGATGTTTGAAACCACGAAGCAGCTCGGGATGGACCTCCCCTCCCTGCAGCATCACCCTTCCGGGGCAGGTGGGGCTGTGAATCTCGGGGTCCCTGTCTCCCTCCTCACTGCACAGGGCAGTGCCTGGGGAGCCAGAGCCTCACCTCCAGCCCTGATGAACCGCAATTCCCTGCTTCCGGGGGCTGTGGAGAGAGGGACTGCGTGGCTGGCTTTTAGATGGAGATGAAAACTGGCTGCTGGAACCCAGCCGGCGAGGCTCAGGGGCTGAGCATCCACTTAGGCACAGAGAGGTCACGGTTCCATTCTTGGTCAGAGCACCTGCTCGGGTTGTGGCCCGCATCCCCAGTAGGGGATTGTGGGAACCTCTTTACACGTCCCGAGTGGTTCAGGGTTCCCGGTTCAGGGTTTGGGTTCTGAAGGAGGCCACACGCAAACGAAATGAGAGACCAGAAACATTAATTTGGCGATATTGGGGGGCTAGGCAGGAACCTTCCTCTAGTGGAAAGGACTACCCCTTGCTCTGGCCTTTTTCTCCCTTTTATTAAGGCTTTGGGACACACCCCTAGCCTTTAGGCAGGAAATAACAAAACAGAAATTAACATGAGACAAACAGGTAGAGGCTGCTTCAGCTAACAATGTTTTCAGCTAAACAGTGAGTGATTAGCTCTGACCTTTCAGAGCAGTTAAGGCTGACCAGCCTTCTGGCCTCCTGTTTACATCCATTTAGTAAGAACAATGTTTGGTTTCTGACAGGGGGTATGCAGGAGGCAGCCCTCTCTTCTCTCTCTCTCTCTCTCTCTCTCCCTCTCTCTCTCTCTCTCTCTCTCTCTCTCTCTTTCCCTCTCTCTGAGATCGATAAAAATATATTTAAAGAGAGAAGAGGAAAGCTATCTGGTGGGCAGTAGACCCAGGATAAGTTTAATCTTCACCAGTGGGTTACAGAGGCGTGCGTAAATGCCGTCATCCATTCTGCAAAGGCTGGTGGGTAGTTATCAGCTCTCCTCCCAGTTGCCACTAAAATAAGCCTCACAAGGATCTGGAATCTGGAGCCTCTCCATCCGTTTCACTGGGCCCCCCGAAAGCCTTCCTGTTTGCCTACTGCCTTCCGCCGCCCAGACGGGGGCATTTGGATAAGATTACAGACACACTCGTTCTGATGCTATCAGCGTGGGAACCGCGCCTGTCTCGTCGGATGACATAGCATTTCTGAATAAGCTCATCAAAATTCCAGACCTGGATTCGACTCCGACCTGTTAGCCAGCGACCCGTGCCGCCGAGGACGCGTAACCCCCTGCTCTCACCCGAAAGGAGGGGGCTGGAGCTCACTCCCCAGCCCGGCTTCCGCCGATAAGCCTGATGCCGCCGACATTGTTCTGGGACACTGGACAGCGTTGTGGGATTTAATTAGAAGAAGGGGTTCTTATCAAGGCCATCGCATGTCACGTGCCAAGGGCTGGGCTTTTAAAACAGTATTTCATCTCATCTTCGCGGTGTCTCCATCCAAAGGGTACGGCCATGTGCACTTTAGGGAAGGGAGGGCAGGAAGCGAAACCTCGGGAAATGGAATCACCTGTCCAAGGTCCTGAGTCACATGAACTGGGAATCGTGGAGCTGGAAGGATAGACCGTAGACCCGTCTGGTCCAAAGCCTGTGTCTCCTCCCGAGTTGTATTAGCAAAGATTTGTGTTAGTTGAAAAGTCAGGGTAAGAGCTTGTTGGTTCAAAAGCACCTCTCTCTTTCTCTCTCTCTCTCTCTCTCTCTCTCTCTCTCTTTTTTTTCTCTCTCCCTCTCTCTCCCCGGTTTGTTCTCCTTGGTGTTCAGTGGCAGGACAGCCTTTTTGTACCAGTGACAAACGTGAAAACGGGCCCCTGGCCTTCATCTTCCCGATGAGCAACGCCACACTCGGGGGTTTTGAGTGCACACCTCCCCAGTAGCTCTGTCACCTGTTCGGGAGCTGACCTGATTGGTCTGAATTAGGTCACATGTCCATTCCTGAACCAACGACTGAGCTTCTGTGTGGTTCCTCCCAGGATTAGAGTCTGTTCCCCCTGAACCTCTTGGAAACCAATGTAACAGAAGAGCATTTATTCAGAGAAATGCGGGCGGTGATGTAGGTGATGTAGGGATGTACGTGATGTAGGGATGTGGGTGATACAGATGATGTAGGTGATCTGTACCTCCTTGGTACCTGTGGCATATGAGATGGCAGACAAGCACAGAGAACTGTGACAGTGTCCTCCTCTGAGACACCTGTCACCATGAACTATTATCTATTCCTTTCTCAATTGTCCTTTCCCTCAAGAAGCTTACAAATGTCCCCAGTTTATTATCTTTTTAACTTGGCCTTGAACTTTTCTCCTCTCTTACTCCTCAGTTGAGTTTCACTTGCCTTTCTGTTTGGCCTGCCCAGTGCTGGGGTGTCTGCATATAGAATTACAGTGTTTTCGTAGCACAACCTCTATTCATTTTGTTAATATGGATCTGTTGACATCTTGACACAGTCTGTCCAACTTTTGCTGTTATTTTTTTCTCTCTCTCAACTTTAAAAAAATTTTAATATATTTTTTAATTGTTGATAGTATTACAGATATCTCCCATCGCCCCCTTTATCCTCCTCCTCCCACCCTGAATCCACTCCCCAGGTCTTCACTACCCTATTGCCTGAGTTCAAGGGCTATGCCTATCTCTCTATATATAAAAGCCTAAGCAACTGTTACTACCAGATGACCAGATGACCGGCCAGTAGCTATGACACACACTGACCAGCCCTGGGCAGACTTTCAATGCAAGAGCTGCCCCTGGTGATCAGTGCGCTCCCACATCCAACCTCCCATGGCCTGCCAACCTCCCTCGATCCCTCCCCGCTGCCAGCCTGTCCCGATGGGCCCCAATCACCAACCAGGCTGAGGGACCCCACCCATGTATAAATTCATGCACCTGGCATCTAGTCCTTATAATGAAAGCCTAATATACAAACCGACCGAATGTTGGAATGACCAGTAGAGGACCAGTTGCTATGATAAACTCTGATCACCACTTGATGCTGGAGATGCCCCCAGCCTACAGGCCCCAGGCCAGCCAAGGCAGGTGCCACTGAGGGCCCCCCCACATCACCCCACCAGTCACCCGGGAGAGGGAGGTGACTGGCAATGGGGAGTGGGGCTAGTGAGTGGGCAGCACCAGGCCGGCCAAGGCAGGTACCCGGGGGGCTGGGGGGTGGCCCTCAATTGCCCCACCAGATGCCCCACAGATCAGCCCTGATCATTGGCCAGGTGTAGGGACCCTAACCGTGCACAAATTTCATGCACCGGGCCTCTAGTAAGTATATCAGTTCTTTGATTTATCTCTTCTCATCCCCCCAACCCCACATCGAGGTATGTCAGTCTGTCCCATGCCTCCATGCCTTGGGCCTCATTTTGTCGGTCAATTCATTTTGTTCATTCGATTTCATACATAAGTGAGGTCATGTTACATTTTTTAAATTGATTAAATCCCCTTTTGGTGCTGGGGTTTCGAGTAGAGTTGAGTCGTTAAATGTACAGCTTTGGAATGAAACCGGAATGTGTGCCAATTCCACCTGGCTGCTTCCAGATGTGTCCTTGGGGCAGTCGGTGAATTTCATGGGAAAGTGGGGTCTATCATTCTTGCCGGGAGGACTCGGTGAGATCACGTACGTGAAGCACCTGGCATATTTTTAAGCACTCAATAAATAATCAAGGTTGAAATTAATAATTCATCCAGGAGCTTTTATGTCCACTCTGAAGGGAGGAGTCTGCCGGGCACAGAGGGAAATGGTATCAGCTCTTCGTTCAGGAAGCGCCGCCCTTGCCTACAGCATTGCCCGCTGTCGCCAGGTCACCTCTGAGAAACGCTCATGGCAGAGAAAGCCATGGTTGTTCTTAAATCACTGAGAAGGCTTGATGCTTTTTCCCTCTCATTAGGACTGAAGGGCTGAATGTGGAGGTGATGCTACACAGATCTTACCGGGTGACACCTTTTCAAAAACATCAATGGAAGAGCACCGGGTGGTAGTGTGGGCCCAGCCTCACCAGGCTGGTTGTCTGACTTGAAAACTTTGATTAGTGTCTCCTATTTCCTCATGTGGAAGGGACAGGACAGTCCCTGATGCTGTTCAGTCAGAACAACACATGAAATGACACCGGAGATGCCTACCCTTGTTGTTTTTTACCCCGTGTGTGTGTGTGTGTGTGTGTGTGTGTGTGTATGTATTAAAGGTGGGAGGTTTTTTTTTTTAAATATGATGTTATTGGTTTCAGAGAGGAAGGGCGAGGGAGAGATAAGAAACAATGATGAGAAAGAATCATTGATTGGCTGCCTCCTGCACATCCCCTACTGGGAATCCAGCTCATAACCCGAGACCAAGAATCCAACGGTGACTACTGAGCCACCTCGTGTATACTGAATGCCATTTGGAAAACCTGTGTATGAGCTGCATGACACATATACTGTTTGCTTGATTTTTCAACTAGATAGTATTTTTGGCAAGATTTTCGGAGGCCTGGCTCCTGCTGAGGCACAGAAGAATCAAATGGATTCAGGGCTCTGGTTTAGATCACCATAAAAATGCTTAATTAAATATGATGGATATTGGTTGATCCAGGCAGGCAGACAAATTGAGAGCTGCTATTTACACTTCACTCTACAGATCTGCACGGTGAGGAAGCTGCTTTGGGCTCAGCTATATTGGATTCTGAAGTATCTGTCCCTTCTCTTCTAAGTCTGGAGAGTATGGTCTTTTCCCTAAGTTATTCATGCCATGGTAGCCATAAACATATTGCTGTGACACGTGTTATATTACTACGGTGGTACCTCGAGATACGAGTTTAATTCGTTCCGTAGCCTTGAGGTGTGGGAAACTATGAGACGCTCGAATCGCAGTAAACTGGTGGGTCGTGTGCAGCCGGCTGATCCGCGTGATGACTCCTATCTCAACTGTTGCTCGTATTTCAAAGCAAAAATAGCTTACTCGACAGCTCATATCTCAAAAATCTCGTAGGTTAGGGCACTCGTATCTCGAAGTACCACTGTATTGTCCATACATTTTTATAAGGAGAAACAATCACTTTTAATTTCAACTATACAAATGAATTGCTTTTTTATTTTAAATTAGAGGTCTGGTGTACAAAATTCATGCACAGGGCTGGGGGGGGTCCCTTAGCCCAGTCTGCACCCCCTCCAATCTGGGACATCCCCCTCACAATCCGGGACTGCTGGCTCTTAACCACTCGCCTCCTGCCTGCCTGATTGCCCCTAACTGCTTCTACCTGCCAGCCTGATCACCCCCTAAACACTCCCCTGTCTGCCTGATTGACGCCTAACTCCTCCCTTGCCGGCCTGTTCACCCCCAACTGCCCTCTCCTGCCTGCCCGATTGCCCACCGCCATCCTCCCCTGCTGGCCATCTTGTGGTGGACATCTTGTGATGGCCATCTTTGTGACAACATATGGGTGGCCATCTTGTGATGACATGAGGGCTTTGTGCGAGGGTGCAAGGGCCACCTAGGCTTTTATTAGTATAGATAAGAATATTTCCCCACCTTCCATTACTGGGTACAATTAGCCTGATTGTCCATATTTTTTTTCTTTTTTGATCTTTTCCATTTTTCTTTTCCTTCTACATATAAATAATTTTGAGAGAATTTTTAATGATTTGATCAGATTTAAGCCGCTTTTCCTATAGCCTAAGGCACTGTTCTATATATTTTCCAATTAAGATTTTCCAGCATTCGCTTATTCAGTAGCTATTTTGGTATGTTCTCCTATTTGTTTCATTAGCTATCTTTGCCTATTCGCAGTCCAGGATAACGAATGGAGAAGAATTTTGAGTTTTGAAACAGTAAGCTGTCCATTTATTATTGATTAAAGGCATTCATATATTGGCTCCCGTGAAAACATTCACATCATGTTAAGTAAAAATGGTTACAAGATAATCTATATTAAATAGATATATGACACATGCATTGACACACATAGGCACAGAAAAAAAACTGAAAAAAATGTTGAGTGCAATAATCTGAGGTATTTGAGGGCTATTCTTTGTATTTTCTAGTTTTGGCAAAGCATAAATATTGCTTCTTACTACCTGTTTCCAATGAAAGGAAAGCAGGAATCGGGAGTGTGCATTAAACTGTGCTTACGGCCGAAACCGGTGTGGCTCAGTGGATAGAGTGTCGGCCTGCAGGCTGAAAGGTCCCAGGTTTGATTCCGGTCAAGGGCACGTATCCTGGTTGCGGGCATATCCCCAGTAGGGGGCGTGCAGGAGGCGGCTAATCGATGTCTCTCTCTCATCGATGTTTCTAACTTTCTATCCCTCTCCCTTCCTCTCTGTGAAAAATCAATAAAATATATATTTTTTTAAAAACTGTGCTTAGGGATGACCTCCTGTTCTCGCTGTCTCTGTAGCTGGCCCCTGGCCTCTCTCTCCCAGGCCTGCAGCCAGCCACCTGGTCGTTCTCAGCTCTCCTTCTTCTCTCTCCTTCCCGCCTGTCACAGCCCTGCTGCTCCTTCACCACCTCGCTCTCATGTCTACCCACTTCCCTAAATCTCCTCATCCACGATCTCTCCCTTTTGCCTGGACATCGGCAAACACCTGCCTACAAGTGTTCCGGCTTCTGTTCCAGACACCCACCCCTTTTCGCTGCCCTCCGCCCTTCAGCCAGAGAGTGATTGATTTTCCAACGGTGAGGTGAACTCGATGGATCATGCCAGTGCCCCCCTTAAACTAGCCGCTGGTCGCCCGTTCCTGGTAGAACGTGAATGAAACTCTAGCCTGCCATGTGAAGCTCTACCCCGGCCCCCTCTGTCCCCATTGGCCTCGCCCCCTCACTCCTCCTACCCCAGCATGGTGGGCATTTGGCCATCAAGGCTAGCTTTTCCTTCAACGTGTTTGTGTCTCAGTATGTAAGCATGTTTCTTGGAAGTAGCATGTGCCGTATTTTCCGGCGTATAAGACGACTTTTTAACCCAGGAAAATCTTCTCAAAAGTCAGGGGTTGTCTTATACACCAGGTGTCATCTTATAGGGCAGGTATATCCCATACTCTATATTTTAACTGGAAAAATTGGGGGTTGTCTTATACGCCCACTCGTCTTATACGCCGGAAAATACGGTAAGTTTGTTATTCAGTCTGAACATCCCTGCATTTAACCATCTACATTTGACTATTAGCCTGGTCTGTTTTACGTCTGGCATCCTACTATGTATTGGATTTGCCCCATCGGGGCAAATTGGTTCCTCCTTTCCCCCGCCTTCCCTGGATGAGTTGATTGCTTTGATGTTTCCCTCTTTTTAGGATCCCATTGCCTCTTTTGCTGTGGGCTTACTTGCTCTACCTTTTTACTTTTATTTCTGCGATGGCTTTAGGGTTTAAAGAGTACACCGTTAACACAACACTATCTTTCAGTGTCTTATGCCATTTCACATCTAGTGTACAAATCTTTCGGTGGTATACTTCTGTTTCTCACCTCCCTTCCTTTCTGCTGCTGTTGCCATACATTTTAGTCACACACACATTGCAAAATCCACTATAATTAGGATTGTCTGTAAACAGTCACCTGTCTCTCTTTTTTTTTAATATATTTTATTGATTTTTTTACAGAGAGGAAAGGAGAGGGATAGAAAGTCAGAAACATCGATGAGAGAGAGACATCGATCAGCCGCCTCCTGCACGCCTCCTACTGGAGTTGTGCCCTCAAGCAAGGTACATGTCCCGGACCGGAATCAAACCTGGGACCTTTCAGTCCGCAGGCTGACATTCTATCCACTGAGCCAAACCGGTCTCGGCTACACCTGTCTCTTTAAAGAGTTTTATATAATAAGAAAAACAGCTGATAAATGTAGGCAGGTAGCTGCTATCTCCAGGGCATTTCATTCCTGTGTGTAGGTCTATGTTTCTATCTGATGTCGTTTTCCTTCTGCCTAGAGGACTTCCATTACAGCTCTTGTAATGAGAGTCAATTCAATGTGTCTGTAAAGACAGTTATTTCACCTTCATTTGTGAGAGATAGTTTCACTGGGTATAGATATGTAGGCTGACAGTTTTTTTTTCAGTGCTGTAAAAGTGTTCCTCTACTGCTGTCTTCTGTTATTTCTGGTGGGAAACTCTGTATATGATGTGCCTCTTTCCTGGTGTCTACTTTCTACACCTTTCAAAGGCTGGCTTTGAAAATTTTCATCTGAATAAAATATCTTGGGATAATTTATGTATTTGTTTTATTACTTAATTTTGGGTTTATTTTGGTGCTTGGGGTTTGTTGGCCTTCTGGATCTGTGGGTTTGTAGTGCTTATCCAATTTAAGAGTTTTTCATTTATTTTTTTTAAAACACTTTTATGTTCACCACTCTCTGATTTCCCTTTCAGGGTCTCCAGCTACATCTCAGCCTCTTAAAATAGTACCATGTGCCATTTATTTATTTATTCTCTTTCTCTGTGCTTCATTTTGTGTAGTTAATTGATTAGCCTTTTCTTCTGCAGTTTCCAGTCTGTCTTTCACCCCACCCACTGCATTTTGTACCTCGGACATGGTAGTTTCATCTCTAGGAAGTTGATCATTCGGGTCTTCTTTTTTTTATATCTTCCAAGTCCCCATTCAGCGTTTGAACGTATAGAATAACCGTTATCATTTTACTCTCTGTTTATCCTAACACCCGTGTAGGTTCTGAGTCAGGTCCTCCTGATCGATTTTCTCCTCCTTATTTTCCTGCGTCTTGGCACGCCGCTAATATTGGAGTAGGTGACCAATGTGAGTGTTGGCTATTTTTTTTAGTCCTTTTATATTATTGGGCTTCCCCTGGGGGCAGTTAAGCTGCTTGGAACAGTTTGCCCCTTTCTGGCCTTGCATTTAAGATGTTCAGGTGGAACCAGAACTGTGGTTGGTCAGGCCTTTCGCGTGCATGGCCTAATTAAGATGTTAGGAGGTGTTTCCAGGCTGGCTGGTGGGAAGGAACTAGTCCAATGCTCATGGCCTTGGGAGAGCTCTGGATACTGCTCTCTGTAATTCAGGGGCCCTGCAGGGGGCAGTTTTGTTCCCAGAGCACAGCTGGCAATGGCTGAAGGTATGTCTTATTGATGTGAGTAGGGCGTGCTGCTGGAATCTAGTGGGTAGAGGCCAGGACTGCTGCTAAACATCCTACTATAGGATCACCCCCAACAAAAGGGGATTTTTCTTTTTCATCTAAAATGTCAGTGGTGATTGCCAAAACCAGTTTGGCTCAGTGGATAGAGCGTCGTCCTGCAGACTGAAAGGTCCCAGGTTCGATTCTGGTCAAGGGCATGTACCTTGGTTGTGGGCACATCCCCAGTAGGAGGTGTGCAGGAGGCGGCTGATCGATGTCTCTCTCTCATCGATGTTTCTGGTTCTCTATCCCTCTCCCTTCCTCTCTGTAAAAAATCAATAAAATATATTTTTAAAAATAAAATAAAATGTCAGTGATGATGTGGTTGGGAAGCTCCATGCTACTTCTTTCCAATCCTTCTTTCTGTGGCCTCTGGCAAGTTCCTCACACACAGGTGCTGGGCAGTCCTGGGTGAATCCCCAAGAAGGACCCTATGCAGACCCCAGAGTTCCTTCTCTGTGTAGCTCCCCTTTGCCAGCACTTTGCCCTGCGGATCCTCATCACCTGGCCTGCCAGATGCCCAGCTCTGAATCTGGCTTCGGGAGTCTGCTGCTTCCCCTGCCTCTCTCCCCGCTGTGCTGTGGCCGGGACATTCCCTCAGGGCAGGGAGCCTGGGTAACCAGGGGCTCTCTTGTTTGTTTCTCGCTTCTCCAGGTTTGCTGTCCTTCATGACTTCATGGGAAGGACTTGAAAACTGTGTTCCATGTACAGTGGTACCTCGAGATACGAGTTTAATTCGTTCCGTAACCTTGAGGCATGGAAAACTATGAGATGCTCGAGTCGAGGTAAACTGGTAGGTCGTGTGCAGCCGGCCGATCCGCGCGATGACTCCTATCTCAAATGTTGCTTGTATTTCAAAGCAAACTCGCTCGCTCGACGGCTCGTATCTCAAAAATCTTGTATGTTAGGGCACTCGTATCTCGAGGTACCACTGTATTTCATTGTGGTTGCTGTTTAGGCAGGAGGGTGCATCCAATTTCTTCTACACCATCTTGTCTGGGAGCAGAAATTTACTTCTTATTTATGACTGAAGGCTTGGTACACGACATTCATGCACTGTTGGGGGGGTGGGAGTGAGTCCTTCAGTCCAGCCTGTGCCCTCTCACAGTCTGGAACCCCTCAGGGGATGTCCCACTGTGGGGAGTGGGCCTAAGCCGGCAGTGGGACATCCCCCTTAGGGTCCTTAGCACTGCTGTGCACGCAGAGAGGCGCTCACCACTGTCACACTCACCAGCCACGAGCCTGGCTTCTGGCTGAGCGGCGCTCCTCCTGTGGGAGCACACTGACCACCGGGGGAAGCACCTGCATTGAGCGTCTGCCCCCTGGTGGTCAGTGCACGTCATAGCGACTGGTCATTCTGCCATTGGGTTGATTTGCATATTAGCCATTTTGATATAGAAGGATTGCCATCAAATGATCTCTCTATTTCCTGTCATGTTTAAAGAAAGCGACCTGCCTTGTTTTAACCTTAACAACCACTGTTTACTATTTTCATTTTTCTCTTTCCCCGTGTCTTCTCAACAAACATCATTTCAGACTGGTAACTCATATCAGACCCTCCTTTCCCTATCTTTCTTCCCACCATTTTGTTTGTTTTAATTTTGTGCCCCCGAACGCAATAGCCAAATTCACTTGCATTCTTCTCTTTGAAAATGTAAGCTCTCATGTGACTTATGCCTGAGCTGAGCATTGCAAAAAAAATAAAACCACCACACTATGATTTTTTTTATGTCGCTGTTTAATTATTTCGATTCTTTGATCTGTAAACTTGGCCTCAGGAACCAAAATTTCCTCTAAAATGAACAATTGTAATTGATTTCCTCTTGTGTTCAACCTCGTTACTCAAGAAAGGAAACACTTTGAAATCCTGATGGTGTCTAAAGCTGTATTTACTCTTTGGCCAATGTAATTGGTGATAAACCATAAATGCTCACTTATTAGGGGAAACTACGGATTGTGCCTAACAAGAGGCACATGTTCTCAGCATTGGGTATAAAGAACTTAATTCAGATCTTGAATCGAAAATATGTGTGGGTGAACTGGTGTCTCTCTGAAGTCCGTTTATTCTTTGGGGAGAGATTTTCAGACTCTTCTGAAGGCAGGAGGACAGTGCGTGCAGAAACGATTCCAGGAAACAGTCAGAAACGTGTAACTCTTACCGAAAATAAACAACAACAGGAGCATGAGTGACATCGACCGAAAGATTACTTAATCCTTTGGGTTCTGACGTGTGCTTTTATTCCCGTTGCCGGAGAGACACATCATCTCCTGGAATTTTAGAAGAACGGGCGATTTTACAAATGCCTCGTCTAGGCCTGATAGATTGTAATCATTGGCGTCACGTGTTCTAAAGACATAGCAGGTCCAATTCAAGTCAGATTACTTCCTAAAGTCCGATTTTTAAAAAACGTTTCTTTGGAATTAGGAACATGTTATGAAACAATGTAATCCTATTACGTCCTCTAGCCAAGTTTCAAGGCATATTTTAATCAGATCTCTGAAACAGAGGGTCTGATCACCCTACGTCTAGTGTCCCTAAGTCAGGGACGACCCACCCATTCACTCGGTGGATCAGATACATTGCAAGAGATGGAGAAAAAAAAAAAAGCCAATAACCCTAGAATGGCATTTGCTTTAAGACCAGCTGTGTTTTCGGAAGGAGTGTTACGGTTTGGAACTGAGTTGTGTTTCAGGGAGCTAATGACAGTGAGCCAAATCAGATTGGTATTGTCCATGACTTGCGGCCGCCAATTCAATCCAAAGCCTTTGGCCAACTTTCTCCCTCATTGCTTTCCTTAGTTTTCACAAGCCCTGTGTCCACCAAGGCAGGAAGTATTAAAGGCTTGATGCTAAATAGCGCGCAGTGACCTTCTTTTGGGGGGAGACCCTGCAGTCGCCATTGAAAGTGCTCCAGTAACTTCGCGCTCCATCTTTGGACCTTCTTGTCTCCAGCCTGGAGGGCAGGAGGCCGCAGAGGACTGGCCTTGGACGGGCACAGCCAAGGGCGGTCCATAAAGAAACACACGTGCCGGGTCCAGTAAAACCCATTTTCGGAAACAGCTGATGGGAGGGGTTTGGCCGGCAGACTAGAAAGTACCAGTCAGGGCCCGGTGATCTAACTAACCGAAGCAAAATGCTATAGAAACACACACACACACACACACACACAAACTCAAACACCCGAAAACACTTTCCCCTTGCTTCCCTGAGTCCATTTCAAAGTATAAAAATGCATCCATCAGCCGAAACCGGTGTGGCTCAGTGGATAGAGCGTCGGCCTGCGGACTGAAAGGTCCCAGGTTCAATTCTGATCAAGGGCATGTATCTGGGTTGTGGGCACATCCCCAGTAGGGGGCATGCAGGAGGCAGCTGATCAATGTCTCTCTCTCATCGATGTTTCTTACTCTCTATCCCTCTCCTTTCCTCTCTGTAAATATCAATAAAATATTTTTTAAAAAATGCATCCATCAGTGTATCTGTAGGAACATTTATTTTAAAATAGAGAGCAACTTGGGGCAAAAAAAAAAAAATGGGACTTTTATAATGACCTCAAGTCCCAAAGCTGTGTTTCTAAAAATGCTGGAATTATAACTTTTTTTATGGCCAACGACGAGCTTTTTGATGATCATTTCGTTTTGAGGGTCTCCATGGGCTTTGAGCCAATGAGAGGCAGACCACTTTAGAGACAAGACTTGGCGTTGAACTCAGACACATGTGCTCACTCTCTTAGAAACAAGGCGCCTGCGCTCCCCACTGAATATTCACTCCACGAGGGCAGGCACACTGCTTCCGCCAGTGGCGGGTCCTCGGGGCATCGGGGTCTGTAATAATCAGTCAGTAAGTGCTTGTCTGAAGTGACTTGTCCGCCAGCATGAAAAGAGCGAACCCGTGTATTGCTGTCTTCATCCTCATGCATAAAAATAGTCTCCATCACCAGACCTTAACCTCATGGAGAGTCTTCAGCTGAAAGGAAAGCCAGACTCAGAGAAACCCCATCTCTATTAAGAGCTATTAGGAGAACTTGTGAAGAGAATAATGGGGGTAATAAATCAGCAGGAGTGCGTGGATAATACCAGTTTTTGAAAATCGGATTTCTGTGATCGAAGAAAAAGGTGGGAAGTCGAGATCCATTTCAACGACTGAGCTAAGAGGTTAGCGGCTGCGCCGCTGGCCCAGCTCACGGTCACGGCCGAGCAGCGAGGACCCTGCCAGGTGGCGGGCATTGGGGCCCGGGGAGGACAGGGTGCTGTGGGCAGAAGAAGGGGCAGGAGGAGCGACGCTCTGGGAGGCTGTGAGCATTCAGCTCAGGGTCTGGCCGTCTTACCGGGTGGAGGGCAGGGGTTTGCATGTGGAAGGTTTGCACGTTGCTCAGATAGAACCGAGACTCAGGACCAGGGAGACATAGCTGAGACTCGAGGGAGAAGTGGCTGCATGATTCCACGCGGGAAGCACATTGAAGAAACGTGTGAGCCGGCCGGGGTGGCTCAGTGGTTGAGCTTTGACCTATGAACCAGAAGGTCACGGTTCGGTTTCCAGTCTGGGCACCTGTATGAGTTATGGGCTTGATCCCAGTGTGGGTCTTGCAGAAGGCAGCTGATCAATGACTCTCTCCCATTATTGATCTTTCTATCTCTTTTTCCCTCTCCTTTCCTCTCTGAAATCAATCAATCAATCATA
>JAAGEH010000026.1:4027199-4095264 GCA_011751065.1 Lasiurus cinereus
AAACCGGTTTGGCTCAGTGGATAGAGTGTCAGCCTGCGGATTGAAAGGTCTCAGGTTCAATTCCAGTCAAGGGCATGTACCTTGGTTGCGAGCACATCCCCAGTAGGGGGTGTGCAAGAGGCAGGTGATCGATGTCTCTCTCTCATCAATGTTTCTAACTTTCTATCCCTCTCCCTTCCTCTCTGTAAAAAAATCAGTAAAATATATTAAAAAAGAAAGAAAGAAAGAAAAAGGAAGGGGATGTACCTGAAGAACATGCCACAAGGGACAATGTCCCCATTGCGGAAAATGTAACTAACATACTGAGGCCAGTTGAAAGCTGGCTTCGGCCGTCTATCGACGCTGCATCCAGTTTGTTTGTATCGGTTTTGTGTTGCTGTGGAAATGCAGATTGGTCGCTTAAGCAAGCACCCATAACCCACTTCCAGAAACCGCACCTCAGTTCCTGATAAACACAGGCTAACTTATACCGATTCTACCGATGGTCACCTCTTATTGAAAGTGAATTTTTAAAGTATTTTTCAAATTGATTTGAGAGAGGGGCGGGGGATAGGGGAGGGAACTAGAGAAGCATCCGGGCGAGAGAACCATCCGTAGGCTGCTCCCGTGTGCCCCCTGTTGGGCATCCAGCCCGCAGCAGCGGTGCCCTGAGCCGAATGGAAGCCACGGCCTCTGGGTGCGGGCGATGATGATGATGATGATGATGATGATGATGATGATGATGATGGTGATGGTGATGATGCGATGATGCTCAGCCCACTGACCTCCTGCCCCTCTTTCTCTCCTTCCAGAGAGCCCATGAGAGCCGCCCCCTGAGCTGCGCCCGCGGCCCCCGGACCCATGCGCGCCCCGAGGGCATGAAGCATGGATGTGAAGGAGCGCAGGCCCTACTGCTCCCTGACCAAGGGCAGGCGCGACAAGGAGCGGCGGCACACGGGCTCCTCGGCCGACGCCGACGAGTGCCGGGTGCCCACGCAGAAGTCCTACAGCTCCAGCGAGACCCTCAAGGCCTTCGACCACGACGCCTCGCGGCTGCTCTACGGCGGCAGAGGGAAGGACCTGGTGCACCGCGAGGCCGATGAGTTCAGCAGACAAGGTAGGTGCCCGCTGGCCCGCCGGCCGGCTTGGGACGGGGTAGGCGGGGGGCAGGGGGGGGTTCGCTGGGCATTGAGCGTGCACCTGTCCCTGCTCCCTGAGACGCACTGTGTTCCCAGGTCGCAGTCCTCTGCTCTGACTCAGATCTTGCAACAAGTGTTTGAGATGATCGCCTGCTATTTCGTAGGAGAGGTAGCAAACCACCTGCACGCACAGGGACCCCGGCTACAGGTAGCCACGCCACATTTGTAAAAAAATATATATATACATATATTTGTATTGATTTCGGAGAGCAAGGGAGAGGAAGAGAGAAAGAGAAACAGCAATGATGAGAGAATCGTTGATGGGCTGCCTCCTGCACGCCCTCTACTGGGGATCCAGCCCTGCAACCCCGGCAGGTGCCCTGATGGGAAATCTAACCGTGACCTCCTGGTTCATAGGTCAATGCCGCACCCCTGAGCCATGCCGGCTGGGCAGCAGGCACCTACCTACTTTGTCTGCGGTACTCAGTGCCTGGGTGAGGTCTGGGACTCAGGATGTGGCCATGAACTTGGAGTGTTTGCGCATGAACTTGAAGCCGGGTCTCCAGGCTGTCTCGCAGCCTCTCGAGGGTGCTCAGGGACACGGCTTATGCAGTTAGGGGGCTGGGGAGCAGGAGCTACAGGCAGGAGGCTGGCCTTGACCTCAGGAGAAAGGAGGAAGTCCCCTCGGGTCACCTCCCGGCCCCTCCCGGCCCGCTGCTGGCGTCCGCGTTTGCACCAGAGCCTGCTGGCAAGGGCCCCGGCCTCTCACAGGCCACAGGACATCAGGCTGTACTTGAACATCCTCGCTTCCCGTGGCATACCCCACTCGGGTTTGCTCAGCCCCATGTATTCGTGGAACGTGTTGATGCTCTGTCCGCTTCTGTCCATCCCGCCGGTGACCACTGTGGCGTCACTTCACCGCGATTTCTACACGTGGACACAGTGGCTTATTTTAAGTCGGGCACATGGGGTACATCTGGTTCCTTCCAGTGCAGCCGGCAGTTGTGGGCAGGATGACCGCTCATAAAAACAAAACCCTCTCCTTGGATGGTACAGTCAATTTACTTAGAGCTCGCCATCCCTTAGCTAATTCAATCAGGAGACAAAGAAAAATAAGCTTCTAAGATAAAGGATGTGTCCATCCTTTCCCAACCACCGGACAGACACTCACTCACAGTGTGAGGTTGGGCAGGAACAAGGGTAAGAAAAGGTAGCCATGCAGTACGTCACCCAAAAGTTTGAACATGTCCCGTGCATGATGGGAAGAGTCATCCTAACTAGACGGAGATACCGTTCGCTCGCCCCGACCCGTTTACCTCAGAGCAGACCCATTGGATTGGCTCAGGAGTGGATTTTTTTTCCCCCCACAAAGCAGTGGTCGGCAAACTCACTAGTCAGCAGAGCCAAATATCAACAGGACAACGATTAAAATTTCTTTGGAGAGCCACATGTTTTAAACGTAAACTTCTTCCAACGCCACTTCTTCCAAAGAGACTCGCCCAGGCCGTGGTGTTTTGTGAAAGAGCCACACCCCAGGGGACAAAGAGCCGCATGTGTGGCTCGAGAGCCGCAGTTTGCCAACCTCGGCCCTAAAGCATGCCTTCGTTACAGGTGTCAACTTTAGGGGAGGGGGCTGAACTGCTTAAGATTTTCCATCCAATTTTTGAGGGAAGAGATAGAACATGCATTCGCGATATGTGGTCTTGTTAAGTGGAGTTGAATTCGTCGGATGCGGCTTTATAATTCTAAACCCAGTTTTCTTTGCTTCTGTCTTATCGACACAGCCAGTCTAGATCATCAGGGCACATTTTTTCCCATTTGAAAAGTAGTCAGCTGTGGTAGAAGTGCATGCAATCGGAACCAGGGTAAATTCCTGCTTTTTGTAACAAAAACGGTTTAGAGCGCTCCTGGGAAAGACCACCTTGTTGCAAGCACGCCCGTGGCGGAACGAGGGTGCTTGGGGGTGAGAAACCGCAAACCGACGTGTTCACCTCCCGGGCAGCGCCAGCCCGGCAGAGCCCGTGGCGGATGGCATGGCTTTGCCGTCTGTGGAAACCCCGGAACGCGGTTCTTCGGGGACCGATAACACCGCGGCTCAGCTCCTCCCGGCCGTGGGCGGGGGCACGGAATGGGGCAGAGAGAGCGAGCTGGCCTGCTGGGGCGGTGGAGGCCGCTGGCAGGAGCGGCTGGATGCCATCCTGAGGACAGGCTCAGGGCAGAGGGCAAAGGCGAAGCCACAGACCTACACATGCGTGTTCATGCGTCAGAGTGTCAGACACACACAGGGCTCGGCCTGCGCAGCTCAGGGGTGGAGCATCGACCTGGGAACGAGGAGATCCTGGTTCAATTCCCGGTCATGGGCACCTGCCCGGGTTGTGGTCTCCATCCCTAATGGGGGGGGGCGGGGAGGCTGCAGGAGGCAGCCGATCCATGATTCTCTCTCATCATTGATGTTTCTCTCTCGCTCCCTCTCCCTTCCTCTCTGAAATCAATACATATGGGCTTTATTTAAAAAAGGAAAAGATGCCGAAACCGGTTTGGCTCAATGGATAGAGCATTGGCCTGTGGACTGAAGGGACCCAGGTTCCATTCCGGTCAAGGGCATGTACCTTGGTTGCGGGCACATCCCCAGTAGAGGGTGTGCAGGAGGCGACTGATCGATGTCTCTCTCTCTCATCGATGCTTCTAACTCTCTATCCCTCTTTCTCTCTGTAAAAAAATCAATAAAATATATTTTTTTAAATAATAAAAAATAAAAAAGGAAAAGAAAACATTGAAAACACACACACACACACACACACACACACACACACACACACATGCATGGACTGTGTTGCTGAGTTTAACTCCCGTGCCCTGACCTCAGTGGGCATCCCCCCTGGCAGCCCCCTCTGAAGAAGGCCCTGGTGCATAGTGTCTCCCTGTCTCAGACTTAGAGGTTGGGGTGTGGGGAGGCCTGTAGGGGTGCCGTGGCCGAGCTGGGCCTAGAACCCAGGCCGCCTGTCCCTCGGTGCCCTCACCAAGGCCGGAAACAGGCCGTCCTGTATCCTAAGTGGCTGTTCGTTTATCAGAGTCAATGTCAGCCCCATTTGGCGGTTTCCTTTTTAGTTTTTACATCTTTACTGTTCAAACGATGACAGATGTCCCCTTTCTGCCCCCATTCATGGATCCTTCGGGCCTGGCCCTGCCCTCCCACCCCCTCAGCCCTCACCACCTGCTGCCTGTGCCCGGTTATGCATCTCTGCGTGCCAGGTCTTTGGTAGATCTCTCTCCCTGCTTCCTCCTCCCCCCCTCCCTCCCCAGCCTTCCCCCTGAGGCTGAGCTGTCTGGTCCACCTCCGTGTCTGACAGCGGCCGGAGGAGCAGAGGCGCTGAGGCCTGTGCAGGGAAGGGCCGATCTGGTCTTGGGATGGGGCCCTGGGCCGCGGGAGGAGGAGGAATCTTGTCTGCACCTTTCCCTTTCCTTTTTTTAATTTATTTTTTTTGCTTAATTTTTCTTTTAATGTCTTTATGGGCCTAAACCGGTTTGGCTCAGTGGATAGAGCGTCGGCCTGTGGACTGAAGGGACCCGGGTTCGATTCCGGTCAAGGGCATGTACCTTGGTTGTGGGCACATCCCCAGTAGGGGATGTGCAGGAGG
The DNA here is from genome assembly GCA_011751065.1 of Lasiurus cinereus. Classification (NCBI taxonomy): domain Eukaryota; kingdom Metazoa; phylum Chordata; class Mammalia; order Chiroptera; family Vespertilionidae; genus Lasiurus; species Lasiurus cinereus. The sequence continues at coordinate 4,031,956 of JAAGEH010000026.1, forward strand.
CGGCTGATGGATGTCTCTCTCTCTCATCCATGTTTCTGACTCTCTGTTCCTCTCCCTTCTTCTCTGTAAAAATCAATAAAATATATTTTTTAAAAAATTCTTTATGGATTCAGGGATTGCATATGTGTCCTTATTCCCCTATCCCCACCCCCCCCCCCCCCCCGTTCCTCCCCCCGCCCCTGTGGTCTGGTCCATTGATTATTAGTTATATGTTTGCAGGGCTGTGCTCGGGGCAGCGGGTGTAGCGGGAGGGACGTGGGCTCTCAGGGCCTGTGTTTCTCGCGCCAGCGCCCCGGAAAGCCCTCCCAGACTCCCCTTTCCTTTGAACCCAACAAACGTCGCTGTCTCCTCCCTGCCAGGGACGCGGTGGGATTAATTATTTAATTGACAAAATGTGCTTCCTGCCACGGCTCCTGACATCAGACGCGGCATGAAACGGGGAGATGAGAAATGTGAACGGTAGCCAGGGACCTTTGAAATGGTTCCAGAGAGTCCTGCTGACTGAGCCGTCCACGGAGGGCTGGTCCCACAGCCATGGGCCCTGTGCCCAGTGCAGGGGGAGGCGGGAGGGAGCGGGGGAGACCCCGTGAGTGGAGGCAGGGACTCCATCCAGAGACCCGACGCTGCTCTATCTCCTCATTCGCCAATGCCCTGCTCTGTCATCAAACTTGATGTCGATCATTTTTCTGGTGTCCCCCACGGGCAGGTGACAATTGTGAAGTCCAGGTTATCTTTTTTATGTTTTTAATATTTTTTAAATATTTTTTTAATATTTTTTTATTGATTTCAGAGTGGGAGGGAGAGGGAGAGAGAGAGGAACATCAATGAGGAGAGGATCATTGGTTGGCTGCCTCCTGCCCACACCCACCTGGGAATCCAGCCTGCAACTGAGCCTGTCTCTGGTCACAATCGAACCTGGGACCCTGTAGTTCGCAGGCCAGTGCTCTAGCCACTGAGCCAAACTGGCTCGGGCCCCTGTTCTCTTCAGATCCTGGGAAGCCGGGATGATTTCATTTGCGCAGTAAAGTGTTCTTCAACTGGATCTCACAGACCTCTCTCTTTAAATGCCTTCATGTGATTTACTGCCAATGGAAATGGGTCTCTTTCGCCGCCGGCTGGGGAGCTCTCTGTAGATGTGACGGGATGCGGTGACAGTGGCTTGTTTTGGATTCTTGGATTCTCTTTTCTGAGGTTCCTCCTGGAAGAGAATGTCTCCCGCCAGGTCTGAGACACATTTCTTGGGAAACAGCTGCATCAGCTCGTCCCACACTTTTGGGCAATGATCAAATAAAAGACTCACTCTCTCTCTCTCTGTCTGCCTGTCTGTCTGTCTGTCTCTCTCTCTCTCTCTCTCTCTGTCTCCCCACGGTTACCCTGCCTGAAGGTAGTGTTTCTGACCAGACGCCAGTGTTTATCCACTCCAGGCAGGAATGTTGGCCATGAGGGTGACGTTTGAAAGAGGGGGTACCAGTTGGTCCGACGGTTGTGGGTTATTGTTAAGCTGAAAGAGGGGGTACCTGTAATAAGGCACATGATCCATAGGACCGTCAGCCCGAGCAGAGCCCTCTGAGCCGTCTTCACCCAGCATGTCACCCGTTAGAATTCGGTGGTGGGCTGTGAATTCCAGCATTTCTCACGGAAAAGTCCCACACTCATTCTTTCATCTAGAGCAGTGGTTGTCAACCTTCCTAAGGCCACGTCCCTTTAATGCAGTTCCTCATGGGGTGGTGACCCCCAACCATGAAATGTTGCTACTGTTATGCATCGTGATGTAAATATCTGCATTTTCCAGTGGTCTTAGGGACCCCTGTGAAAGGGTCGTTTGACCCGCAAAGGGGTCGCGACTCACAGGTTGAGAACCACTGCTCTAGAGAATGGCCACAGGAGGAGGGCTCCATTTCAAACACACGTAGCACTGTGTCTCCATCTCACACACCTGAGGTCAACATGGAAAATAAATCAGCAAGGTCCGAGGGGTGAGGGGGAGGCGGATGGGCTGGGGCAGGCGCTCGCTGATGTTGGAGGGGGCTCACCCCGGCTTCTCTCCTCCTTCCTCCCGGTGCTGGGGACGCGTCTGTCTCCTGAGGCTCATCATTGGCGACTCCTCCCCTTCCCCGACGGCCCCAGCTCTTACACACCGGCCTCTGCTTCTAGCTCATGATGCGGCTGGTCCAAGGCCAGGTCAAGTATAGGCCTCACCCTGATTCCCTGGTTTCTCGCTGTGGCGTCCTTCTCTTTCCCTTCCCCCTTCCCCCCCTCCCCCCTGTGGGCGGCATCCTGGCTCTGGTCTGTCTCCTACACGCGTTTCAGATGTAGACCTCCCCCGGCCAAGGACAGACAGCCCTCTCCCAGGAAGGAAAGGGCAGGCAAGGACCAGGCAGCCTTTGCCTGCCAATATCTAGCACCCCGGCCTGTTGGTGGCTGGAAGGAGGCCTCCCCCCCACCCCTCAGTCAGTGCCCCGCTCCTGGGAGCTGAGCCGTGATCAGGGGGGTGAGGAGGCCTAGAACTCACAGGGGGGCCTGGAGGACAGAGCTGACGCAGGTGCTTGACCCCGGGTGAGAGCCAGGATGGGGAGGAGACCTCGGGGGAGATCAGACGGAACGCCTGGCTTTGTGGGCCTGAGAGGGGCTCCCCGCCACCCCCTGGGCCTGAGAAGCGGCTTCCTCCTTCTCTCGGGATCTGGGGGAGCTAAGCAGACGCAGTTTCTCCACTGGGATCTGTGACATCCCACAAGGGAACTGGGGCGTGGAAAGGTGTGTCCCTCGGGCCTCACGGGACTTCCTACGGTGTCATGAGGCAGCCAGGAGAGCCACACCTGTTCTGGCACCCAGCACGCAGGAGGGGCGGCGTGGGGGGCAGGGTACAAGCCAACACCAGGAAGCCCCAGGAAAATGAGCCATGGAGACGAGAGAAGAAATGAGAACCAAAATAAAAAGTTATGTAATGGGTGAAAAGGCAACAACAAAACCAACAATAACAGCGAAACGCCAGGGAGAGAGCGGTAATTTACAAGCTACTGGGATATATGAGACTCACTGAATTCGTGGAAGGTGAGAGGGTCGTCAGTGCTGAAATTCAAATCAATAGTTTGGAAGGCGAAGGAGAAGAAAGAACTCAAGACAGAAAATAAATGTCCAGCTAAAATTAAGAAGTAAACACAGCCCTAACCAATTTGGCTCAGTGGATAGAGCGTCGGCCTGTGGACTAGAGGGTCCCAGGTTCGATTCTGGTCAAGGGCATGTACCTTCCTTGCCGGCACATCCCCAGCAGGGGTTGTGCAGGAGGCAGCTAATCGATGTCTCTCTCTCATCGATGTTTCTGACTCTCTATTCCTCTCCCTTTCTCTCTGTAAAAACTCAATAAAATATATTTAAAAAAAAAGTAGTAAACACAGCCAAAACTGGTTTGGCTCAGTGGATAGAGCGTCAGCTTGTGGACGGAGAGGTCCCAGGTTCAATTCTGGTCAAGGGCATGTACCTTGGTTGCAGACACATCTCCAGTAGGAGGCGTGCAGGAGGCGGCTGATCGATGTCTCTCTCTCATCGATTTTCTGACTTTCTTTCTCCCTTCCTCTCTGTAAAAAATCAATAAAACATATTTTTAAAAAAGGAAGTAAACACACACACACACACACACACACACACACCCCTAAGCTCATCCTAGAAAAAGTATTTAACCTCACGGATAAAGTGATTTGTCAGGAATCCAGAGAGAAAAGAAAATGTAACTTTGCGTGTTAGTTACAGAAGAAACACCAGAAAGACGGATGCATTTCTCCTCTGCAACGATGGAAGCCGGAAGACAATGGAATACCGGCTGCCGCTCAGAGATCTCAGAGACAGAGAGGTATCCGTCGTCTCCCAGCGTAAATGCAGGTATTTCAGAACCGGCAACAACTCAGAGGCTGCATCCCCCATGTCTGCCACCTGAGGAAGCACGGAAGAAGCCATCCCACCGGAAGCGGATCCTCTGCTCTGAAAAGGAGGGGAACAGTGATTTACACACGGAAATTTTATGGGGGGGGCGGGGGGATAGGGGCCAAGGTAGGCTTCCAGTTGTTCGTTTGGGAAATATGCAGTCACGAATCATGAATAGCACAAGAAGAACGTGTTTCAATGTTCACCACGGTAAGCCTACGTGTGCTCCACCCTGTACGCCGTGGAATCCCAGTGATGACAGAGCAACTAGACATGTATGCGAAGCACTAGAAGGGAAATACGAAAACAGGCTACAGCTAGAACGACTGCCCCATCTCAGCAAGATCCAGCGCTGGAAGGGAGGAGGGAGAAAGGTGTGTTCCCACAAGCTGGAAAGGGAGGTGGGAGGAGTTATGGAATGGAGCCCACGTGCAGGGAAATAATTGCTATCTCGCACTCATGTCATCATGGAAAACACGCATTTGAATATGAATGTCAGGGAAAGGCAGGTAATCATTAGTGGAGTTTTTTAAAAAGCACAAGAGACGTAGCTAATTAGCACGGGGAAAGGGGAACGGAGAGCAGTCCAATCAACTTAGCAACAACAGCTCCAAGGAAAAGGGAAGTTTGTAAGATCATGACTTGCCATGGAACGAGATGGAAGCAGTCACGTGGAGATGTACGTGAAGTGGACACGCGCTGGATTTTGACCAAAACTACTCAGCCTGTTTATGAAAGTTACTGGCGTTCATAAGAAACAGACCCAATGATTTAAAAAAATAGTTGAGAATAGTGAGGTGGTTTCAGGTACACAGTTCTCTAACTCATCACCTGTTTATTGTATTGGATGTTCAACCCCCCAAGTCAATCTCCCTCCATCTCCACTCATCCCCGCTCTACCTCTTCTACCTCTCCCACCCCTTCCCCTCTGTTCATCCCCATGCTGTGGTCAGTGTCTATGCCTGCTGCACATTTTTGTTTGTTGGTTTCTGGCTTAATCCCTTCACCTTTTTGTACCAAGACCCCAACCGCCCTCCCCTCCGACAGCGGTCAAGTCTGTTCTCTGTCTCCGTGAGTCTGTTTCTGTTTTGTTTGTTAGTTTATTTTGTTCATTAGATTCCACATCTAAGTGAAATCACATGGTGTTTGTCTTCTCTGATTGGCTGGTTTCAGCTATCATAATGCTCTCCAGGTCCGTCCATGCTTATTATCAAAATCTTATGAACCAATGTCACAGCCAATAAGTTCAATAAAAATAAATGTTTATAAAAAAACAGAAATGAAAAAAGAAAAACTTAAAAGAATAATGAGGTGGATAAAGATAGATTACGTAAACACAAACAAAGAAGAAAGCAGGAAGAGCAATTGCAATATGAGGAAAAGTAGGATTTACAATTAAAAACACAAACGGGGATGAAGAGGACCAGTGAGTAAGTAATTAAAGACAGAAGGATGAACACCCTTAAAATGCATACATTGAACAACATAGTGGCTAACTTAGTAAAGCAAAAACTATTTTTTTTTAAAAATTGGTGTTAAAATACATTTGTTGTGGAATAGTTTGGTCTGCTTCTTTCAAAATCAGGTAAATTTCAAAAAATAAGAGCAATTATACACTATTAATAAAAATTCAGCAAAGATATAAATAGAGAAATTGTTAACAGTCAGAAGTGACACTATTTCTCCTATATCTATGGAATATCTACAGAAACCAGTGTGCATTTAACCACAAAAAGAAACATTAAAATATCAGAAAAAAAAGACTTTATAAATCAAAATATTTGTTCATATTGATTTAGTAAAGTTAGAAATAGATAACAAAAAGAGAAACACATAATACCCCTCTCCTGGATTATGACACTCTTAGACCCTGCTAAGCAATGAAATAAAAACCGTATTCTAAAATGTATAAGGAGTCAATGAAAGCCATAATCAGAGAGAAGATACCTTGTCAAATAACATATTTAAAGACTGAAGACCAACAAAAAGAATTCACCATACATCTGGAGACAGGAGTAAAACACCAGAAAAATAAACCAAAGGAAACAGCAAGGTAGATATTCAAGATAAAACTAAAATTAAAAGCAAACATAAAAGCTGATTCTTTTAAAAAAAACTAAGGCAATGGAAAGCCCCTCGTGATTCCTGTTCAAGAATAAGGAGAAGAAAGAAAGGAGACGCTGGAGCATTGAAACAACGACAAGAGGCCATTCTTACAGCGAGTTTGAAAGCTCCGGAGGAATTGATCTTTTTTTCCTTGGCAAAATGTAATTAACCCAAAATTATCTCAAAACATGGCGACATCGTGTCAAAATCAGTTACCTCAGAAGCTTAAAAGGGCCATGAAAGGGAGCACAGTGGAAAAAAAAAGAGGTGGATTCCCAGGTTCCTAGGAGAGTTTTACTTAACCTTCAAAGCACAACCAAGTGCAGTGTCCAAAACGCTATTCAACACAACACACACCAAGAAAAACGGAAAGCACTAACGTCCAAAGTCCGCATCATGCAGTTGACATGCCCTTTGTTATAAATGTTGACTAAAACGGAACATAAAAGAAGCTACCTAGACCCAAATCTCTGCTCCACGGATCTGTAAAATCCTACTTAAGTACTGGCCCATAAGAATCTAACTATGTGTAAAAAGAGCACGAGGCTAGACCAAATGAATAACCAAGTTGACACTAACCCTTGATGATAAAGCAAGTTTTTTTCCGATTGTTATCAAATGCACCAAAATAATCTCTCATAATAGAGATAAAAGCATAATATGCTAATGAGGCCAGACATCCTTCCAGACGACCTTCCAGAAGAAGCCGGGGCTGCGAGGGAAGCCCAGGTCCCGGGTGCCTGCTGGCAGCCAGGGGGCAGGAGGGCCTGCTCTTGCACGAATTTTGTGCACCGGGCCTCTAGTGAGATGAATAAATCAAAGCAGAAAAATGTGATCTTATAAATAGATGGTGAAAAGGTAAAAATTAGATGAAAATTAGAGGCCATAAAACTTATTGAAATGAAACCCAGTAACATGAGAAGAAAAAACAAAGACATTGATCACATGTACGGTGGCCAATTGCAAACACTGAACAGCTTTGTCCGTGGTGAGACCCTAGGAGCATTCGGTTATCATGGGAATCTTAGGAAAGGCTCATCTCCTCTCACAATTGGTATTCAAAATTGTTTTAGACATTTTAGCAATTTTAGTCAGAGGAGATAATGAAATAATATGTATTATTTGGGAAAAGTTAATTTAGTGCTTTTGTTAAATATATGAGTCATTGCATACGTACAAAAACCATGCGTCTCTAGCAATAAAAGTTGAAGCAAATTGTTACTTGAATGAATACATGATACGTATATGGACATCATGGGTACTGTGGCACAGTAGTTAAGAAATGATCTTACCGAAACCGGTTTGGCTCAGTGGATAGCGCATCGGCCTATAGATTGAAAGGTTCCATGTTCGATTCCGGCCAAGGGCATGTACATTGGTTGTGGGCACATCCTCAGTAGAGGGTATGGAGGAGGCAGCTGATCAATGTTTCTCTCTCATCCATGTTTCTAATTCTTCCTCTCCCTCCTCTCTGTAAAACATCAATAAAAAAATATTAAAGAAAAAAAGAAATGATCTGTGTTTGAGTCCCAGGTCTGCCATTCATTAGCTGAGTGGAAAGTGACATATTCTTGGCCAAGCAATGTACGTGGACAAATGACTTCATTTCTCAGGGCTTCAGTTTTCTTCCGTGTGGATTGTGCCTTAGTTTGCGATCTGCAGTTTGTTGACAATAAAATGGGTGATTATAGGTCATCTACTTAGAATAATATCGGAGGTATGCCCCATACTGTTTTTTAAGTAATTATTAAGCACTCATTGGTTAACTTGTACGTCAGCATGTTATCTACAGAATGGTAACCAACACTATGAAATTCTTTGGAACAACTTTTATAAGAGTGGTGTGGGACCTAATATGAAGGGAGCTATAAAATGTTACTGAAAGGTGTAAAAATAGAGGATCTGCATGAATATAAAGATCGTGTTTTTAGATAGAAAGGATGATATCAGAATATCAACTCTCGAAAAATAAGTGCATAGAAGTCAGGCGAATTTTTAATTGAAGAAAGTGATCTTAAAATTCATGTGGAGGAATAAATGTCTGAAAATAGCCAAAAAATATATATTTAAAAGATAAATAGTGAAGATCAAATGGCTTATATATATATTTATAATTATATATATATAATTATATATATGTGTGTGTATTATATATAATTATACATATATATGTAATTGTATATATAATTGTAATTATATATAATTGTAATTATATATATATAATTTGTAATTTAAAATCTTTTATATGTACATAGAAATGCTATATATGTACATAAAAATTATATATATATATATATATGCTATGAACTCAGTGTAATCACTTCTATGATATTGGCATAAATAACAACAAATTGATCAATGGCATAAACTGAAATTTCAGAAACGGATCCCAGTATGTAGGGAAATCTGGCATGAAACCAAAGAGTGTTTTTCCTATCCAGTCGGATTTGGTCAATGGCACTGGCACGACTGGCCAGCCATCTGGAAGGATGCAAAGCCGGGCCGGTGTATCTCAGCATTTTCAAAAGGAAATAAGGCGGATTCCAGCCCAGCGGCAGAGAGGGAGCAGCGGGAGCTGCAGACGTGGTGTGAGAGGCTGAGGAGCACAGGAGGGACCCCGCCGGGGAGCCGCCGGAGCGGGAAACAGAGGCTTCAACACCTCACGCCGCCCTTCTCCTCCCGGGCAGCCCGCAGGCCGCTGTCACGGACCGTCCCTCCGGGGGCTGCTCGGCCCGCTGAGCCGCGGGCTTGTCCTGGCCGCCGGGGTTGGCCGCGGCTCTGTGCTCTGGGGTGACACGGGGACGGGCAGGTGAGAAGGCGCCTGCTCCCCTGGGCCCCCCCGACATCTCTCTTCGCAGAGCCGTTCCGCTGGGCTGCGCTGAGCTGCAGGGGAGGGAGAGATGTACTGGGTACTCCCAGCTTTCCCAGAGAGGCAGGGGAGCAGGGTGGGGAGCCCCCAGGGACGCTGTGCATGCCCCGAGAATGGGGGGCCACTCCAATAGGAATGGGCAGTCCGGGAGGAAAGGCCGCCAAGCCTTTGTAATTTAAAATCTCTATATGTACATAGAAATGCCACCAGCAAGCCTGGGACATGTACTGGGACTGTGATTACCGTCCATATATCATCTATCATATATATATATACATATACACATATATATATACATATATATATGTGTATATGTATATATATATACACACACACACACACACACACACATACACACAGCCATCAGCAAAACTAGGATATGTACTGGGACTGTGTTTACCGTCCATATATCATCTATCATATATATACATACACACACACACACACACACACACACAGCCATCAGCAAAACTAGGATATGTACTGGGACTGTGTTTACCGTCCATATATCATCTATCATATATATATATGCACACACACACACACACACACACACACACACTAGGATATGTACTGGGACTGTGTTTCCCGTCCATATATCATCTATCACATATATATATATATATATATATATATATATGCACACACACACACACACAGCCATCAGCAAAACTAGGATATGTACAGGGACTGTGTTTACAGTCCATATATCATCTATCATATATATACACACATACATACATACATATACACACATACACACATACATATTTGTGCATATATACACATATATGCACATATACACATGCATACCCATACACACATGTATGCATATATAAACACATACATACATATGCATGTGTATGTATGTGCATATATGTACATGCATGTGCACGTGTATAAACACATATACGTGTGTGTACATATATGTGTGTATATGCATGCATATGTGCATATATAAAGACACATATATACATATATGCATGCATATATAGATACATATAAGCATATATAAACACACACATATACATATATGCACACGTGTACATGTATCTGTCCTCTATCTAATAAAAGGCTAATACGCACATTCTCCCCTATCCCGGGAGTTGGACCAGGGGACGGGGCCGGCCCCCAGCCTCCCCGCTTGGGAAGCAGGACATGATGGAGGCGGCTGCCTTGGCCAGCGGGTTTCCTGGCTGGGACAGCGTTCCTCGCCGGCAGCCTCCTCGGGGGGGGGCCCTGCCCTGGTGCTGCCAGTCCAGTCCCAGGAGACGGGTCACATCCCAGCTGTGCCTTCTCCGTCCTGGCTCCCTCCGCGTGGTTTTCATGGGCATACGCACCCTCATCCGCGGCCACAGCCAGCAGGATGCATTCCGCACGCAAGGACCTCTGTGCAGTTGTGAAGTTGGGGCTGAGTAAGAACCTTTAAAAAGAGCAGCTTACTCATCAGCTGCTTCACTCAGCACGGTACCCCAAATCGCTTTAACAGTAGGTGGCATAAACACCATGAAATCTATTTGGAGAAATATGGGGGGAAAAAAAGGAAGGGAGGGAGGAAGGGAGGGAGGACAGAACATTGACGGGCTGTCTTTGGAGAAGAGGGTACGAGGGAAACCTTTGCATCACTGAAGGTCAAAGGCCAACCTCATCCGGCTGGAGCCCGCCGGCCGGCCTGCCCATGTGAGTGGGAAGAGCGCCTCTTAGGCAGAGGCAGGTGCCCATGCCCCGCGTCTCGCAGGTGGTTTTCAGCTCGGGGTGAGCTTCACTGTGGGGGTGAAGGCGGAGATGGCAGCGGCTCTGCCTTAGTTCAGGGAAGAAACACAAACCACAATTTCCGGCACTAAAGGAAAGCTGACTCAGACTTCCACAGTGGCCTAACCCCTCCATCCTTCCTCCCTGGACCACGGATGCTGCTCTGGTTCTCGGCTCTGCCGGGTCCCGGCGCGGCCTCCTCAGCCTCTGTCTGCACACACAGATCTCTGATGGGAGGTCTGGGAGGCCCGCGAAGTCCATGTTGACTTTGATGAACCCAACTGAAACCAAAATTCACTCGAAATCTCCCTCAACCCAGAGTGGGTGAGTTCCAGAGCCAGAAACACCCAGGGTCCGTTTCCGATGACTTCACCTCATTGCTGCAAAGCTTCTCGAAAACCACAGAAAACAAGGAAATGTCTTCGTGCGTGTGTTTGTGGCCATGGCGTAAGCATGCGTAGTTGAAGCAGTCATAAGAAGGACTAAGCGTAAGAGAGTGAAAAATGATAAAACGGACTTCATTAAAATGAAAACTCCTACTCATCAGAAGCCATCCGTAAGAAAACAGTAAGGCAAGATGCAATCTGGAAGCTGTCCATATCCAGACATGTGTTAACCAAGGACTGGTGTCCAGAATATATAAAGAGCTCCCATAAATCAATGACCAAAAGTGCAGTTTTCAAACGGCCAAAAATCTGATGACAGAAACGAGATAGCAATGACAAAAAATGTTTAATTAGCACATGAAAAAAAATGCTCAACAGTATTAGCCATCAGGGAAATGAAAAGTAAAACGGCCATAAGACATGACCACGCACCCATGGGAATGACTGACATTACAAGCTCCAAAGCACCAAATATCGGTGTGGATGTGGAAGACCTGAACTCTCCGATACCTTGCTGGTGGGGTGTACATTTTTTTTAAAAGGCACAGTTTCTTTAGAAACTGGCATTTTCTTCTATGAAGTCAAAAATAACACCAAAACCGGTTTGGCTCAGTGGATAGAGCGTCGGCCTGTGGACTGAAAGGTCCCAGGTTCGATTCCAGTCAAGGGCATGTACCTTGGTGGCGGGCACATCCCCAGTGGGGGCATGCAGAAGGCGGCTGATCGATGTCTCTCTCTCATCGATGTTTCTGACTCTCTATCCCTCTCCATTCCTCTCTGTAAAAAATCAATAAAATATATTTTAAAAAAATAGCATCTCCCCCCGACCCCTGGACCCAGCAATCTGTGTCCAGCTTTTCTCCAGAGCGGCTGCAACCACAGCCGGCCCACACTGGAATCTCCAAGCGAACAGATGCAAAACATCATCGCGCATTCCCGCAGTCGACCGCATGAGTGGCCGGACAAAAGCAGGGCGCGTCGACTGAGACCCCCCCCACAGGCGGGGAGACTCTCAACAGCATGCCAGGAAGCAAAGGGACCCAGAGTTCATACTGTCTGCCTCCGTGTATACAGAGTTCAAGAACAGAGAGAAACGCCTCTGTGGTCCAAGAAGTTATAAGGCCCTGGTTTCCGGTGGAGCTGGGGGTTGACTGTGGGGAATGGGAGAATTGGGGGGCCAGGGTGGGTAACTTTACCCCATTTTGTTTGGGCTCCTGGTGGATACATTTGACAAAATGCACTGAAGTGTGCCAGTCAGGTTTGTGGATTTCACCGCGGAGAATATTGATCTAAGCTGCAATCTCTTAAAGGACCCACGCGAATAAGCATGTGAAACGGGGGTGGTTGCTCATGGAACGTTTGGGGTTCACGAGCAGTGAGGCTTCACTCGGTGCCGGGGCAGCCGAGCCTGGGTGCTCCCGGAAGCCGGGGCTGATGCCACTGTGTGTCAAGTTTCTCTGGATGACGACACATCTCCCATCAAAGACGAACATCCACAGCCCACGCAGGACCGCGCTGAGGGAGGACGAGGGGCTGGTGGCGGACACGTGGGACTGCGCCTTTCAGGCATTTCCATCCATTTCTAAATAGAAAAAGAAAAAAAAAGCGCCCATTTTTAGCTCTCCGAGAGTCTTTTCTTTGACAGCTTTATTGCTGGGTGATCACTAAAATGCTAAGTAATTTTTAAAATCTTTCTGGAACACGCTCCACGTTCCAGGCCGGCCAGCAGAATTAAATCCCTGTCTGTCCAGTGTAACCCGGGAAAGGAGTGCCCGTCGTTTTAGAATGCCACGGGGGCCTGGGGCAGATGTGAAAATAACACCAGTGAAGGCTTTAGAGACGCTCATTCTGTGTCTCCCGGCACCACGTTATTCCGCATTGGAGGCGAGCTGGAGACACATCCTCTTCTCTTCCTTGGTTGTAGGCTCAATCCCCCGGCCCTGGTCGGGATGCATGCGGTGGGTGTGTCTCCCTCACATCCATGTTTCTCTCTGTCTCTGCCCCTCCCTTCCACTCTCTCTAAAAAAATAAAATAAAATTGTGAAGCAAGTTGTGCAGTGATTCACAACGTGGCTCCCGAACCGGCCATGTGGCCAGGAGCCAGGTCCCGGTTTGGCAGATCCGGCCGCGGATCTGCTGGGGGATGTCCGGGCTATTTATTTGCGTGTTTTTTCATCGTGAAAATAGGTGGCACGTCCGGGCACGTGGGAAATCACACAAAAAGAGGGAGATCTGAGAGCCAAGCGCTTGTCATTTAAAAGACGGCGCTGCTGCAGCTCAGTCTTGGATGCCGTCACGGCGAATAACGGGAACCGATCCTAGACTTCAAAGCAACGTGACCAGATGGTCTCGCCGTTCGGCTCCTGAGGCCGCGACGGGTTTCCAGTCCTGCCCCACACGCGTCCCTTCCCCGGCCTGCGGCCTCACCTCTGTCACCGGGCAAACACGAGAGGAATCCATGCCCTTTTTTCCCGCTTTTCTGAAACTGTCCTCCCTGATTTCTCTGTGCAAAGAGGGGGGGCGAGAGAGAGAGAGAGGCGGAAACCTGCAGCAGGGGCTGATCCGGGGTTTATGGCTTTTACATATTAACTTCTCTGAGTGATTCATGGGGCGATCGGGATGATTCATGAGCCCCCATCGCTGGAAACGTCAGCGCTGGGATTAGAGGGTTGAGAGGGTCATGTTTGCCCGACCTTAACCTTCTGCCCTCACAGGCCCCAGTGAAACAGCCCCCGTTTATCTCGGTTCCCGGTTAATGTGTCCCTCCTCCGTGCCCTCCCCGGCCCCCCTGCCCACAGATAGTTCACTAATTTGGGCTAATGGGCTGGCTGGTCTTGTAGAGAGACATGGCTGAGAGCCCCCCTCCTGGCACGGTGGGGGTGACCCTCTCCCCCTGCCTGGGCCTTGAGGGGTCTGCTTGTCTTGAGCCCCGGCTCCCTGCTCAACTGGGACCTGGCTCCTGGCCACATGGCCGGTTCGGGAGCCACGTTGTGCATCACTGCACAACTTCCTTCACTATTTTTTTTTTTTTAGAGAGAGTGAAAGGGAGGGGAAGAGATAGAGAGAGAGAAACATGGATGTGAGAGACACACCCACCGGTTGCCTCCCGCATGCACCCCGACCAGGGCCGGGGGATTGAGCCTACAACCGAGGGACATGCATGCCCTTGACCCTAATCGAACCCGGGACGCTCTACCCACTGAGCCAACGTAGCCAGGGCTTCCTGCAGCCATCTTGCAGAGCTGCTGCTTCCTGCCAAACCCCACGCGTGTTTATACCCGTTCCTCCGGCAGCGTGGCTGGCAGACAGCCGGCCACGGATCTGCCGTGGGCACGGCACCATCCCTGCGTCTTGGATGCTGCCACGGCGGTGATTACTAAGTAAAAGGAAGAAGCAAGTGCGTTTCCCGAACACATTTGATCACAGCCAGTCCGAAAGCCGTGTGTGCAAGGCCAAGGGATGGCCAGGATCAGAAAAGCGCGCTCTTGCGGCCGGGAATAGCAATCCTCCTGATTGCCTGACGGGTTTGGCTCAGCGTATAGAGCGTAGGCCTGCGGACTGAGGGGTCCCGGGTTCGATTCTGGTCAAGGGCATGTACCTTGGTGGCAGGCACATCCCCAGTAGGGGGCGTGCAGGAGGCAGCTGATTGATGCCTCTCTTTCATCAGTGTTTCTAACTCTCTCTATCCCTCTCCCTTCCTCTCTGTGAAAAATCAATAAAGTATATATTTTAAAAAAAGAAGAAATCCTCATGATGGGTGCTTCAGAAGATGCTCTCCTTCCCAGGAGCAGACGGGGCGCCTGGGTGCTCCCATTGGAGCCATCAGACCTGCTGTGCGTGCATCTGCCCCCCTCCCGCGGGGTTTCCCAAACTCATCCTGAAGGAAGGGCCTCTGCTCGGCGCTTTCCTGCCAATCCTGCTCTCTCTCCTCGCAAACGCACTCGGTTTTCCTTCTCACGCTTCTCATCAACTTAGTTTAAATTTTTTTTTATTTAAACCATTTTTTCTTTTCTTTTATATATATATATATATTTTTTAATTGATTCTTTACAGAGAGGAAGGGAGAGGGATAGAGAGTTAGAAACATGGATGAGAGAGAGACATCAATCAGCCACCTCCTGCATATCCCCTACTGAAGATGTGCCCGCAACCAAGGTACATGCCCTTGAGGGGAACCGAACCTGGGACCCCTCAGTCCGCAGGCCGACGCTCCATCCGCTGAGCCAAACCGGTCTCGGCCACTTTTTACTTTTCAATGACACTTGACATACACCTGTTATATGAGTTTCGGGTGGGTATACCCAGTGATTGGACATTATCTAACCACTAAGTGACATTCCCAATAACTCTCATACCCATCTGACACCCGACATAGCTATGAAGCCAAATCGCTATATCACTGACTTTATTCCTTATGCTGAACTGCCCCCCTCCCATGATCCTTCAGTAACCACCGATTTGTACTTCCCAATCCCTTCCCCTTTTCACCCCTTCCCTCGCTCGTCCTCGCATCTGGCAGCCATCAACATGCTCTCAGTATCTGCGAGGCTGTTTCTGTTCCGCTGGTTCATTTATTATTATTATTTTTTTTTTAGATTCAGTTGATGATAGGTATGTATTGATGGCCATTTTATTGTTCCTATTTCTTTCCCTCCTTCTTCTTAAAGAAGACCCTTCGGTGTTTCACGTCAGACAGGTGTGGTGATGAAGAACTCCGTTAGCTCTTTCTTGTCTGGGAAGCTCTTTCTGCGTCCTTCGGTTCTAAGTGATAGCTCGGCTGGGGTCGAGTCATTTTTAAAATGTAGTTTTGTGTAGGGACTTCTCAGGACGGATTTATACCCTCATTGAAATTTCTATTGCATGTTCAAAGACGGGTGTTCTGTTCAAACAGTTGACAAATCTAACTTAAGAAGGTTAAAGCGTTCGCAGGGCCCCATAAAATATGCATTAGGACTTGAAGGGGAAAAGTTACATGCATTTCTGTGACTGTGTGATCTCCTTATCGTTTTTGCAAACACAGCAGGAAAGGGGACTCCAGATAAGGCGGTGGTGACACTAATTCCACAAATATCAAATACGGGCTGTTTGCCCAATTTGTAGTTTTGTGTTACACCGCACCCTTGGAGGAAATGTCACTCCGTGTCTGAGAACAGATAACTCCATCCACGCTCACCATGACAAAGGGAAGGACCTCGAGACCAGCCTAGATTATTTCTGTGGGTTGAATTCCTACTGATGCTTCTATCCATTTCCCATACGCAGTTTGGGGGCTGTTACTATATAGTAAGTGGTTGTTATCATATAACATTATCTTTTTCAAAAATCCATATGTGACCCTGGGGAAAGGAAGAATGGAAATGGCATTTCAAGAACTGATGAGAGATGAACTTTGCTCCTCTCTTTCTTATACTACTACTTTACAATAAACGAGGAAGGGTTTTTAAAGCCCAGCATCTCTAAGAGAAGGTAACGAATGAATTATTTCTAATTACTGAACAGAAGCTATGAAGCAGCAAGTCAGGAAAATATGGATTTAAAAAGAAGGTAGACTTTAATGTCTCTTTATGTTTTTAAACTAGTGAAATTATGAAAAGTAAAAAATTCGGAAGGATTATTAATTTCCTTCACTTACAGCTCCTTCTATGTGATCCATCAGAACACTTATTTAACTTTTCTCACTTTTTAAAAAAATATATTTTATTGATTTTTTTACAGAGAGGAAGAGAGAGGAATAGAGAGTTAGAAACATCGATGAGAGAGAGAGACATCAATCAGCTGCCTCCTGCAACCCCCCCCACTGCACGCTCCCCACTGGGGATGTGATCGAAACCAAGGTACATGCCCTTGACCGGAATCGAATCTGGGACCTTTCAGTCTGCAGGCCAACGCTCTACCCACTGAGCCACATCGGTTTCGGCCACTTTTCTCACTTTTATTCAAAACCAGAAGCACTATGTAATTCGCTGGCTCTCTACCTTATTTTCCAAAACCGGGATCAGACTCCGCAAATTGTCTTTTCACTTAAAATATACGGAATAGGCCTCCCTCCAGATCTGAGCATGTGGGCGCAGCCTCGCTCGATCTTGTCTGCGAGCCACATGCAAGGGGTCCACCGCTTACTCAGCCACTCCCTTTACAGTTAATTTAATTTTTGCAACAGTGCCAGAGGAAACTGGTATATTTAAGATCCGGTGGTTTTATTTCTATAGGATATCATCTCAAATAAAGTAGACTTTTTGATCTAGAACAGTGGTTCTCAACCTGTGGGTCGCGACCCCTTTGGGGGGTCAAACAACCCTTTTACCGGGGTCGCCTAAGACCATCAGAAAATGCAGATATTTACATCACGATGCATAACAGTAGCAAAATTTCATGGTTGGGGGTCACCACCACATGAGGCACTGTATGCAAGGGTCGCGACCTTAGGAAGGTTGAGAACCACTGATTGAGAATGTATTCTTAATTTTGTAGAAAAAATACTTTCAAGCACTAAAGCAGCACAGAAGGCAAAGGAAAAAATGAGAGCATGAAGTAACAATGGATTCTCAGAGCAGGCCCGGGGGATCACCTGCTTGGAGGAGACCAGGGATTCTTGGTGTGTACCCCAGATTTCAAATGCCCAGGTCCCATAGCCCCGCTCCTCATGGCAGAGTTACCATGTGGCACAGGAGAGAATCGACACTAGCAAGGATCACATGTGTTTGTGAGGACACGTAGTCATCAGGGCCTGCATAGGCCCTGGTGGGAATGTCAACATGTACGGTCACCATGGGAAACAGTCTGGCGCTTCCTCCAAAAGCTACACCTAGAGCGACTGCTGACCCCACAACATTCCCATAGGTTCATGGTAAAGAGAAAGAAAAGCATCTGTCTACATCAAAATGTGTACAGAAGCGGTACCCACTCAAATGCCCACTCACCGATGCATGCATACACTGTGGTCTCTCCATGCAATGGAATAGTGTGCGAGCACAGGAAGGAATGGAGTAGACACATGCTGCCAGATGGATAAACCTGGAAACCTCCGTGCTAAGGAAGAGAAGCCAGTCATAAAAGCCCACGCACTGCAGAATCGCTTTCATTGGGAATGTCCCGAAGAGGTACATCTCTCGAGACAGAAGGCAAATCACTGGTTGCCTAGGACTTGCGAGGAAGGGAGAACAAGAGGGTAAATAGAAGATGACTGAGTGCTGGCACAAGGTTCCTCTGAGGTGACAAAAGTGTGCTGACAGCTGCCCTCACGTCCCTCCTGTAGAGTCTTGTTCTTCTGCACTCACACGTCCATGTCTCGCCTGGCGGTGAACGCCATTGCATTGCAGCCTTGACAAAGCCGTCCCTGCTGCAACCGGGTTGTAGACTCTGCATGAGGAAGAGGCCACAGCGCTGTCCATCCCCCTTCCTCTGTGAAAGGGCTAGCGCGCATGTGCCAGGCTCATGGGAAACACCTGTTCTCAGACGGTCTGTTCCACCTGTCACATGCCCTCACTCCTTTCTGAAAACATGGGCTTTTTCTGAATGAGACAGCCTTCCCAGGATGTGTTCCTTCCGTTTTTCTCTTACATATTTGCAAATGTGTGAGTGTCATGGAATAAAAATGTCTAATCTCATCCAAGCTAAACTTCCCTTTAAATCACAATGGACTCCAGCCTCGGGTGGACTTGACCCTGGCTGCAATTTATTGTCTTGGGACGGTTTCAAATTGCAATGGGAAACCGTGTTGGCCCTGCTAATCGAGGTCACCGACATTCAACACGCAGGACGTTAGGACTTATTGCACCGGCCTCAGCCAAACACGCTGCACGTGGAGACTCCAAAGGGCAGAGAAGGAAATGAAGGAGATGCCATGAGAACCGCCACAAAGACCTCAATATGAAGAAACCATGGCAAATGAGATCAACGCATCCTTATCTCTTGGTCTATGAAAGCCGAAGCTGACGTCAGACATGATGGTCAGGGTTTTAGCCTGGATTCAGATGCATCTTTGCTGCCTTTTCCTGCCTTTGTCTTTCCACTTAGCAGTGGCTCGAAGTCCTCCCTCAGCAATCCCCCACCCCTCAACCCTCTGGCTGCAATGACCTTCAGTCAACTGTCTTTGCTCATCTTCCCTCTGCTGGTTAACCCTGCCTGCGTGTGCTTTCTAGCTGTCTGGCCCATCTTGCTAAACACAGCTGCATTGTGGGAAATCACCTCAGAGACAAATTTAACTATATATATAAAACTCTAAGCGACCAACCAACCGTTCGACCGTTCAACTGGTAACTATGATGTGCATTGATCACCAGGAGGGCAGACGCTCACTACACAGGCATGGAGACATGGAACAGACTGATGAGTCTCAGAGGGAAGGGGGAAGGAGGAGGGCGGGAAAAGATTAACCAAAGACCTTATATGCATACTAGAGGCCTGGTGCACAGATTCGTGCACCAGTGGGGTCCCTCAGCCTGGCCTGCAAGGATGGGGCCAAAACTGGCAGTCCGACATCCCCCGAGGGGTCCTGGATTGCAAAAAGGCTCAGGCCAGGCCTAGAGACCCCACTGGTGCACAAATCCATGCATGGGGCCTCTGGTCCTCTTTATAATAAAAGGGAAATATGCAAATTGACTGGTCACTATGGCACACACTGACCACCCGGGGGTAAGATGCTCAATGCAGGAGCTGCCCCCTGGTGGTCAGTGCACTCCCACAGGGGAGCTCCGCTCAGCCACAAGCCGGGCTGACCCTGCGAGTGCAGTGGCAGTGGCGGTGGTGGGAGCCTCTTCTGCTTCCTGGGAAATGCTAAGGATATTCCACTGCAGCTTAGACCTACTTCGGGGAGTGGCCTAAGCTGCAGTCAGACATCCCCCGAAGGCTCCTGGGCTGTGAAAGGGATGTCTGACTGCCAGCTTAGGCCCAGGGAGTGGGCCTCAGCTGGCAGGTGGACATCCCCCAAGGGGTCTCAGACTGCAAGAGGGCACAGGCCGGGCTGAGGGACTCCCCCCACCCCAAGTGCAGGAGTCTGTCCACCTGGCCTCTAGCTCTTGTATAATAGGTGTTTGTATCAAAGCATGGAATCCTGCAAGCAAGAATCTGTCACCTGAAAGGATTAACGGCGGCAGCAGGATTGGAAGTGCTGAGGCAGGCCTGGCGAAGAGAGGTGTCCTGAACGTGGAGAGGGGTGGCTCTTAAAGGGACTCGACAAGGATCCTCTGTCCACCCTCGGATTGCACATTCCTCTACGATCATCGCCGCCATTTATCCAGGGGGTTATTTTTTTTTAATATATTTTATTGATTTTTTACAGAGAGGAAGGGAGAGAGATAGAAAGTCAGAAACATTGATGAGAGAGAGACATCGATCAGCCGCCTCCTGCACGCCCCACAGTGGAGATGTGCCCAAAAGCAAGGAACATGCCCCCAACCGGAATCGAACCTGGGACCTTTCAGTCCGCAAGCCGACGCTCTATCCACTGAGCCCAACCGGTCTCGGCTCCAGGGGGTTATTTTTAACCTGTGTCTTTTTTGGCCTGTCTCCAATGCCGTCGCGTTTACATAAAGCATCACTTAAACCAAGCCGTGAGATTCCAGAAAGGTGAAAAAGTAGGGCGATCCAGGGACTGGAACACAGCTAGTCACTGGCTTTAAGTTAGGTTCATGGCAGGTCAAGTTCAGTGCTCCTTCCTCGTGGAAACAAAAGCAAACTTGAATCCGGCAAGGGAACCCAGCAGCTTGCCTTTCAGAAGCAGCCCTCCGGAGTCTTGAGTCACAGAGACATTGATTTCCCGGCCCTGGTGTTTGAGGAGTGTGGGACGCACCACATAGCAATTCACAGGGATCATCGGCGAGACGCTCATTGGCCAAGTGAATTGTGTTTACGCACCCGGATCACCAAAGAGCAAAGGCGGCCGTTTTCTGCTTTTCTTCCCCTCATAGATTTTTGCATCAAGACGGCAACAGTGTGAAAAGTCAATAACGTGGAAACGTTTCAAGTTACATTTCAGAGTCTCGGAAGGGAATTTTTTTTTTTATTGTCTTTTAACTTCTCTTATTTTTATTCTGCAATGCGGGCACCTCCCCCACATCCCGGAAAGATGGCAAGGATCCGATCATTCATTCTCACCCTTTAAGCATGAGATTGTGTGCTCATTTCGAAACACCAGCATGCCGATGGCAATAGGTCACTATTTTGGTCCCTGTCTGCTCCTCTCCCCGCTCTACGTGGGATATCCGGTATAAGTAGCCACAGGGAAGCTCTTCCATGGCCTTCCCATGAACGGCCCGTGACCTTGACCTTTGTTGGATGTGGGTTTATAAGTACAATCCACACTGACTCGTCAGTATACCCACAGCTGGGTCTTGTCTCACAGTCAGCAGGCTGTTTCCCTGTTTTCCTCCCCATTTTTTCCTCTCTTGCTTCCCGTGCACACTTTGGGGTTCAGATTCCTGTCCACATCTCTCCGATCAGCACGGCTCGATTGGTAGCTGACGGTAGCAGCGGATTTTCATTATTGATGAGGGTCATTGTCAGCATCCATTTGGAAGTCTGGCCGAGATGTAGCCAATCCCAGCTTCTGCTATGACCGCAGAGTCGAGCGATTAACCGCACGGTTCAGATGTGTGGGGAGGCCTGGAGGGCGCGAATGTCCCTACCACCAAATAGTTACCGGATTGTGCACCCAGTTTGGTTCATTTTTCTAGAAGATTCTACGTATTATTCTATCACAAATACTACATAATATCTTCACATACGGTGGTGGGCAAAAAGAGTAGGTTTATGTTTGTGAGTGTGCGAAGCACAGAGTTTATCCTTGTATTAGCATTTGTTAATTGTTGTATCATGTGTTGGTACTACACCTGCAAACCTACTTGGGCAATCCCTGTAAAATCCATGTTATTTCTCACCCCAGCCAGTGAACTTGAGGAATTAGCAGTAGGAAGATGAAATGTAGGCGTCCTATAAATGCTCACTTCCCTTACACAGTTTGCATGATGGGGCAGCATGTAAATCAGTCTTGGTAATACTATTGTCTTCCCATGTGTTTTGACTCTGGGTGGCACCTGAGCCTCAGGCTGTCCCATGCCAGCCACAGACACAAAAGAGCCCCCTGTACCTACATCCCACACGCAAAACCATCTCTGTCTTCTCATCCACGGTTATCGCAAACATGCAAAATTCCCAAAATAAGTTCCTAATGGGCAACGTCATTAATAACAGTGGTCATTGGAAAGCGTCACCTCACTTAAACACTTTTGCTCTAACGTATTGCAGTGTCAGGAGTTTTAGTATGCTCCATTTATTAGGAGAGGCCTGCAGGGTTCACGGCCGTTTATTCTGCGGGGGGACTTGATTTCTGTCATTAATTTTTAAGCACGTCACACTCCCGGGACGTGTGCAGCGTCCCCTTTACTTGCCAGAACTGGTTTACTCGGATCGATACAGATGTCCAGGTGTGGATTAAAGCAAAACATTTAGAAAGCCCGATGTCAGCAAAGGTCCAAGATATTATGCTCCGAAATGGAGTACAGTGGTACCTCGAGATACGAGTTTAATTCCTTCCATCACCTTGAGGCGTGGGAAACTATGAGACGCTCCAGTCGCGGTAAACTGGTGGGTCGTGTGCAGCCGGCCGATCTGCGCGATTACTCGTATCTCAAATGTTGCTCATATTTCAAAGCAAAAGTCGCTCGCTCGATGGCTCATATCTCAAAAATCTCGTATGTTAGGGCACTCGTATCTCGAGGTACCACTGTATATGTACACCCCCGTGGTACACGCTTGTGCTGGGGGTGAACTTATGGTGAGAGGGATCCCTCAAGGCTGGCCTACCCCTCTTTCTGTGTGTTCCTGGGGGCGACCTTTTCTCTTCCAGAGAGGGACCCGCTGGGTGGGGAAACTCCCCTTGTTGGAGGCTGGCACCCGGGCACAGGAAGTAATCCTGGCGCTTGCTGTTGCCTCGGAAGTCGGCCGAGCTAAATCCCACCCCTGAGGGCAAGTCCTGCCTCTGGGCCGGGTTTGCCTGGTCTGGGGCTCACTAGCCCCCCTCTCCACGGTGCTTATGAGTTAGGCCAGTGGTTCTCAACCTTCCTAAGGCCGCGACCCTTGCATACAGCTCCTCATGGGGTGGTGACCCCCAACCATGAAATTTCGCTACTGTGATGTAAATATCTGCATTTTCCGATGGTCTTAGGCGACCCCTGTGAAAGGGTCGTTCGACCCCCCAAGGGGTCTCGACCCACAGGTTGAGAACCGCTGAGTTAGAAGGTTGACAAAGGAGCTGTAGGTGGGGGGTGTGTGTGGACAGTCAGCCACCCCCGACCCTCCATAATCACACCCCCTGACCCTGTGCCGTGCAGCGTGCATGCAAACGCCTGGTGCCCCTAGCTGCAAGACCTGGATGCAGGAGGGTGTGTTTTTATGTGTTTTTGGGGAGTTTTTTTGGAGAGTTGATTTAAAGAAGCAGACGCACGGCAGCCCCCCGCTGCCCACGTACTCACTGGCTGTTGTCTCTTTTCCCCCCGATCAGGACAGAATTTTACCCTAAGGCAGTTAGGCGTGTGCGAGCCGGCCACGCGAAGAGGACTGGCCTTCTGTGCGGAGATGGGGCTGCCGCACAGAGGTTACTCTCTCAGTGCAGGGTCCGACGCCGACACGGAGAACGAGGCGGTGATGTCGCCGGAGCACGCCATGCGGCTGTGGGGCCGGGGCGCCAAGTCCGGCCGCAGCTCCTGCCTGTCCAGCCGCTCCAACTCGGCCCTCACGCTCACCGACACGGAGCACGAGAACAAGTCGGACAGCGAGAGCGGTGAGTCCCCCTCCGCCTGGGCCACGTCGGCGTCGTCGTTGGCATCGGGGTTTCCGTGTTGGCGGGCGAAGGCGGCCGGTGCTTCTTCCTCTCTTCTTCCCTCCCGTCCTGCCTTCTCCTTCTGCCTTTTCGGTTTTGTGGAGGCCGTAGAACTTGAGAGGTGACCTTGACGGATGCTGTTGGAAAAGAAGGACCATCAGGCGTCCTTTTCCTTATTTGCCGAGCGGGTCTGGCCACTCCGCTTGGCGGTCACAGAGCCGGGGTGTTGTTTCAGCTCCAGTGCAGGGACCATGGGAGGTGGTACCCAGCGCGTCCCCCGCCTCAGCAGCATCTTCTTCTTCTTCCTGGTCGTGTCCCTGGAGAGAAAAAAAAAACAGATCGATATTCAGAAAGAGATGGTTCAGTGACGCCAGGGGTCGGTGATGGGCCCGTGCTGGGGTTGAAAAGCGGTTTAATCGCGGCCCACAGAGGGAAAGGGAAAGAGGAGCTTTGACTGGTCTCGGACCACGTCACCTGTTCTCCTCAGCGGGGCCTCCCAGCGAGAGGCGGTCCGGGGTTCCCCAGGGCCCGCTGGCCGTCACACGGGTCTTCGGGGATTCCCTCCGGAAGGCGTCTCAGGGAGGTGGCAGGATGTGAGGCTGGGCGAGCGGGCGGTCTATTAACCGGGCTCGAGTGTCTGAGGAACCAATCTGACCGGGCTGCGAACTTGCTGGTGGATGAGAGCAATCGGAACCTCGGGGAAAACAGGGGGGAGGGTGGTCTTTGAGGTGCTGGGGGGGCTGGTGACTATGCCATTAGATCCACGCACCACATGGGACTGCAGGCCCACCAGGCAGCAGCTGTGCATGGGGGAAGGAAAATGCCTTTGGAAGGTACCGGAGAGTAGAGCGGTTAGCGCGAATGCGAGAATAGATTTTAGGGAAAACTTCCTTTTCCGTCGGTGCAGCCTCGGATGGCAAAACAGCGTCTCTCCTTCCGAATTTCACAGGGGCCCCGTCCTGGCTCCTCAGTCCAGCTGTGATGGCTCTGCGGGCATCCTGCCTCGGAAAGCAAAGAGACAATTAAAATGAAAAAGTCGCTTGCCATTTGAAAAGAAGGACCATCGTGCATCATTTTCATTGTTTGCCGAGCGGATCTGGCCACTCTGCTTGGCGGTCAGAGAGCCGGGGTGTGGTTTCGGCTCCAGCGCGGGAACCCTGGGAGGTGGTACCCAGCGCGTCCTCCGCCTCAGCAGCATCTTCTTCTTCTTCCTGGTGGTGACCCTGCAGGGTAGTGTCAGCCGGTGGAAGCCGCGTCCTAGGTGGCATCCTTTAGCGCCTTAGACCAGAGTCAGGATCCGTTGACCCCGCGCCCTCGCTCTGTTCCTTTTGGGAGGTGCCAGCTTACGGGGGGAGGCGGCTTTATCCAGTTCCCCAGGAGAGCACAGGGTGGCGCTGGCCCACAGCATGCGGCTGAGGGGCCCACACCTCCATTTCCCCAGCTAATCCGCGCACCTCATCGGGGAAACCTGGTTTCCATCCAGGTCAGTGGTTCTCAACCTTCCTAAGGCCGCGACCCTTTAAGACAGCTCCTCATGTGGTGGTGACCCCCAACCATAAAATTATTTTTGTTGCTACTTCATCACTGTCATTTTGCCACTGTTATGAATCGTATCTGTGTTTTCCAATGGTCTTAGGCGACCCCTGGGAAAGTGTCGTTCGACCCCCAAAGGGGTCGCGACCTACAGGTTGAGAACCGCTGATCCAGGTTCATGGGGGACGCAGAAGTCACTCATCATCAAGACAGGCGATCGGGCAGACCCTGGGCTTCCTGTTCGCCTGCGTCTGCCCGTCACAGTCCCAAGCGACCACAGATGCAATGCTTGGATTCCAATGTAGCATGTGGCATCCGTGTCCCTGAAAGACGCGACGGCATCTGTGATGGTCGTGGGAAGGAGAGCAGGAGGCAGAGGCTGGTGACACATTCTGATTCTCTGCTTTGCAGGCGCCCCTTTGGGCGTGCGTTGGGTATTTTTCCTGGAAAAAAAAAATGATCAAAACAGTGGTACCTCGAGATACGAGTTTAATTTGTTCCATAAACTTGAGGCGTGGGAAACTATGAGACGCTCGAGTCGCGGTAAACTGGTGGGTCGTGTGCAGCCGGCCGATCCGAGCAATGACTCCTATCTCAAATGTTGCTCGTATTTCAAAGCAAAAATCGCTCGCTCAATGGCTCGTATCTCAAAAATCTTGTATGTTAGGGCACTCGTATCTCGAGGTTCCACTGTATTCAGAAAGAGATGGTTCAGTGATGCCAGGGGTCTGTGATGTGCCGGCGCTCGGGTTGAAAAGCGGTTTAATCGCGGCCCGCAGAGGAAAAAGGAAAGAGGAGCTTTGACTGGTCTCGGACCACGTCACTGTTCTCCTTGGCGGGGCCTCCCAGCGAGAGGCGGTCCAGGGTTCCCCAGGGCCCGCTGGCCGTCCCACGGGTCTTCGGAGATTCCCTCTAGAAGATGTGTTTTCTCTCTCTGGGGCGTCGCTGTCTCTCTCTCCTGAGCGCCCCTTGCGATGGTCTCTGCCTTGGTAAAAGAGGAAGTGATGTTATTGTTTTTAAAAAGGCTAACACCGGTGTGGCTCAGTGGATAGAGCGTCGGCCTGGGGACTGAAGGGTCCCGGGTTTGATTCCAGGCAAGGGCATGTACCTTGGTAGTGGTCACATCCCCAGTAGGGGGCGTGCAGGAGGCAGCTGATCGATGTCTCTCTCCCATTGATGTTTCTAACGCTCTATCCCTCTCCTTTCCTCTCTGTAAGAAATCAATAAAATATTTTTAAAATAGTCGGGGGGGGGGGGAGGATGGACCTGCTAAAACCCTCTGGCAGCGGATTCCCAAGCGCATGCCCCATTTCTCCTCTGCGGGAAATGTAACACTGCAGACTGTGCAAACTTCAGTGAACTCAGGGTATAACATCCAGAGACCTAGGAAAGGCACGGGGGAGACCGGGGTGTGCCCGCACCCCCACCCCTCCTCCCCAAGGCACGGATGACTGTCACCCAGGGAGGACCTGGTTCCCAGGAGCGTCAGGCCTGGTGCGGGGCGGGCTGGGAGGCGGGAGGGGCCGCGCCCTCCCTGGGCTCCAGGTTGCTAGGGAGCGGGAGAGGTGGCGGAGGAGGGTGCCAGGGGCGGCACGCTGAAATGCACAGCCTGTGGCAGCCTTCGTGCCGCGCAAACAGGCCGGGAAGGGAAGGAGATGAAGGGTCAGAAGCCGTGTGTGGCCAAGGGGGTGGTGAGGGGGGGGGGGTGGGGCCCGGCACTGTGTGTGCTCTCGTCTGGAGGAGGCTGCGGGTGTTTGTTAAACATTTTGATGGTCTAAGAACTCCCGACACGAGAGTCCAGCTTGCCGAGACCGGTGTGGCTCAGTGGATAGAGCATTGCCCTGTGGACTGAAGGATCCCAGGTTTGATTCCGGTCAAGGGCATGTACCTTGCTTGTGGGCACCTCCCCAGTAGGGAGTGTGCAGGAGGCAGCTGATCAATGTTTCTCTCTCATCGATGTTTCGACTCTCTATCCCTCTCCCTTCCTCTCTGTAAAAAATCAGTAAAATATATTAAACAAAAAAGAGAGAGAGAGAGGCCAGCTTACAACAGAGAACCACAGAGTGAATGCAGGAGTCACCACCGCCCTGCTAACGCCGTGTCCTGGATTTCAGCTGTGTGTCCCCGGGAATATTTCAGAGGAATGTATCTGTCCCGAGTTTTCCCAGTGACTCGTCACGAGGGGGAACAAGATTACATTTGAAGTAATGAATCACGTGACGATCTGGGGAAGCATCCTTTTCTGAGGTGTCGAGTGGACCTTAGCATTTGGAGTGATGGCATTAAACAAGAGTATTTAGGATTTTTTTGTCTCATATACAAACACGACTCTTTTTTTATTATTATTATTTTTTTTTATTTTCTCAAGCTAGGTCATGGTGAAAACTTAAAGTTGCCATCATGCTCACGGTGTTCTCACAGCTTTATAAGATAACTAGGGGACCGGTGCACGAATCATGCATGGGTAGGGTCTCTAGGCCTGGCCAGCAATCAGGACTAATTGGGGGCCTTCCAGCTGCCAGCTGGGGCCTTCCTTCCTTCCACACCACCCCCTGGTGGTCAAGGCACACCATAGTGAGCGATGGAACTCCCTGTCTCTGGGTCAAACTCCCGAGGGGACACTTGGCCTATTAGCCTTTTATATATATAGATGTCCTCAACATTATTCCATACAGAGTTTTAGCATAACAGCTCCTTCTCGTCAAATGTTCCCAGCCTACAATTACCATAAACGATTCAGTTCTAGCCTCCTTGGGTGTGTCCATCGCTCCGGCTTTGAAAGGTGATTCCTTTTCCAGTTCCATTCGCCTCTGGCTGCCAGTTGCTGTCTGCGCAAGCTGGAGTTGTCTCTCGGGATGTCCTGTTTCGTGACTAACGTTGAAAGCAGAAGGCCATGTGCAGGCCATCCCACCAAAAAGAGGGGAATTTGAAAACCAGACATGGACATGTTTTCATTCTGTTGATCCTGGGAGATTGCTTGACTCTGCTCAGCATTTGAAATAACCGTGAATAAAGCTGTTTTCCCCGGGGGGAAAAAAAATAAAAAAAGATGTTATTCAACATTTGTAAAATTATGCAAGCCGGGTGCCGGGTGTTCTAGTTACAACTTCAAAGCGGAGTTTAGCAACTAACAGGGATTAAATTTCACTTCCTCGTTGATAAGGGGGCCACCAGGTCACGTGCAGGCGGTGCCAGAACCGCCGGGGGGCTAATGAAATTTGGATGGTCCGTGCGTCCCCCGTGAGTGGGATAACACTGGGCCGTGTCATGCGTCCCCGCGTGAGCAGCGAGATCCGAAGGCAGGCGCCGCGATGCGTTATTTCAGGAAACTAACTCTTTCCCAGCCAGGGGCGCTTGGAGTGAGGAGGCATGTTGAGGAGGCAGGATTGTTCCTGTGTACTGAGTTTTACGTGGAATCCCAAGTGTTGGTTTGGGTCTAAATTAAGGATATGACATCCGTCCTTGTTTGACCTGTACCCATGGTCATGGTTGTCTTTGTTGAGACACTGCCATGTGCCAGGGCACTCACTGGAGGGCCAGGGGTGGGGGGCCACCCAGTGGCGGCAGCCCTCGCCAGCTGTTGCCAGCTTACGGAATAGCGGAGCGCAGGCCCTACGCCCAGGTATACCAGCAGTCCGCTCT
The DNA here is from genome assembly GCA_011751065.1 of Lasiurus cinereus. Lineage (NCBI taxonomy): Eukaryota > Metazoa > Chordata > Mammalia > Chiroptera > Vespertilionidae > Lasiurus > Lasiurus cinereus. The sequence goes on from JAAGEH010000026.1 coordinate 4,060,979, forward strand.
GGCGTGGTGCAGGCATTGCTCTTTCCAGGGTGTCCCTGACTGATGTCCGACGGTTCAGCTTGGCCAGTGACCCGGCCCCCATTCCCACTATCTCCGTAGATGCCGGGAATGAAGAACTGTTTGTTTTTTTTCAGAACATCCGCCTTTAAGCTTTAAAAATGCCAGCTCGTGCGTCTCTTCCCAGAAAAACCCAAGCATATATATATATATATGGGCGTCCTTTGTCACCTCGCAGTGTGTGTCAGGAAGATGCCTGGGTTTGGGTCACGCCCGTGGGGGTGAAGTCTTTTCTGGAACTCCCTGACTCTTTGTTTCTGAATCACCCCAAGGTCAAATCCCCGTCCCTGACTGGTTGTTTCTTGAGTTCTAGACATGCGTGCCCTCCCACAGCAGGTCCTCCTCCTTTTCCTCCTCCTCCTCCTTTTCCTCCTCCTCCTCCTTTTCCTCCTCCTCCTCCTCCTCCTCCTCCTCCTCCTCCTCCTCCTCCTCCCTGTCTCCAGCCTCTCCCCGCCTTGGAGAAGGCATGGCGGTGAGGTCAGGCAGACCCAGCGGAGGATTGGTACTCCTCTTGTGCCTCGTGGAGATTCAGGACCTCAAGATCCCACCATGGGGGCCCATGTTGAGGATGTTACCTTTCAGTGGGCAGGCCGCCTGGGTTTGACTCGGTGTCCCACCTCCGGGCTGTGTGACCTTGGGCAAGTCACTTGACCTTTCTGTGCTACCATTTCCACGGGGCTAACATAGAGACCGTGGTCCACAGCATGCAGCCTTTGCTGCTTGTTATGGGGATTCGTGGAGTTCAGGTACACAGCATGCTCAGAACAGAGCGTCGGGTGAATCCCAGATTAAGTGTGGGGTCCTAGGATTTAGAAAAGCTGGGAAATTATGATGAAAATTTAGAATATATTCTCATTGATGTCAGAGAGGAGGAGAGAGAGAGAGAGAAACATCAATGAGGATAAAGAATTATTAATTGGCTGCCTCCTGCATGGCCTATATATTGGGGATCAAGCCCAAAACACCAGGCATGTGCCCTGACCAGGAATCAAACCAAGACCTCCTGGTTCATAGGTCGATGCTCAACCACTGAACCATGCCTGCCGGGCTGGGGAATTATTTGTACAGTGGTACCTCGAGATACGAGTTTAATTCTTTCCGTAACCTTTAGGTGTGGGAAACTATGAGACGCTCGAGTCAAGGTAAACGGGTGGGTCGTGTGCAGCAGGCCGATCCGGGTGATTACTCCTACCTCAAATGTTGCTCGTATTTCAAAGCAAACATCGCTCGCTCGACGGCTCGTGTCTCAAAAATCTCGTATGTTAGGGCGTTCGTATCTCGAGGTACCACTGTATATCTCCAGCATACATGGTTATGAAATTTAAATTAGATGAAGACTGTCAGGTACCTGCACAGTTCTGGCCCACAGGAGATGCACCCCTCCCCCCGTCCTCATTAGAGGGGCGTTTGGACATTTTGGAAGATGGGGGGAAATCCTGGTCTCCCCCAGGGCGGGCACTGGCGATCTGCAGACACGGGGAAGTCTGTCACCATTTATCGATTCTGCTTTCCCTCCCACACCTGCACCCTTTGAGGTGACGGTAATGAAGTGGCTGTACAGCCAGCGGTGCGGAGAATTAGCGCGATGGCTGCAGACTTCAAAGGCATGAGCCTCCCCGCCCCTCCTGGCCAGGGGACGTTTCAAAAGCAGCGGCTTCCCTGGAAGGCACGGCGCGTAGACGGCCTGTCAATTAAAAGGCAATTTCACCGACGCTCAGCAGTTCACACCATCAAAGACATCGGTCCTGAAAGACTGCCGCTCACCTGCGCTCTGAGCAAGGCGCCTACCGCACGCCCTCACTCCTGCCAGCCGGCCAGGCGCGGTACCCAACGATGGAGGGCTCCTTGGCCTGACAGAGCATCTAGCCTGGAAGGGCAGGACAGTGGTACCTCGAGATACGAGTGCCCTAATATACGAGGTTTTTGAGATACGAGCCGTCGAGCGAGCGATTTTTGCTTTGAAATACGAGCAACATCTGAGATAGGAGTCATCACGTGGATCAGCCCACCAGTTTACCTCGACTCAAGCATCTCATAGTTTCCCACGCCTCAAGGTGATGGAACGAATTAAACTCGTATCTCGAGGTGGCACTGTATTTTTACCTGCAATCGGTACTCGCTTTGCCAACGAAAGCACTTCAAGGAGCCAACTGACGTGTCTGTTCAGAAGGGTTTCAGTACGTTGACTCGGTGTGTGGATAGGTAAAGTCTAAATGTTGAGTTATTGTACTTTTTCTTATTTTTGGTTCTTTTTGGGTTTTGTTAATCCTCACCTGAGGCGATTTTTCCATTGATCTTTCAATGAGAGAATGGAAGGGAGGGGGGAGAGACAGAGAGAGAAAAACATAGCTCTGAGAGAGATGCATGGATTGATTGCCTCCTGCACATGCCCCGACCAGGACCAGGGATCAAACCCGCCACCGAGGTCTGTGCCCTTGACCGGGGTGGGAACCTGGGACCTTTCGGTCCACAGGCTGATACTCTATTCGCTGAGCCAAACTGGTAAGGGCAAGTCATTGTACTTCACAAGGGAAAAGGGATGCGATGCCCTGGATGAACTATTGTGGCGATAACCTTTCTACAGTCTCTCAACAGAGACCGTGAGCATTTTTGCCATGGAAATGATCACGTCAGGCCAAACTCGTTCCGTTTTTATCCTTCGAGTATTTTATACTTAAACCCGTTTAATCTCAAGTTCCATTTGTATCATTCTGCCCTTACCTGTCATTTTACTGGGGTTATTGAGGCAGTAACGGCGGCATGGGTTGTAGGGTACACAGTGGGAGTGTAGGTGAACGAGATTGTCTACATGAGCCTGCTTAAAGTCTCGGGCATCCAATGCTCATTAGACTCCTTTAAGTGTTTAAATATTCGAATGATAAAATGGCACTTGAGATTAAACAGGTTTAAGTATAAAATATTCTGTTTGGACCTAGGTTTCCCTATGTCATCACATCGGTTGGGCAGTGTGATTTTTTTCTCTTTCTGAGCAGCTGTGCACAGTGCGAGAGAAGAAGTGGATGGGCTTGTGGCCATTTCCATTCTAGTCCCATTTGGGAGAAGTCGCTAGTGGCATTGGGGTGCCCTGTGATGTCACATCCCCGAGACCTCCCCCACAGGGACACTGGTCATTTCTCTCCTGGCTCTGCTCACAGAGGGGGGAATGTTTGGTTTCCTGAGGATAATGGAAAGAAAGTCTATCGTTTTGCCAAAATACCCTAATCCCCTTTCTCCCAACCTCCTCCAAGAACCTTTCAGCCCACTTTGGAAATTGATTGTGAGAATTAAGGCGGAATTCCTTTGCTGCGAGAAATAAATGGCGTTTCAGTGTTATTCTAATTTTACGAGATTCCATTACACATACTAAACTATAACTTGAATATAAATTCCATTATGGGCCCTCTTCTGGCATGTAATGGTCAATTCTGGCATGTTCAACGATTGTAAATTATATTTTATGTTTTAGGTGCGCTGGGATGTCAAAAATCGCCAAAGTAATATGTTGCGTGGTTATTAAATCAAGCTTCGAATTAAAGTGCTGCTTTGCAAAAATATAGCCCAATAGTTTCTAATATATTTTTAAAAATGGTGGTGCCCTTGATAGGGATACATTTATAGTTTAAATTGCAACTTGTCACTCTTTTAGCAAAAAACTTTTTCGTATTTCATTTAAGGGTGAAATATATTCTTTTCTTCGACCTGTTACAAGTCGCCTGAGCACAGCAAGTTATGACTTAAATGAACTTTTTCAGCTTAATAGTAGGGAACTAGAATGGAGCGGACTGTAAAGCCTACTACCATGTTGCTATCACTGAGATATTTACATGCGTTAACATCTTTCATTCTAAATGGATTTTCAAGGTCTTCCCACGAGTATTGCCATTTCTACAAAACTCAACATGTGTTCTGGGTGCTTCTGCTCAAAGTATATAAAGCATATGCCAGCTCTGTTTAAATTCTAAATATTTTTAATTGTAGATTTGAATCCAAAGTCAAGTACATTCTATGCCCATATCAAAACTGGTGATGGTTACTACTTTGATTTTTGAGCATGTTTTCATATCCTTCGAAACCATAGTGGTAGCAGTGCATTGAGCATCAGCGATGCTGAATCAAGGTTTACTGATGTGTTTATAACTAACACAGAAAAAAAAAGAAATGTAAGAGCTATACCTTCATAGCTACTTTCACAAATCATAATAATTCTGCTATTAACATTGCATAGATATACAATAATTCCTAACTTAAAAATTAGCCTGCTGACGAGGCCGGTTTGGCTCAGTGCATTGGCCTGTGGACTGAGAGGTCCCAGGTTTGATTCTGGTCAAGGGGCATGTACCTTGGTTGCAAGCACATCCCCAGTGCGGGGTGTGCAGGAGGCGGCTGATCGATGTCTCTCTCTCATCGATGTTTCTAGCTCTCTATCCCTCTCCCTTCCTCTCTGAACAAAATCAATAAAATATTTTTTAAAAAATTAGCCTGTTATCTTTGACCAAACATTTAATTCATTCACTCACCCCTAATGCCTTACCAAGCCCAGACCCAGTGATTTCTTGGGCCTTATATAACCCCTGGGCCAGACATCCCCTTCACCCCCATGAAAATCGTATACATACTTACTGAGCGGTGTGAATAACGCTCTCCTTGTACTGGGATTTTGCTGTATATTCATCAGTTGACTTGAGATAGTGTTTTGTCATGAACAGACTATACGTGAACTACATGGAAGAGCCTATTAAAATGGATACAGATGCATATAAACTTGAGAAAAGGTCAATTAAAAATGTCTTAGGAGTATTACCTTGACTTTAAATATCATTTCAAGTGACACGGAAATGGAAACTGAACAAAGTTGAGGCGAGACTTCTTGAGTTGATGTCTTTCTTTATTTTAATTGTACACTTTGTTTTGTTTTATTTGTTATTGTCTAACATTTCACATATGTCTTCTTTTTCCCCGACTGATCACTCCCCCACCCATACATTCCCACCACGGACCAGCCTCCAGTACCCCATGTCTGGGTCCATTGGTGATGCTAATATGCATGCACACAAATCCTTTGGTTGCTCTCTAACCCTCCCACCCCCACCCGCGCCCCCACCTTCCTGCCATTTGTCTCTGGATCTATTTCTGTTCATCAGATTATGTTAATCATTATATCTCACATATGAGTGAGATCATGTGATATTTATCTTTCTCTGACTGGCTTATTTCGCTTAGCACAATGCTCTCCAGGCCCATCCATGCTGTTGCAAATGGTAAAAGTTCCCTCCTATTTATAGCAGCGTAGTATTCCATTGTGTAGATGTACCACAGATTTTCAGTCCACTCCTCTGCTGATGGGCACTGAGGCTGTTCCAACTCTTAGCTATGGTGAATTGTGCCGCTATGAACATATGTCCCTTCTGATGGGTGTTCCTGGTTTCTTGTGATTTCTTTTTAGTAGAACAACTGCATCTTCATTCGATGACTAATGCATGCTGTGTATTGCCCCACATGTTGGTGAAACAGTGAGTCCGACAGTCCCTGGCTTCCAGAAATCCATGGGCTGGTTGGACAGACAGGGAAGTAGACGTGGTAACTGTATGCTAGTGTGGCACGTGGGGTCACTATATGCAAAGTCAGTGTGGGCACAGAGCACACCCTTGCCAATGGAGGAGGCGGCATTGGCACTCAGACTTACAGCATGTGTAGCAACCCACGATGTAGACAAAGCGGCGAAGGAGAAAGTGTGAACTCCCTGAGGACTGTGTGGAGCCCGGGCCAGGGTGTGGGGATGAGGACAGAGGATGAGCGTTGAGGCTGCGCCAGCGGCCGAGACCACATCGCAAAGGGCCCTCCGGTCCGGCTCAGGAATTTTCCAGAAGCTTTTTTCTGCCAAGGGCCATTTAGGTATTTATACCATCATTCTCAAGCCACACAAAATGGCCACCTTAGCCCTATCTAGTTTGGCTCAATGGATAGAGCATCAGCCTGCAGACTGAGGGTCCCAGGTTCAATTCCGGTCAAGGGCTGGTACCTCGGTTGCAGGCTGGACCCGCATCCAATCAATGTGTCTCTGTCACATCAATGCTCCTCTCTCTATGTCTCTCCCTCTCCCTTCCACTTTCTCTAAAAAGCAATGGAAAAATAGCTTCAGGTGAAGATTTACAGAAAAGGGAAGAAAAGAGATTCTTAGAACTACATAAAATAAATAACACAATATCTTGTAAAAAATTATCATCTTAAAGAGTAGCTTGCTATAATTGGCCAAACATTTAATTAACTCAGCCCTAATGTTTTGACAAGGCCAGACCAAATGATGTCTTTTAAAAAATATATATATATTTTATTGATTTTTACAGAGAGGAAGGGAGAGAGATAGAGAGCTAGAAACATCGATGAGACAAAAACATCGATAAGCAGCCTCCTGCACACCTCCCACCAGGGATGTGCCTGCAACCAAGATACATGCCCTTGACCGGAATCGAACCCTGGACCCCTCAGTCCGCAGGCCAACACTCTATCCACTGAGCTAAACCGGTTTCGGCCCAAATGATTTCTTGAGCCTTATGCAACCCCTGGGCCAGATGTACCCCATCCCCACCCTCAGTCGTGGGGAGGCTCTGAAGGATTTTGAGCAGCAGAATCTTAGGGTCACGCTTACATTTTATAAAATGCATAGAGGCCCGTGGAGGGTAGAGGGCCTTTCCACAGAGTGAGCTCGAGGGGTGTAGCTCTGTGCTCTCCTCAGCCAGTGCCTCAGCCTGGAACCGATGTTGGTGCCAAGTGAAAATCAAATGGACTTGGCTGTTACCCTCGAAAGCAAACTCATCCATTAAGTAATGTCACATTGATCGAAGTGAGAACATAAAAAAGTTTCTGGAATCTGGGGAGAAAGGAAGATGGATTCAGGAGATAGAATGAAGATTGGGTGATGAAGTCAATGCTTTGGGAAGAGAAAGACATTTTAAAAGACCCTGGAATATGCAAGACTGGGTCGTGACGGTATCATCCAAGTTGGAGGTGAGAGTATGTTGTCCATGGTAACGTGAGCAATTCAGCATGGACAGGTGCCATCTGAGGCATTAAGCAATTTGAATCTATTAAGCAATTATATATATATATGTCTACATACATGTATTTATAATAATCTGAGTGGCCAGATTTTTATTATGATCTCTGAATGCATAATAATCTGGCCATTCAGTGTGTATATATTAAGGCCCAGTGCATGAATTCATGCATAGGTGGGGTCTGGCCAGCCTGGCCAGGGGGAGGAGACATGGGCAGTTGGCTGGTCTGCCTGCTGGTCCAACTCCTGGTCGAAGAGACAATTTGCATATTAGCCTTTTATTATATAGGATATACACTGAGTGGCCAGATTATTATGCATTCGGAGATCATAATAATCTGGCCACTCAGTGTATAGTGTTATATTTCATTTAAAAATGAATACTAGTAGGTTTGATCATATGGAAATTAATACAGTATTTTTCAAATATATTTTTATTGATTTCAGAGAAGAAGGAAGAGAGAGAGAGAGAGAAACATCAATGATGAGAGAGAATCACTGATGGGCTGCCTCCTGCATGCCTCCTATTGGGGATCGAGCCCACCACCAGGACATGTGCCCTGACAGGGAATCCAACCGTGACCACCTGGTTCACAGGTCGCTGATGCTCCATCACTGAGCCACGCCAGCGGGGTGAACGTAATGCAATAATTAATAGATGAAAACACAAGAATAAGCTACCTGGCATACTCACAGCCATGAACCTACTCTTGCCCACCCTGTACAAGGGATGTGCATGATTATAGGGAATGCCATGAGGCAGGATTCAACCTCTCAAAGCAAACAGAACGAGAAGAGCAGAGGAGCCACGAGGAAATCCCGAGGTCCTCACTCTTTGGCACAGGAAACAGGGGGCGCACCCACTAAAGAAACAGAGGCGCCTTCCATAGAGAGAAAAAGAAAACGAGTCACATCAGTCCATAGAAGACAGGAGAGACAGGCCTGATCAGCAGAGCCACGCCTTCTGAGAAACTTGCAGGTTAAGTGCCAGCAAGGTCCCTGTCCTCGGGCTGCGAGGGAGGAATTGAGTCCTGGGTATCGGGCGTGGTCGTGGGGGTCAAAGTGCAGAGGGTGGAGGGGTGGACACAAGCCTAGAAGGTGGAGCCAGCAAGTGTAGGTTCCTCTTCCAGAAACTCAATGAGGGACCCCGGGGCCTCAACCAGGCGACCAGGGGCCGGGGCTGTGTCCCCCTTGGAGGACGGGTCAGCATCTCCAAGAGGAAAGGCAGGGAGCACGCGCCGTCGTGAGAAGGTGAAAGCAAAGACGACTCAGGAGGAAATTAACGCAGTCTGGCTTTTGCAGGATCCGGAGCAGAGCGCTCTCGGAATGTAAATCTGCGTGGCTAGGCATTCTCCAAAGCTTTTTATCTCTTAAGCTAGTTTTTTTTTATCTCACAACTTGGCGTACATAACTAGTGTAGTGTTTGCCGTGGGAAAACGTATACTTGAAAGAGATACATGTCTATTTATACAGCGTAAAACCGGAGAAACTAGAGAGTCACGTGGTACCGATGGTATTTGGTGGAACTGGGGTTCTGGGTCACTGTGTCAGCACAATATTTGGGGAAAAGTACATCGTTATTCAAAGTTGGCCTTTGATGTTAAATAGTTTCTGTAACACTAAAACACAACGACAGCATAGCACACACTGTCTAGTGGAACTCAGCGAGTTTTCAACTCTGGAGCCTGAACTAATGCGATTGTTGTCCTGTCCCGGAGACAGGGTACCTTCCCATCCCATCCCGTGATCCTTGATGGGGGCGTGGCCTGTACATAAATGTACAGGTATGTAGCAAGCAAACAGGCACACATAAACACATCCGATTAAATTCGTAGCTAGAATATAAGCATTTCCACCTTAGTAACTGCCACATGATTTTGCACTAGCTACGTTAAATGTCTTACGTTGGCTTAAAAACAAGATGCATGCCTACGAACAGAAAGTTAGTAACCGGTTGGATTTTCAAGAAACACTCTGGAGCCATTACCAAACATTAATGTTTAAAAAATACACAAAAAAGCCCTAACAGGCGTGGCTCAGTGGATAGAGCATCAGCCTGCAGACTCAAGGGTCCCAGGTTCGATTCCGGTCAAGGGCATGTACCTTGGTTGCAGGCACATCCCTAGTGGGGAGTGCGCAGGAGGCAGCTGATTGATGTTTCTCTCTCATGGATGTTTCTAACTCTCTGTCCCTCTCCCTGCCTCTCTGTAAAAAATCAATAAAATATATTTTTTAAAAATATACAAAAGGGGACCAAATCCTAAACCCACGGGGAAACACAGCAATGTTGCCCAGGGGGCATGCGCAGGAGAAGTGGAAACAGGCCGTGAACAGCCAGCGTGGCAGCCCTTTGCACAGCGACATTTGTCACATTGTGTCTTGGTGAGAGGATTATCAGACTGACCAGCGTCATCGGTGTGTCTGGAATTGGTTACTATCATACCAATCAATGGAAGTGAGCTTTCCCTTCCAAACGGTTCCTGTAGGTGCTCAAGTTCACGGAGAGAGACCTCCAAACTTCCACACAGCAGATGGTGGCTCCTGGGGGATTTGAATGCGCTTGAGTGACATGTCAGTGGTTGCAGAAAACAAGTCTGAAACGTCCCCCTCGTGAGGGACCGTGTCACTTACTGTGACGGGAAGACGGTGGCATGGGTTGGAGGGTACCCAGTGGGCATGTAGGTGACCGCCATTGTCTGCATGAGCCTCCTTAGAGTCTCGGGTTTCCAGGACTCATTAGAATCTTTTAAGTGTTTAATCATGATTTGCGTCGTCTTGCCTCAATGCAAAATGATAGGTAAGGACAGAATGGTAAAAATGGAACTTGAGATTAAACAGGTTTAATATAAAATATGTGAACATTGAAACTGATGTCCTTCATTTATCCATTCGAATTACTTAGCATTCTATGCTTATTGAAAACACAAAGAAGAAAATGGATAATATTAGCTAGTCTCTATATTGATGCTTATACTTGTGATCTTTACCTTCCATTTGCACATTCTGTTTTGACCTGGGTTTCCCCAGGTCATGAGATAAGTCTACTACATACGACTTTTTCGTGCTGTGATCGATCATAATTTGCTTCGCCTATCCACTATTCCGGACATCTAAAATTTCGCAACATCCCCGTTACAGAGCGTTCCGCTCTTATAAATGGTGCGGTAATAACTCTCTGAGTGGCTAAACCTTGGCCATTAGATCTATTATTACCTCGGGATCAATTCTTGAAAGCGGGGCAATAGGGCTAAAGGGTAGATGCAATCTAAAGCTTTGGGGGCGCTGTCAGAACGCCCTGCGCGCAGACCTGCTTGGGTTTATGCTCCCACCAGCGGTATGGAAAGGCGTCTTTTTCCCTCACGCCATCGACATCCAATGTTGTCATGCTTTCAGTGCTGGCCATTTGATGGCTGTGACCGAGTATGTTACCGTTGTAATTCATGTCCGTCTGGTTAACAGGTGGAATATAGTCTTCCATTACAGGTGTGTGTGCTGTTTCTGTCTCTCTTGTGAACTGCCAGATCACACATCCTATTGGGGTGTGTGAAGAAATGGATCTCAGTAAAAACAAAAAAGCCAAAACCGGTTTGGCTCAGTGGATAGAGCATTGGTCTGTGGACTGAAAGGTCCGATTCCAGTCAAGGGCATGTACCTTGGTTGCGGGCACATCCCCAGTAGGGGATGTGCAGGAGGTGGCTGATTGATGTTTCTCTCTCGTCGATGTTTCTAACTCTCTATCCCTCTCCCTTCCTCTCTGTAAAAAATCAATAAAATATATATAAAAAAAAAAGACCCAGGCTTTCCTCACAGCCCCCACTTCGTTCAGTAAGTCGTCAGTTGGACATTGGGTCTAATTAGCATATTACTCTTTTATTATTATAGATATACTTTTTCTTATTGAATTTCAAGTGGTTTTGTATAAAAAGCATCTTAATTACACTTTTTCTCTTTTAAAAGATCCATATCTTAACTCTTGCAAAAATTTTTCTCAGTTTGATTTTAAGATATTTTTATATAAAAAGAATTTAATATAGTCAACTCTATTGTTTACACGTGGCTTTTTTTATGCTTAGAAATACTGACTTTTACCCCCAGAGCAAAGCATTATTTAATTGCTCTTACTTTTATATATTTTATATTTTTCTTTCCTCCTTTTTACATTGAGTCTGTCTGAAACTTTTAAGGTAATCTGCGGTTTAGGAATTTAAATTGATTTTCTTCACACAATTCACATTTGTAAATGCCATTGAATCTAATTAGGGGGTGCTTGTAATATCTAATAAGTATACTAGTATAGTCATCTACTTAACTTTCAGCAAGGAGACATCAATAAAGAATTGTGCTGTTAAATCTTTGCAAAGAAATGGGATGAGATTTCTGAAATATCTTCTATAAATATTAGTCTTTACATACTAGGTTTAGTTTGGTAGTTTCTGAGAGACCTAGAATGCTTAACTGAAAAATAAGCATTTTCAGGAATACACAATTAGCCACTGGCCATGAATTACACAACCTTTTGTCATTATCTACTAGTAGAAAAACAGACTTAAACAGGCCTATGGAAGTTCTATATAACTAAAGGACCAGTGCACAAAATTTGTGCATGCGCGGGGGGGTTGTCCCTTAGCCCAGCCTGTACCCTCTCCAATCTGGAGCCCCTTAAGGAATGTTCGACTGCCTGTTTAGGCCTTAACTGCTCTCCCCTGCTGGCCTGGTCATCCCTAACTGCCCTCCACTGCAGGCCTGGGTCCCCTCAACTGCTCTCACCTGCTGGCCTAGTCTCCCCAACTGCCCTCTGCTGCTGGCCTGATCACCCCTAACTTCCCTCCCTGCTTATCTGATCGCCCACAACTGCCCTCTCCTGAAGGCCTGGATCTTCCCAACTGCCCTCCCCTGAAGGCCTGATTTCTCCCCCCACCAACTACCCTCCCTGCTGGCCTGAGTCCTCCTCAACTGCCTTCCCTTGCTGGCCTAGTCATCCCCAACAGCCCTCTTCTGCTGGCCTGGTTACCCCTAACTGCCCACAACTGCCCTCCCCTGCTGGCCATCTAGTAATGACCATCTTGTGTCCACATGGGGGCAACCATCTTTGACCACATGGAGCCAGCCATCTTTTTTCTTGGAGTGATGGTCAATTTGCCTATTACTCTTTTATTAGATAGGATGTCCAAAGCAGTTAATTGAGATCCAGTTTCTCATTAAAAAATAAAGCATTAACTTTGAAAAGTCTGCATGTATTATGTGCATATTTTGTAATCATCCTGCTATGAACTATCATAAGATGCTTTAAGGAATAAAAGGTACCCTTGGCTGTCAGACTTATAAACTTGGAGACACAGGGTTCTACTGAGGGGACAACTAGAAGACAGAGCAGCTCGGTGGAGTACATGAGAGGTGAAGTACACATGAAGTGAAGTACATGCGAGGTGAACTACATGTGAAGTGAAGTACATGCTAGGTGAAGTACACAGCGAGGTCAGGTACATGCTCAGTGAAGTACATGCTACATGAAGTGAAGTACATGCTAGTTTAAGTACATGCTAGGTTAAGTACACCCAAGATGAAGTACACAGGGAGGTCAAGTACATGCTAGGTGAAGTACATGTGAGGTGAAGTACACAGGGACGTGAAGTACATGTGAGGTGAAGTACACATAAAGTTAAATACATACAAGGTGAGGTACATGCTAGGTGAAGTACACATGAAATGAAGTACGTGCTCAGTGAAGTACATGCGAGGGGAAGTACCTGCTATGTGAAATACATGTGAAGTGAAGATTATCCTGGGTTAAAAAGTCATCTTATAAGCCGGAAAATATGGTACATAGATGTAATCCTGCCATATTAAAACAAGTGTTCCAGAGGCATGATGGTCATGGCATTTGATTAGAAGTTAGGAGACCTAGTTTCTTATTGTGGTGCTGTCATTGGCTCACTGTTGTACCTTGGATAATTCACCCAGTATCTCTGGGCCTGAGTTTTTTGTTTTGTTTTTTTCAAACTGTGCCTTCTTCTACCTAATTTTTAATATGCATTATTTTATCTTTGTTTACCTTTACAAAGCGAAGGTTGCAATGTCTTCTGTTGAGGATGGCCCTCAAGGAAACAGGTCCCGCCAAGGGAAGATATGACTCCTAACACTCTAATGAACCACCTAACTTGGCAAAAAAAAAAAAATTAGATTCATCATTTGCATTAATCAAACATCATTCAAGTATCCTTGGTTCTGTGTGTGTCTCTTACAAGCATTACACCTGCAAAGAATGGGATCCCGACCCTGGACTCATACAAGGTCCACTATTGCCTACCAAGTTCATCTTTTGTTTTGACTGACATTCCATCTTACAGGGTGCCCCCCAAAAATGTATACACACACGTCAACCGCTGACAGCTCAGTTTTGAAAATGAAATGTATCTTGATAAACACTGCCTTTATGATTATTGACAGTGTGTGTGTGTATACATTTTTTGTGGGACCCCAAATAGCACTCAGTTACTGCAGATTGCTAACGTAAGTTCATTTTGGTATGAAGTGTTTTTTCTAAGTAAGCATGACGGATTCTGTGCTCTATTATTATGTACGTTTACAAAATCCCCTCCACAGTGATAACTCGGGAAGGGATGTTTTTGGTGAAGACCTCGCCATACCTCGCCAGGAGCTGAACTGTTGAATGGATGAATACAAACATAGCTGGCACTGCCTCAATATTCCCATCAGTCTTTTCCAAAAAGATAACCAATAAGGAAGACATAAGCAACGCCATTTTCTCTTCCTCCTTCATGCACTTTTTCAGAGGGAGATTTGGTTTGGCACAAGCTGTTTGGTTTTACCCGTCCTCACCCATGTTTGCCATTCTGAGTCATTGCTGCCCCTCCCCACCGCCTGCTCCGACTCCCCCACACCTGGTGGTACATGCTTTGTCTCTCTGGAGACACCGCAGGCTGTCCGAACACCGTCTGGTTCCGGCAAGAAGGTGCTATGGCCGAGACAGGTTTGGCTCAGTGGATAGAGTGTCGGCTTGCGGACTGAAAGGTCCCGGGTTCGATTCCGGTTGGGGGCATGTACCTTGCTTGAGGGCACCTCTCCACTGTGGGGCGTGCAGGAGGCGGCTGATCGATGTCTCTCTCTCATCGATGTTTCTGACTTTCTATCCCTCTCCTTTCCTCTCTGTAAAAAATCAATAAAATATATTTTAAAAAAAAAGGTGCTGTAATCATCAGCTGGTTCTCGGGGGAGATGCCCGGAGTGGCTGAAGGACCATCGTAGGTCCGGCAGGGACCCAGGGAGACGCCGTCCTGTTCTCTGGGAGGAAGCTCTCGTGAGCTGACCTGTGTCTGTGTTCCAGGAGACACGGCCCCTGGATTTTCCATCCTGAGGTCCTGGTAGAAAGTGGAGAACTCTTGGCCCTGAGCTGTATGTCATCATCTTTCTCCCACCCGAGAACAAGATTGATGCCCTTCTCTCCCGAAAACCAGCCAGGCCTAGTATTCACCGCTTGATAAATGGACTTGACCGCCTAAGCTTAATCATCTTCATTATTCACTGGCTGTTCCCCAGCTCACGCTGTCTCCTTACTTTCTTGGTGACCTCGGAACACACACACACACACACACACACACACACACACACACACTCTTCCTCTTACCCTTTCAATGATAATCACACCAAATGCCCACTCCCCGGGATTTTTAGTGCACATGCTGTGGATCAGCAGTGTGTTTAAAAACAAGGTGTCACCCTAACCGGTTGGGCTCAGTAGTTAGAGTGTTGGCCTACAGGTCAAAGGTTCCTGGATCTGATTCCCAACCAAGGCCACCTACCTGGGTTGCAGGCTGGATCCTCAGCCCTGGTCGGGGCATGTGCAGGAGGCCAGTCAATGTGTCTGATGTGTGTCTCTTACCTGGTGGTGATGCCTCCCTCTCTCTCTCTCTCTCTCTCTCTCTCTCTCTCTCTCTCTCTCTCATCCATCCCTCGCTTTCACTCTCTCTAAAAATCAACAGAAAAATATCCTCAGGTGAGGATTTAAAAACAACAACAAGGTGCCTGTCCTCAAAATACGTTTTCAGTGATCAAATCCCCTCTTTGTGGCCCTTTTATTGAGCCAAGTCTTACTGTGCCGTCATGTAACCATTAAAAAGCCCATCCCTTATTACTTTCCCCTTCCTCCTCCTCCTTTACAAGTTTCTCTGGAATTTCAGCGTTGGGTTTCTTTAGAATTTTTCGTAAAACTCTGACTTCTCAGATGTTGATTCCTACTGTAGACAACCAGGTCAGGATTTCCTGTTCCCTCTCCTCTCGCATCCCCTGGTCTTGCTGATCTGGAAAGCTGTCCTTTCCCATCTGGTTACTGTCCTCTGTGTCACTGTCAGAGCCTCTCGCTGCCTGTCCCCGTCCTCACTGCAAATGTCTGCGGAGCTGGGGCGTTCGAATATATGTTCCTCTCAACTGCGGTTCTTTTCTTTTTCATTTTTTAAAATATATTTCTTTTTTTTTTTTACAAATTTTTTAAAAATGTATTTTATTAATTTTTTCACAGAGAGGAATGGAGAGTGATAGAGAGCTAGAAACATCTATGAGAGAGAGACATCGATCAGCTGCCTCCTGCACACCCCCTACTGGGGATGTGCCCCCAACCAGGATACACGCCCCCGACCGGAATCGAACTGGAGAGCCTTCAGTCCACAGGCTGACACTCTATCCACTGAGCCAAACCGGTTTCAGCTAAATATATTTCTTTATTGATTACAGAGAGGAAGGGAGAAGGAGAGAGAGAGAAACATCAATGATGAGAGAGAATCATGATTGGCTGCCTTCTGCACGCCCCCTACTGGGTATTGAGCTTGCAACCCAAGCATGTGCCCCTGCTCGGAATCAAACCCGGGACCCTTCAGTCCGCAGGGTGATGCTCTATCCACAGAGCCGAGCCAGCTAGGGCTCAACCTCCGGTTCTGAAGAGGCAGGAGGAGCAGCGCAGGTCTGAGCGAAGGCCCGACTTGGTGCCTTTCCAGATCGCGTTTCCCCCACGAACAGCCCGTGGGCTTTAGGCAGACCGGGCTCGGAAGGGAACCCAGGATGTGAGCTGGGAAAGCCTGCCACACAAGCATGACGCTTCCGTTATCTCTGTTTTAAGCCGAGACCAGTGTGGCTCTGTGGATAGAGCGTCGGCCTGTGGACTGAAAGGTCCCAGGTTCGATTCCGGTCAAGGGCATGTATCCTGGTGGCAGGCACATCCCCAATGGGGGGCATGCAGGAGGCAGCTGATCGATGTTTCTCTCTCATCGATGTTTCTAACTCTCTATCCCTCTCCCTTCCTCTCTGTAAAAAATTAATAAAATATATTTTAAAAAATAAAATAAAAATACACCTCAGAGGGTGTCAATTCAGCCTGTAGCTTCAGGTGTTACTAGGTCAATTAGGCAAACTCTCGTTAACAAAAATAACTGGCATTCCTTTGCAAAGCCACGTTCATTTAGAAGACTCCTCTCGGGGAATGGAATGATAGCTGTCTTTTAGTCGCCTATCCCTCCTTCCCCGCCCCCCCCCCCCCATGGGTATAAATCATTAGGAATAAATTGTGTTCTGTCACTGTAACCAGTAATTGGTGACATTTTCCTGTCACTGTGGGATTATAAATAACAGTAATATATGTACTGTCAACAGATTCATTACGCGACGAGAAGTATAAACCAGGAGTCTGTTTCTTGTAACTATACTTTGCATATTTTCTATATTAAGTACGACAGTGACATCTTTACAAGTTTTTAAGGAATACTCGGCAGAGCGATTCTCATCATTAAAAGCTCCAAATTGTTTTATTATGCTTGAAGTGCTCTCTAATTATTTCTGTTTCTTTCGCAGTTTGCTTGGAAAATAGATGGTTCCGAGAGCCATTTGTTGGCAAACAGAGATTTGACCAATAACACAGGTCGGATATTTTGTGTGTGTGTGTGTGTGTGTGTGTGTGTGTGTGTGTGTGTTGAAATGTACAAGAGACATGCACAAAACACTACAAGCCTCTGGGCGCATGTTAACATAGCTCATGTCATAAAACACGTGTCTAAACGTGAGCAGAGTCACTAGACATACCTGGTGCTCGCATGTTGTCTGTCTGCGAGAGATAGTGGCGATCGGTCCCGTCCCAAGGGACAAGCAACCCATCTGGAAGGAACACTCAGGGGGACCCCACCCCACCATTACTTGCTTCGTTGATTGTTAAGTTAGTAAACCGCTTGGTGATCGGAGTGTCCTGGCGATGCTCAGCATCCGTCATACCTTGAGCACCCCCCACCCATCCCAGAGAGAGAGATCAGCCTCTCCGTAGCTCCTCCGCTGCCTGGGGAGGAAGGTTTGCTGGTCTTTGCCTCTGACACCCCCAGACCAACAAGCCCCCGTGGGTGTGGGAGGGGCTGGCAGGCAAGCCCGCCCCAGCTCCCCCTGGAGCCCTGTCTGGCTCGATAAGTTTGTCCGCCTTCTCCTCAGCATCTCCAGCATCTCCGGAGAGAGGCAGGGTGGAGGGAGGAGGGGGACAGGGTGCGCGTTGCATCCAGCCGGCTCCCTGGGGTCCCTGTGGGGAGCTCTTGACATTGTGACTCACTGAGAGGGAGTCCTCGCAGCATCTCGAGGTAACTCCCTTCCCAGCTGCAGAGCATTTGTGAAGTTTATCTGGGATGCCCGCACTTGGCGAAAACATCATTATCCAAGTTGACTTCCTGTTGTATTTATTCACTCAACAAGCACAGCCAAGGCCTGGTACCTGATGCCTCAGAGGCTACAGCTGCCAACCAGGACCTACCAGGGTGCAGACTGTGGTATTTTATTTTTTATTGGATTTTTTTTTTTTAATCCTCACCCGAGGATATTTTTCCATTAGTTTTTAGAGAGAGGGAAAGACAGAGAAAAATGTTGATGTGAGAGAAACATCGATTGGTTGCTTGCCTCCTGCACTCACCCTAATCTGGGCCCCAGCGGGGAAGGAGCCTGCAACCAAGGTCCCTGCCCTTGACTGGAATCGAACCCAAAACCCTTTAGTCCACACACTATCTATTGAGCCAAACCTGCTAGGGCTAGATTGTGGTGTTTTAGAAATGACTCTAATAGAATTGTCTGTGCATTTCAGAGTCCTTTAGTCAAATGTTTCTCTCTTTTAATATTTCTGAATTTCCGTATTTTCCGGCATAGAAGACGAGTTTTTTAACCCAGGAAAATCTTCTCAGAAGTCGGGGGTCGTCTTATACGCTGGGTGTCGTCTTATAGGGCGACTCTATCCCAAACTCTATATTTTAACTGGAAAAGTTGGGAGTTGTCTTATACACCAAGTCATCTTATACGCCGGAAAATACAATGATTTCTCATTATTTGCTAACATACAGCAATAATTCAGATAGCCTTTTTTTTCCTCTGAAGGTCAGTCCTTTCACAAAGTGGGGTTTTTGTTTTTACTTATCTTTTTTTTTTCTTTTCACTAAGGGAGTCACCAAATCTGTTTTTTTATTTCCTAGGCTGAACCTGAGTTATGCTTGGTTTTGAATTCTGCTTTTTCTGAGTGGGACTCTGGGCCCTGCATTGATATCCTTCCTATTCCTCTTCCTTCTTAACACCCTCCTGCCCGCCAGAGCTCTCCGCCTGGGTGGTGAGCTACCCACATTCTCTTTTTCACAGTGAAACATTTTTTAAGTGTTTTAAGCATAACCTTCGATAAAAAGGCTCCGACATCATGAACTCTATTGACCTGCCCAAGTGGAGCTCCATTTGCTATTTTTTATCCCCCGATTACCATTTCCACATTAGTCCCCAAACCTCAAGCTTGTTCCTTAGTCTGTCTTCCCTACTTGAGATCCTCCCACCGCCATCTACTTCCGATGGTTTATGTAGTTCCAAGCTCTCCTTTCTCTCCGGCGTCCAGTAACATTAAGCCTAGATATTACTTAATTCGCATTTCTGCCCTTCTTTTGTTCTTCCCTTCATCTAGAAATCTGCATTTCTTCCACCAACTCTCTAGATGTCTGGCCCCTAAAACGTCTGTTCGCCAGAGGAGGCGGACAAAATGGAATCAATCTTCTTAGGAAACGGCTTCTCTAAGCTTACTTGTCCCTGTTGTTTCAACAGCATATAATCTTATCTTCCTCTTCCTTGAGGTTTATTGGAAAGACATTGCCGTGGACTCTTCTGTAACACTCGCCATCCTGTGACTAGACCACATGTCTTCTTGCCTCTTTGCCTTGATGGCTTGCTGGCAATCCGAAATACCGCCCCCCACCCCTTACTCGTGTGTCAAAATCCAGCCGATCTTTCGAGATCCGATTAAACACCTCTTTCTTTTAGTTGATCTTATAACCCAAAGTGTAACAGAGCTGACTGCTCTAAATCCTCAGTGTCTGCGCACCCTCACTCCTCCGCCACGTTTAGCATTTGCTACCCTATGTGAAGCTCTCCGAGTCTGTCTTATTCCCCACGCCAGATCATAAATGTCTAGACAAGAGAAACGAGGCTTCTCAGCCTATTCCTTGGATTGTGGAGCACTAGAGCTACACCCAAAGGAGGTGCCCACTTAAGTTTCTCCAACAACGGAATAAATGAATGAATGAAGTGTCTATTTCACTGGGCATACTTTCAGGAAAGGGTGGGAGGCATACAGAGAAAATCTTAGCTCTGTGCAGAGAAGCGTCTTGATCTTCTCATCGGGAAAGTAGATAATTGTGTTTTACAAAGAGCTTTATCCTGTGGATTTTATGTGTGTGTATACATATATATTAATTATTGATTTCAGAGAGGAAGGGAGAGGGAGAGGGAGAGAGATAGAAACATCAATGATGAGAGATAATCATGGATTGGCTACTTCCTGCACGCCCTCAACTTCGGATCAAGTCCACAACCCAGGCATGGGCCCTTGACCAGAATCGAACCAGGGACCCTTCAGTCCATAGGCCGATGCTCTATCCACTGAGCAACACTGGCTAGGGCGTGGATTTTTTTCTAAAGCGCATCAGTAAAAAGGAGAAAGAACGCATGGACTGCTGTGAGGTACTGCTTTAATTAGAATCCGGACCACGTGTGTGTCCCTCATCATGGCTTCTTCCAATCTGGGTTCACTCGGTTTTCTTTCCCTAAAGGATTTGTGGGCTTGCATACCTTGACATTTTCAACATGGAAGGCATCGCACATTGTCGGTACATATCGGAATTATTTTCATAATCTTGAGTGCTTTCATCTCTATCTTCTTGTACACCTAATTTATGTTAAAAATTTCCGCAGCAAGCTTCACCCATCACTGGGAGCACTTTAGAAATCAATATTGCAGAATGCTATAAGGAGGAATTTTTTTTTTCCTAAGAGCGCTCCCCTGTGTTCCCATTAATTTGTTTATTACCCAGGTCTTTATTAGGAATATAGTTGCTGGCGTAAGCCTACAATAAACAGAGTCTAATTGAATTTCCAATATTTTGTCGCTCGGGAGTCATTTCCCGAAGACCTCTCTGCTCCATCTTCTGACTAATTGTCAGCGGTCGCTCAGTCTCGCCATGTTAATGTCCCCACCCCACGGACCCTTCTACCTTCGGGTTCCAGAGAGCCATCTCCAGCTTTTGAAATTCTTTACGTGATTTTGCAATGCAATCACGTAATGAGCCCACCTGCTCTGAGAATGCAAATTCAGCCGAAACCGGTTTGGTTCAGTGGATAGAGCATCGGCCTGGGGACTGAAAGGTCCCAGGTTCGATTCCGGTCAAGAGCATGTACCTTGGTTGCGGGCACATCCCCAGTAGGGGGTGTACAGGAGGTGGCTGATCGATGTCTCTCTCTCATCGATGTTTCTGGCTCTCTATCTCTCTCCCTCCCTCTCTGTGAAAAATCAATAAAATATATTTTTAAGAAAAGAAAAGAAATGCAAATGCACAGGTAAGCTGAGGTTTGTTCGCATAGGCCAGTGGTCTGCAAACTCATTAGTCAACAGAGCGGCAAACCATGGCCCTCGAGCCGCAGTTTGCCGACCGCTGGCGTAGGTGATCAAACCAGCCCTGTTGGGTCCCAAACCTTGGGACTCAGCAGCAGCAGCAGGGACATGGGGCGGGGAGCTGGCTGAGCCCCTGAGTGCCCGTCACTCTATCTGCCTGGCTTTGGGTCAAGTTCCTTTATTATTCCTGGGAACTTCCCCTGGGGGGGGTCAGATGTTACGTTGATGACATGTCATGCTGACTGGCATCCTGCTATGACACCATCAAAAGGGAATGAAGCTTTAACAGTTGAGGTGCTAGAACAGCGGTTCTCAACCTGGGGGTCGAACGACCCTTTCACAGGGGTCGCCTAAGGCCATCGGAAAATGCAGATATTTACATCACGATGCATCACAGTAGCAAAATCTCATGGTTGGGGGTCACCGCCACATGAGGAACTGTATGCGAGGGTGGCGGCCTGAGGAAGGTTGAGAACCACTGTGCTAGAAGCAGGGAGAGCACAGGGGTGCCCAGTGGTTAGACGGGGGTGTCCCCCAAATCCGGGGCACCAGTCGGCAGCCTGGATGATCAGGTGACGCCTGCAGCCCACACCGCCCCTCCCCCTCCCCTGTGCTGCTCTGTCATGAAGTTCACTGGTCCACCCCACTTTATGGCTCGTGTCCGGCCTCGTGCGTGCTCTGTGTCGGGGCCTGCGGATGACCCACACCGTGGAGGGAAGGCCCCCGTGTGCGCCCCCTCATCCCACGTGCGGGTGAGGACGGGAGCCACTTCCGAAGGCGGCTGGGCAGAGTGGACGGGGCGAGCCCGGGACAGAAGCGCCCTGTGTGTGACGGGCAGGCGGCATCCATGCATGCCCACTGCTCCACCGAGGACCCGGGAGGCACCTCCCCAAGGCACAGTGAGGCCAGCCAGAGCGGAGGCCCGGGGGGAGGGGGACAGGGCGGGATGGATGGCCCGGGACCGAGAACTCCACGGACAGGCAACACACCCGCGCTGCCCCGAGCACACGGGCTCGGAAATGCTGCTTCCTGTCTGCACACGTGTCCGTTGGGCGTCGGCGGGGCCTGTGCAGGGCACGGGCACACGCAGACGGCGAGCATGACCCGGTCGCACAGGGATCAGGATGCACGCCTTGAACGGTGACCACAGGAAAACGCACAGAGCGGGAGAGGTGATGCGGTTCGCAGGACTGGCCACCTTCCTGAAACGGGACCCAGGCCACATCTCGCTGTTCCCGGCTCAGCGGGGGGATGATTAGCTCCCAGTGACGCAGCTGAGGTTAACCGGGCGCTGGCCCGCAGCCCAGATCCATTTAGCTCAAGCGCCTGGGACCGCTCCCCTGCCTGCCCCTGCCTTCCTGACCTGCCTCCAGCCTGCTCTGGTCTGGCCTCCAAGCTCGGGGGTGGCGGGCATGTCTGCCCTTGACCCTGGGCTGCAGGCTCTCCTCCAGCGTGGCCCCTGCGGAGGGAGAGCGCCGGGACTGGGGATGAGAGCAGACAGCTGGCCGCCCAGCGCCAGGGCCGAGACTCACAGCAGGTGCTCCTGACAGCCAGGAAAGAATGGGTCTGGAATCCCCCCGCCAAAGGGACATGGCGGACGTTAGAGACAGGAACTCATCTATTCGTCAAGTCCCCTCCCTGTCCGCGGTAAATGGGTCCCTCGGGTGTAGTCCCAGCTCCTGGCCACTCTCAGGATATCCATGTCCAGGCGGGAGGCGGAGGGGGCAGGGGATGGAGACAGAAGACTGGGGGCAGAGGGAGGAGTGGGGACTTGAGGGGGAGGCTGGGAGGGACATGATCCATAGCCATCAAAGGAGGAGCAACTCCGAGGAATAAGAATCCTTATTTTTTTTTTAATATATTTTGTTGATTTTTTACAGAGAGGAAGGGAGAGAGATAGAAAGTCAGAAACATCGATGAGAGAGAGACATCGCTCAGCCGCCTCCTGCACGCCCCACAGTGGAGATGTGCCCGCAAGCAAGGTACATGCCCCCGACCAGAATCGAACCTGGGACCTTTCAGTCCGAAGGCCGATGCTCTATCCACTGAGCCACACCGGTCTCGGCAGAATCCTTATTCTTCTTAGGATTGAAGGTTGGAGTGGAGATGGAACCCCCCACGCCAGGGTCTGTGCTGACTGTTTTCCCAGGAAACGCTGAGGTTCACGTACTCAAGGGGAAGAAGGGGTCTTGCTCAGAGTTTGCTCGTTTGTTGCCACAGTGAAGCTGTGAGTGTTATTTCTGACATTGCACGTTTAGAATCAGAATTCGGCCCGGCAGGTGTGACTCAGTAGAGCGTCAACCTAGGAACCAGGAGGTCACGGGTCAATCCCCTGCCAGGGTACAAGCCCGGGTTGCAGGCTAGATCCCCAGTAGAGGCTGTGCAGGAGGCAGCCGATCTGTCATTCTCATCATTGGTGTTTCCCTCTCTCTCTCCCTCTCCCTTCCTCTCTGACATCAGTAAAAACATTATTATTATTATTTTAAGAATATGCATGTTGCTTTTGGAATAATGAGAGCAGAGAAACCCCGTAGGATGGTGCTCTGGTAGATTTTAGTCAAGAGCCCACTGGAAGGTGAAATGTGTGGCAATGGACTTCCTGCAGCCACGTAGGCGAGCCGGCGGAATTTTGTTGCCAGAGATAAGATCGCATTTAGGGGCCAGGAGAGATAGAGAATGGAATCTGAATTGGTTCTCTTCCTGCTTAGACTTCATCACTGATAAGAAGAAAAAGGGAGCTAATCCTCAGAGGAATCTCGCCATTTATCTTGGTTTTCATCCCAGTAAACGAGATGGCTGATGAAGTGAACTGACATGGATTGTCTGAGACCTTTTTTTTTTCCATGTGTTTTTGGTTATTTTCGCAAAACATACCCGGTCCTTCCGTGGCCTAGTTCACATTCAAAATCACCGCTGAGCCAAAACCGGTTTGGCTCAGTGGATAGAGCGTCGGCCTGGGGACTGAAGGGTCCCGGGTTTGATTCTGGTCAAGGGCATGTATCTTGGTTGCAGGCACATCCCCAGTACGGGAAGTGCAGGAGGCGGCTTATGGATGTTTCTCTCTCTCACCGATGTTTCTGGCTCTCTATCCCTCTCCTTTCCTCTCTGTAAAAAATCAACAATATATATATATAAAAACAAAACCAAAAATAAAATCACCCGCTGAGCGGGGTTCCCCCTCAGCCCTCCCTGTTCACGTGGGGGGTGGGGGTCTAGTGCCAGAAGTATTCCTTTCCTCTCACTGTGTGGTGCATTCCTTTCCCACTCTGCATCAGGGTGCCAACTCCTGCTGCTTTCTGCTCAGTCTCAGCTCTCGGGGGCTCAGCCTGCCTCTCAGGGCCCAGACCCTGGGATCCAGTATTGAGGCCTGATCCTTCCACCAGCCCAGGTGTGCTGTGATCGAAGGGTTCTCTCTGGGCTCAGCTCTGAATAAACTAAGAACAAGTAGGGATTTCTAGGCACGGAGCAGGTTAGCGGGTTGGTAGATGGGAAGTGACTAAGACGAGACCTTCAGGGAAGGGAGATTCTTGCGAAGCTGACTTCCCAGGGTCGTCCCCTGCTGGAGGCAGGCCCAGGATGTTTAAAGCGGAGGTGGGGAGGAGGGCGTGGCTCAGAGAGAGAGAGAGAGTGTGAGAGAGTCCCTCGGAGTGGACAGCATGGGGAGGGAGGGAGGGAGAAGGGCTCAGAAGAGCCTGGCCAATCCGGGCAGGGAGAGCATCCTGGTCAGTGTGACAAGCAGCAGTTTCATCCTAAGAATTCATCTATAAAATGCAGCTGTTTCCGGCGCTGCCCGTGGCAGGACTGTTCTTCTGCGCATCCCTGGGACATGCTCCCATCCTCCGGCAGTGGCATCCTAACGAATAAAGAGGGAATATGCAAATTGACCGTCACACCCTCACAAAGATTGCAGCGCCCAGAGCCACAAGATGGCGGCTCCCCATCCCCTCAGCCCCGCCAGAGTCCCCCAGTCCTTTCAGCCCTGCCAGGGGGATGGCAGGTGCATGGTGCAGCCAGACCAGCCCTTAGTCCCCCGGCCACCCAGGGCCACCTGAGGCTCAGGGAACCAGAGTCGGCTGAGGCTTGCGCTGCCGGCAGTGGCAGCAGCAGAGGTGTGATGGGGACATCATCTTCCCTTGATTAACAGGTCACCTCCTTCCCCTGAGGGCTCCTGGACTGTGAGAGGGAGCAGGCCGGGCTGAGGGACCCCTTTCTCCACTCCAGTGCATGAATTTTCATGCCCCAGGCCTCTAGCCTTTTATAAAAATCATCATTGTTGAAAGTATTACCTATGTTCCCTTTTTCCCCCATTGATCCCTTCTAGCCAACCCCAGCCCTGCCCAGGCCTCCACCACCCTGTTGCCTGGGATCCTGGGTTGTGCTTATCTGCAGACAAGTCCTTTGATTGACCACTTCCCACCCTCCCTCGCCTTCCTTCTGAGAGTCCACAGTCAGTTCCATGCATCTATTTTGTCCATCAGTCTATGTCCATGAGAGTCCACGTAGGAGTGAGATCCTGTGGTCCTTGTATTTCTCTGGCTGCCTCGTTGTGCTCAGCCTAATGCTCTCCAGGCAGAGGCACTTTGGGGGTTCCTTCCGCCTTCTGCCTTCCTCACTGGGCGGGGGGCAGGGGGCATCCTTCAGGCCTCATGAGGACGAGTGTCTGTGGAGAAGGATCTAGAAGAGTCTTGGGAAAGGGCTCAGTGATGGTGCTCAGAGCTTTCCTACTCACCCGCCATGTAGATTTTATCAGATGAAGATATACACTCCCCGTGTGTGACATGTTATTCAGAGCCAAATTACCAGGGAGAGGAGTCCACGTGTTTACACTCAGAAAGAAGGGCCTGGGTTTCTTTAAAAAGACTTGAGCTGTTTGTTGATTTCTTTTTTATTCTTTTATTTTGAAAGCATGAACTGTTCTTCATCTAGTGGCCTGCCTTTGACCGCAGGGTACATGCAGGTGGCCGTGAGACGCTCACGGTTACGTGTCTTTCTGGACCATGCGTGTGACCCCAGAAACGCATCCCCTCTATGCACTACCTCCTCCCCCCCACCCCCCAAACCACTGGCATTTGAGATGCCCTTGAACAAGCTAGAAAACAGGGAGGAGAGAGGGCCCGTGGCTCCTTCCCACCGGCCTCTACAAAAACCCCGGACCCGGAACCCTGGGTGTTTTCCTTGCTGCGGTGCCAGCGACATAAGAAACAAGGAGAGTGTGGAGGGGGTGGGGGGGTTCTCCGAAAACACAGCTTCCAGTCCGCCTGCAACCAGAACCCTGCCGGCCGCAGCGTCCCTGTCTCTGGGATTTCCTGCCGCTCCCGCTCCCTGCTCATGGCGCTTCCTTTCCCCATGCTCCCTGGCTGCCTTTTCTTCTCCCCTGAACTCCCTCTGGCCTACACCCCTCCCCCCGCCCTGTTTGGGTACCCGTGCTTAGGACTACAGTGGCACCTCGAGATATGAGTGCCCTAACATACGAGATTTTTGAGATTCGAGCCGTCGAGCGAGCGATTTTTGCTTTGAAATACGAGCAACATTTGAGATACGAGTCATCGCGCGGATCGGCCGGCTGCACACGACCCACCAGTTTACCGCGACTCGAGCGTCTCATAGTTTCCCACGCCTCAAGGTTACGGAATGAATTAAACTCGTATCTCGAGGTACCACTGTATTTTAACTGGAAAAGTCGGGGGTCGTCTCATACGCAGGAAGACACGGTACATCTCGCTTTCCTGTGGCATGCTCATGAAGTCGCCACACTGATATCCCCACACGCTGCATTTTTGAAAAGCATGTCACCTTTGGTCCTCGACCTGGGAAAAGTCACATCTCCCTTTAAAAGTAAAAGCCCACAAAGACCTGCGCACTGTACTGGGAATACGTGTTCTCTGTCCCGCGTGGCAGCATCTCCGTGTCGATCGGACCCGAGGCCGGGAGAGGAGGGCACTGGCCACAGCGGGCCGCGCCGTGGGGTGGGGACCAGCCCGGACATCGGTCAGAGCTCACAGGAGGGTCTGGGCCCCTTTGGCTTAGAAACCCCCGTCCACACAGCACAGGGGGGTGTGGGGACCCCAGGCACGTGAGCGGTGAGTGACAGCAGGTTCAACACGTCCCTGGCATCGAGCGGTTGTTCAGCGCGTGGCAGCTTTCAGCCCAAGTTCTGCCCCACGGGCTGTACACGGTTCCTGATGTCCCCGAGGGGGTCAGAGGGGAGGGACTGTTCGCCGGGAAGAGGTCATTGGCACTGCCCTGTGGTGTGGCTCAGCTGGCACTTTGATTATTAGATATCAATGTTTATGGGCTACCACCCTAGAGATTTCTCCTGCTTCTGAATCTGTCCTTTCTGTAGTCCTTTCTTCCTCTGCAAAATGGACTAAAAAGGCTGGCTTTTGAAGTACAATTGGGGGAGTCGGGCATATTTAGTTTCAAGCAATTTCAGGCATGAGCTGACCACATGGTTCAAATGTTTTATCCCTCAATTTAAAAAAAAAAAATCTATGGAGAATAGGATCTGACTAGAGTTTTTCTCTGCTTTTTGGTTACTTGTAATTCACCTATAAGTATCCTCAAGTTACTGGTATACTGCGTTGGGTGGCTGTTTTATCGATTAGGTTCTTTTATCTCGAGTTTTGCTTTTTTTTAGAAAGTCACAGGTTCAGCCCTAGCTCAGTGGATAGAGCTTAGCCTATAGACTGAAGGGTCCCAGGTTCAATTCCAGGTCAGGGCACACACCTGGGTTGCAGGCTCCCTCCCCAGTGGAGGGTGTGCAGGAGGCAGCCGATCCATGAGTTTCTCACATTGTTGATGTTTCTATCTCTCTCCCTCCCTTTCCCCTTCCTCTCTTAAATCAATAAAAATGTATTTTAAAAAAACCATATGTCTGGGGTCAGAGCTGTGGGGTTTAAACAGTAAAGGGTAAATCGTCCTCGAGGCTGCTTTACGTCATTGGTAGCCACCTGCCTGCCTGGCCATGGAATGCTGCGGTAACTAGTGGGAGGCATTCGCACATCTGGTTTCACGGGGGAGATGGGGAACCCGAAATCAGGGGGCCAGCCTGAACTGGGACTCGGTCACAGTGATCCCCTCGCCCTCTCTCCCCTCTCCACCCAGCCTGAGTCATTTCTGCGGCAGGAAGTAAACGGCAGGCTCACACGCCAGCGTCCCTGTGATGGTTTAATTACATGTCACTGGAAATACAGTGGTGCCTCGAGATACGAGTGCCCTAACATACGAGATTTTTGAGACACGAGCCGTCGAGTGAGCGATTTTTGCTTTGAAATACGAGCAACAGTTGAGATAGGAGTCATCGCGCGGATCGGCCGGCTGCACAGGACCCACCAGTTTACCGCGACTCGAGCGTCTCCTAGTTTCCCACGCCTCAAGGTTACGGAACGAATTAAACTCGTATCTCGAGGTACCACTGTATCTATATTTTTTTTTAAAGAGAAATTAATTTTTTAAGGAAGTGGGTCTTTAGAATGTAGGGTGTGAGGACATAATGAAACACTAGAAGAAAAGGCCCTAGCTGTTTTAAAATAAAGTTGGGTGATGATTAGAGAGAGCTATTTGGGGTGCAGAATGGAAGACAGAGGCATTTACTTTTTTTTTTTAAGGATCGTGAGATCTGTGAGTGTCTGTGCAGGCTGAGGTTAAAGGTCTAAGAGAAAGGAAGAGGCAAGAATAACGAATGGCGGTTTGTCATAGCGGCCTACGATGCTATCAGAGGGCTTCCTCCTAATGAGATCCCCTTCCATCAGCATCGCTGCGTCGCACATCATTAAAAATAACTAACAGGGAACGTCGTTTCGAGTGACACGCTCGTTTACTTCGGTCTCTGCATCTGAATCCTGTTCCTACTTATTTGCCTGCACTTGTTGACAAGTCATTAGGAAAGAAGAGTGTTTAGTTCAATAGTATGTGGCATCTACGAGGGTTGTGCTGCTTAAATGAAAACGTGATGGGATAATCCTACTCTAAAATTAAAAGCAAAACTGCCGCGAGTGGCCCTATCTCGATGCCAAGCCGTACATGTGTGCGTCTAGAGCGGCACATAACAGTAAAGAAGATGGAGAAGCCAAAACCGGTTTGGCTCAGTGGATAGAGCGTTGGCCTGCGGACTGAAGGGTCCCGGGTTCGATTCCGATCAAGAGCATGTACCTGGGTTGTGGGCACATCCCCAGTAGGGGGCATGCAAGAGGCAGCTGATTGATGTCTCTCTCTCATCCATGTTTCTAACTTTCTATTCCTCTCCCTTCCTCTCTGTAAAACAATCAATAAAATATACTTTAAAAAAAAAGAAGATGGAGAAGAATAAAGTACAAAACGAGAGAACTTAAAAACTAGATGGCTAAAGATGTATGTGGACATCATATCATCAAAGTATAGAAACAATCATTTTGTAAGTGTACTTTAACGTGTACATGCTACCAAAAGATTTGTATCTTAGAATACATATACATATGTGTGTGTATGTATATATATATATATATGTAAAAAGAGGTAATATGCAAATTAGGCCAGGACGCTGTAACGAGTCACAACCAGACAGGCGGGGGTTGCGAGTGCAGGTGTGGCCGGAGTAGAGACGGAGACAGACAATGGGGCCTGCCCAAGCTGGCACAGTGGCTCCAGGGGCCCAGAGCAGACACAGGCAGGGGGACGGGGGTGCTGGGGTGCAAGTCCGGCATGGGTTCCAGCCACCCACGGCACCAGTCCGGCCTGACTCCCACGGGGGCCCGTGGGGTGCCTCCTGGAACAGCAGGAGGCGAGACACCTCCTCACACGAATTCAGTGCTGTCCTGGGCCTCCAGTTTCATAATACGCACTCATTAATTAGCCGGAGGAGACACCGGACAACATCATCAGCGGACTTTGCGGTCGCCATTCTTTAAGATGCAGGATCCCTTTACCTTAATCCCTGGCAGTGGGTGGCATCGTTTTTACATACCCTCTCCTATCCCGTTATGGATTTTATTTTTAGTGGACTGAATAACAAAATGTCATCAATCCACGGGAGCTGGCAGGAAGTCAATGACGCTTTATCACCGAGGGTGGCTGGCACGTTCGTCATCATAATGGCACCTCTAATACACGTTAACGGTTTCCTTCCGCATCTCAGGACTCGTGGATGTCATAGATACCGGCTGGACGGGGGCCAGCTCAGGAGGATGACACATGAGTCATTTAGAGTTCCTCGCCACTGACCAGAAACCACACACCGGGCAGAGAGAGAATAATGACAGTTTCACTGTCGCAATCACAGCCGAGAGTCGTCGGCAGCTAGCACACGGTAATTCGCAAGAAAAGTTAGTCATAGGGTACAGTAAACACCGCCCTGGGGCTGTTTCAAAACCCGCAATGTTGCTGAGACCGGTGTGGCTCAGTGGATAGAGCGTCGGCCTGTGGACTGAAAGGTCCCAGGTTCGATTCTGGTCGGGGGCATGTACCTTGCTTGCGGGCACATCTCCACTGTGGGGTGTGCAGGAGGTGGCTGATCGATGTCTCTCTCTCATCGATGTTTCTGACTTTCTATCCCTCTCCCTTCCTCTCTGTAAAAAATCAATAAAATATATTTTAAAAAAAACCCGCAATGTAGGGTTATCAGGAAAGTCATGCCTGCCTCTGAGGTTTGGCCTGTAACTTCTCGGGGAACAGCTCCCTGGTTTCCCTTTCTGCCTCCGGGATGTTTGCATCTGGACAACGAATCGGAGGATGGCTTTTGTGAGGGAGACTCGGTTAGCAGAAGGGAAGAGCATGTTGACCTACCTCCCCCGCCTCCCAACTGAACTTTATAAAAACAAAACCAGCCTGAACAGTGTTTCTCAGTGATTGTCCATCCACCGGTGAACCAGAAGGTCATGGTTCGATTCCCAGTCAGGGCCCAGGAAGGGACAGGCGGAAGGTAGCCAATCAAGGATTCTCTGTCATCGTGGATGTTTCTAAGCTCTCTCTTCCCCTCCCTACCTCTCTCTGAAATCAATAAAAACATTTTAAAAAATAAAACAAAAACTGCACCTAACCTTGCACCATGGAAACGTATGTGCGGACGGGAACAAAGAGCAATGCGGATTAGCATGGCCCACATGGACATCTGGTTGACCCCACTTAGCTGGGAAGCACAGAAGCTTGCACGCTGAAGCGACGTGGTGTTAAGCAATTAACCGGGGAATTGGGGTGGAATCGATGCTCTTCGTAGCTGAAGCGTTGCTTCTTTCTGAGAGCAGCGTGGTTTCAGAGGGTTCCGTGTGAGCCCTGAGACAGGGAGTTCGAAGTTTATATGTTTATATGTTTCTTCTTTCACGGACGCTGGTTATTTGACACAGTCCTTTCTGCAGTGGCTTGATGGTATGTCTAGCACGGTGGTTCTCAACCTTCCTAAGGCCGCGACCCTTTAAGACAGCTCCTCATGGGGTGGTGACCCCCAACCATAAAATTATTTCCGTTGCTACTTCATCACTGTAATTTTGCTACTGTTATGAGTTGTAATGTAAATATCTGATAGGCAGGATGCATTTTCATTGTTACAAAATGAACATAATTGAAGCATAGTGATTAATCACAAAAACAATATGTAATTACATATTGTGAAATATTTATTTCTAATGACAAATAAATGAAATTTTGTCTTGAATCGTGGTGTAGCATGGGCAACAGTCTTCATATGACAACAGTAAACTACATTACTACATTTTCTGATGGTTTTAGGTGACCCCTGTGAAAGGCTCGATGGACCCCCAGAGGGGTCGCGACCCACAGGTTGAGAATCGCTGGTCTAGAGGATCGCATTGATCTTTAATGATGAGGTCTTGACTTTCAGACTCGACACACGAAACCACACCAGCATATTCCTGCAGCCTCAGGAATGGGTGGCCCCAATTCCCAGCTCTCGTTCCCAGGATTTGCTAAGGTGGCCTCGATCCACCCACCCCCTTCCCAGGCGGAGCACAAGTGATGGGAATATTGGATCCATGCCAAAACCGGTTTGGCTCAGTGGATAGAGCGTCGGCCTGCAGACTGAAAGGTCCCAGGTTCGATTCCAGTCAAGGGCATGTACCTGGGTTGCGGGCACATCCCCAATGGGGGGCGTGCAGGAGGCAGCTGATCGATGTCTCTCTCTCATCGATGTTTCTAACTCTCTATCCCTCTCCCTTTCTCTCTGTGAAAAATAAATAAAATATATTAAAATGTGTGTGTGTATATATATATATATATATATATATATATATATATATATATTGGATCCAAAAACGCCACGCAGGCCAGAAAGATGAATCGTGTGGCTCGTCCCTTTGCCAGTCTGCGGTCACTGTCCGTTCATCGTGTTCCTTGGCGACGTCCCGTTAGCGGCCTCCTCCCGGGCAGCACTGCACATTGAGTGGAGGCGGGTCATCCTGTGGACAGGTCTCACTATCTGGCTTGGGGGTAGGGGGGAGGCTTTTCATGCTGAAAATGGAAGCGGGCACACACACAGCGCCACAGGCCGGCGGGGGGGGGGGGTACCAGGCTGTGAGATTAATCCCTCAGCGCCATGGCCAGGCCCCTCCCCGCCCATCGATCTGTCCCCGATCTGACACTTCTGAAACAGGCACGTACAAAGCGTTTTAGGAAGAGCATGGGGGCGTCCTTCCGCCCGGCTCTTCCAGAAAATTAACCCCTCGGCCCAGGTGCCTCGCAACGTCCAACGCGTCATCGCAACCGACGATCGCTACCACAGAAATAAAAAGTAAAATGTTAAAGATCCAGAATGCTTTTGGGGGAAGTGGAGGGAAGGGCTATTAATGAATCATTTTTCAAATATCACTTTCAAATGCTGCTCTCATGGCTACAGATTTGGAACGAAAGTACTGAACTCAGACACTAACAGTCCAGTCGGACCAAGACTGTTCCAGCCACTTCCAGCCAGAGATGTTATACTTCAAATACACAGTGGTACCTCGAGATACGAGTGTAATTCGTTCCATCGCCTTGAGGCGTGGGAAACTAGGAGACGCTCGAGTCGAGGTAAACTGGTGGGTCATGTGCAGCCGGCCGATCCGCGCGATGACTCCTCTCTCAACTGTTGCTCGTATTTCAAAGCAAAAATCGCTCGCTCGATGGCTCGTATCTCAAAAATCTCGTATGTTAGGGCACTCGTATCTCGAGGTACCACTGTATATATATTTTTTGCTGCTCTCCCTATGCATTGTGGGTGTGGCTTACACACTAAGCCCATTCAAAGGAGAATGAAAACATTCAAAGTTAAAAATGCTGTTTAGCCAAAACCGGTTTGGCTCAGCGGAGAGAGCATCGGCCTGCGGACTGAAAGGTCCCAGGTTCGATTCCAGTCAAGGGCATGTATCCTGGTTGCGGGCACATCCCCATTGCTGGGTGTGCAGGAGGCGGCTGATCGATGTCTCTCTCTCATTGATGTTTCTAATTCTCTATCCCTCTCCCTTTTTCTCTGTAAAAAAAATCAATAAAATATATATATATATATTTTTTTTAAAAGGCTGTTTAGCCAAGAGACTCGAGGCTGGGAGGACACAGGCGTGTGCTCTCAGAAACTACACACACGTTGCATTCGTAAAACATAAAAATTAACGCTTGACGAGACGCAGGAGGGCCTGCGCTTGCTCCCTGCCCGCGCAGAGCCGCGATCTTTTTTTATGTTTTATTTTTTTAACATTTGGGTGGAATGTCTGACGTGCGCCCAGTGATCACTTCGCTCCTTTCTGGAGCTGCTAAAACCCAGACGCCCTCCGAGGCGGCCGGAGAAGGGGGGGAGGTTTCGGCCACCCCCTCTTTTCTCCGGGTTGGTCCCTCCTCTCTCCTCGATGAGGCTCTTTTAAATCTCCATAGTGATTCCTTGGTGCTCCAGACACAGTCATGCCCTTTTTCATTTCTTTTTTCCCCTCCACCTAAGCACCGTTGGGTTTTTCTCCTTTTTTCTACGTCACTCAGCGCATTCCTTTCATCGCCTCCCTGGACCCCTGGCCTCCTGCCCGGTCGCCTGCACCTCTGCGAAGGGTGGGGGGCTGAGTCAGTGTTCCCCCTGAGGACGAGGCCTGCTGTTCCTAGAGGCAGTCGAAGGCTGGAGTAGCCACCACCCCCCTCCCCCCACCACCTCCCTCCCCTCTACATCCAGGCTTTTGCTTTCCATGGGCTCAGTCACTGGTGGTCAGCCTCCATCCAAAAATAGTACAAGTAAAATTCCAGAACAAGTCATTTGTGAGTTTTAAAGCCCCGCTGGTTTTT
>JAAGEH010000026.1:4104028-4116858 GCA_011751065.1 Lasiurus cinereus
ATTGTTGAACAAAAAAAAAAAAAAGGAAATGTATGACCTGCATACAGTACGGTGGTCATTGTCATCACCAACCAGCTCGCTGATGGGCCGCAGCGCAGCCGGAGCTGTTCAGGCTGGGCGAGGGCTCTTTAAACCAGGAGTCAGACGCCGGACGGTAGCTTCAGGGCCTTCTATTCCGGGGAGGCCTGATGTTCGGGGGAGGCCTGATGATCGGGGAGGTCTCATTTTTGGGGGGATCCCTTAAATGACAGCGAGAGGCCAAACTGGAAGTAGGTCTTATTTTCGGGGGGATCCCTTATATGACAGGAGAGGCAACACTGGAAGTAGGTCTTGTTTTCGGGGGATGTCTTACTTTCGGGGAAACAGGGTAGCAGGACAGGAAGAGAGATGTGTTCTCTAAGGGACAGTTCTGTTTCCACCGGAGCGTCGTGAAGCGGTCCCTTCCCCGCGCCCGGACGGCACCGAGGAAGGCCGGCGAGCCCGTCACTGGGTCCCTGTCTGTGTTCCTGACACGGCCCTTCGGGGATGTAGGCCAGGGGGGCGTTTTCCCGTGTGGTCACGGGCGGCTTGCTCTCTGTTCGTCTCCCCAAAAGGAAGAGGGACACTTCCAAAGCGGAACGCCTGCCCGCAGATGCGTGTGCACGTGTTGGTTTTTCAGATTCCTAAAAAATTGTGCAAAGGAGCCCACAGCGTGGGCCTCGGTGACAGTGGAAAGGAATCAAGAGAGGGTTTCAGAAACCTGTCTCTGCAGGTGCCAGAGCTGAAACGAAACCGAACTCCCGGCTCTGCCCTGGGAGCTGAGGTTCAGGAGAATATGGTGAACAAGGGCAGGTCACCAAACCAGGGGAACACTTCACCCCAAATGCATAGCTCGTGGGGATCCCCGCAGATGTCAGGCTGCTGAGAGGAGAGGCGGTTCCTCTGGGCACAGTTTCCCTTTCGCCTTTTTTTATTATTATTTTAGTGTTTAAAGTCGTACAAATACAGTGGCACCTCGAGATATGACTTTAATTCGTTCCGTCACCTTGAGGCGTGGGAAACTAGGAGACGCTCGAGCCGCGGTAAACGGGTGGGTCCTGTGCAGCCGGCCGATCGGCGCGATGACTCCTATCTCAACTGTTGCTCGTATTTCAAAGCAAAAATCACTCGCTCCACGGCTCGCATCTCAAAAATCTCGTATGTTAGGGCACTCGGATCTCGAGGTACCACTGTTTTACAAATGGTAGTACATATGTCTCCTTTCCCCCCCCCCTACTGACTTCCCCTGGCCTTCCCCACCCCCCAGTACATGCCCTCACCTGCCCCCACGCCCCCAGTGTCTTGTGTCCATTGGCGGTGCTTACACACATGCACACAGGTCCTACGGTTCATCTCTTACAGCCCCTCCCCCCCCAACCTCTCCGCCTTCCCGCTGCAGCCTGACCGTCTGTTTACTGCTTCTCTGCCTCTGCCTCTGTGCACACGTCAGCGCTCAGCAGCCAGCTGCAGCCCCTGGGTCTCTCGTCTCTCTGCTCCCCCGTGGAAGTCCTGGGTCCCCCTCATTTGGAAAGCGGGTGTTCGGAGTTTCCAGGGATCCGGGACACAGAAGTCATTCCCACCTGGATGAGCGCTGCTGGGCAGTGGGGATGGGATTCTGTGACCCAGTTCCATGGGGACGGACCCTGGGGCCATAGGAACTAAGGCCTCGGGACTGGCGGTGGGACATTGGAGACCAGGCCTGAGGGACGGACCTGCCGCCTCTCCCAGCCTCACGTCTGCCTCCCGTCCTGGCCGTGGGGTGTGCCTGGCAGTCCCAAGTAGATCGCACAGACAGGAGATGGCGTTTAAAAGTCGTCTTTGGAAAATCAGTCTTCAAATTAATGTTGACGATGCTGAGTGACAAGGACCTTCTGTATATGAAATGGAGTTTTAAAAAGTTCTTTTATGGGACCCAAGTAGCCTCAAAATGTAGGGGAATAGTGCTTTTGTGGGCAGCGCTCGTTTCTTTATTTTTTTTCTTTTTACCCCTTCCCCTGCTCCCCTGTTCTTGGGCAACCATCAGCTTGCTCTCTTAGCTATGGGTTTATTTCTAGTTCATTTTGTTTGTTCATTTTTTTTATTTATTTTTTTTTTTAGAGAGGAAGATAGAGGGATTGAAAGTTAGAAACTTCGATGAGAGAGAAACATCTATCAACTGCCTCCTGAACGCTCCCCCACTGGGGATGTGCCCGAAACCAAGGTACATGCCCTTGACTGGATTCGAACCTGGGGCCCTTCAATCGCAGTTCCATTCCCTGACAGGGCACGTGCCTGGGTTGTGGGCTCGATTCCCAGGACGTGGCGTGCAGGAGGCAGCCGATCCATGAATCTCTCTCATCATTGATTTTCCTCTCTCTCTCTTCCTCTCCCTTCCTATCTGAAATCAATAAAAAAATGTTTAGAAGGAATAATCATCCTAGCAAATAAATACTTCCTGAGCATGTTGAACTAGTCTATGCTAAGTGTATGTTACTCACAATCTCATTTAATGTTTATGTAAAACCTTTGACGTAAATACTATTGTTGTATTCATTTTGCAGATGAGAAAACGGAGCTTAAGGGTAAGAAATGTGGCCAATCGGATCCATCTAGAAAGCGGTAGAAATGGGGATTTGAGCAAGTCTGTCTGACTGTTAGAATGTGCAATGCAGCCCATTTTGAATGGATTTCTAGTTCTCACAAATATGAATCCGGTGCTTGGGAAGCAGGTATTCTGCAGTTCTAAAATGAGTGAAATATTGCTTTAATGTAATCTATGTGTGGCCAGGAAATAAATTAATACTCAGCCGCACAGCTGACTTGGTTCAGGCACTGTCCGTTACATTACCACATGATTGACCTTAATTCTCCACTCAGAATAATTCATTCATACACATCTCTTTATCTTCCTCCTCCTCACTCTTTCAAAGACATACATGCATGCACACACACAGACTGGTGTACTATCCTGGTTGCCACATGTGCCCACTAATTGGAGAGCCATGTCGTCTGTAAAATGATGAGTTTTGTCCAGAACTTTCTCGAATCTTTATAAAATTATAATATGGGATGTGAGGACAATTATTTCATGGTTAAGACTCGCCGAGATAAATCCTTGGCAAAAGAGTAGGCTCAGAGCAATTAACAGAAACCGTTATCTGTCGCTGCCTCGGGGTTAGAATCTGCGGCTGTGATTGCACCCCATTCACATTCATAGGGTGATGGATAAACGGACATGCGCTAAACTATAGGTTTGTCCAAGGTCGTGGCCGTCGTAAAGATCCTCTGGGTTAGAGCTGTAACAGCAAACCGTTAATAAATCGTCCGTTCAACATTCTGTGTTTTACCTGACCCTCTCAGAAGTTGGAGGGTTCCTTGTGCCTTTGCGTTACCCCACTCTATCTCAAAAGCCACTTGCTCTGCCAATCCATTGCCCTGGTGACCAGGGATGGATTTAAATACAAAAGGGTTGGGGGTGGGGGGAGTTGAGCACCAGAGAAGTAAATCCAGTTACTCCAGAGACTGGAGAGGTCTCCTCGGTGGACACCTCACGCAACAGCTTTCAGAAGGCCATTTTGAAATCATATCATTCTCTAGGGTCACCAGGGAGGGGATGATGCTGAACACATTTCACAGTTAGGCCCGTTAGAACCCAAGTTCTGTGAGCTGTTGGATCTCTCCATCCTTCTCTCCCATCTTCACCTTCATTATCCTCACCCTCTACTATTTCACTGGAGGCCGGTGCACAGGATGCCTGCACTGGTGGGGGGTATGACCAGTGGGGATCGGCTCGCTTTGGGAGCACTGCTCATCCCGGTCAGCTGTCCCCCTGTGGGAGTGCACTGACCACCAGCGGGCAGCTCCTGCGCTGAGCGTCTGCCCCCTGGTGGTCAGGGTGTGTCATAGCGACCGGTCAACTGGTCGTTCTGGTCGTTCCGCCGTTGGATCGCTGGGCTTCTATTAGGTAGGATGGTCTCCTCACTCCCAGCTGGGAAAAGCAGGCAGAGAAGAGGTTATCACCAAGTCAGGGACAACATAGAGATGTGTGGGTACACTGTGTCTCCACCTAAGCTACCCTGTTTCCCCGAAAATAAGACAGTGTCTTATATTAATATTTGCTCCCAAAGATGCGCTGGGGCTTATTTTCAGGGGATGTCTTATTTTTTCATGAAGAAGAATACGGTAACATGTATTGTTGAACAACAAAAAAGGAAATTGATTACCTGTCTACGGTGCGATAGTCGTTGTCATCACCAACCAGCTCGCTGATGGGCCGCAGCGCAGCTGGAGCTGGTCAGGCAGGGCGAGGTCTCTTTAAATCAGGAGTCAGACGCCTGACGGTAGCTTCGGGGGCCTTCTATTCCGGGCAGGCCTTATGTTCGGGGGAGGCCTTATAATCAGGGAGGTCTTATTTCCGGGGGGGATGCCTTATATGGCAGCCAGAGGCAAAACAGGAAGTAGGTCTTATTTTCGGGGGATGTCTTACTTTCGGGAAAACAGGGTAGTGGCCGAAGGGATAAATGTCAGGCCTGCTACAATATACTCTTCCTGCCGGATCAGGGATCCCTCCTTAGTTTACGCTCCCTCTGTGACTTTGAATAGTGATATAAGTAAGAGGTGCAGAGTCTAATTCCCGTGTGCTGCTGTCCACTCTGACTGGTTCCCAAAGCATCTGGGAGAGAGGGGTGCGGGCCAACGTCTGGCCACCCCCTGCTCACCACCGCGCTCTGCTGGTGCAGTGCAGGCGGCCAGAAAGCCGCGGGTGACTGAGAATCAGGGAAAAGCGGGGTGTCTGCTCTCAGAGGATCCAGTTCTATTTTTATGCGTATTCCGATTCTTTAAAACAAAAGAAAATGAAAGGAAATGAGCCGTGGAAAGGGAAGAAGCAACAATCACCGCTCTTTCTAATCAGCAAGGGAGGGTTCGTTTTTTGTTTTTTTTTAAAAAACATTTTATTGATTTTTTCTGAGAGGAAGGGAGAGGGATAGAGAGTTAGAAACATTGATGAGAGAGAGACATCGATCAGCCGCCTCCTGCATGCCCCCCACTGGGGATGTGCCTGCCACCCAGGTACATGCCCTTGACCGGAATCGAACCCGGGACCTTTCAGTCCACAGGCCAACGCTCTGTCCACTGAGCCAAACCGGTTTCAGCAAGTGATCAGTTTTTGATTTGCCGCTTAACCGGGTCTCAGCAGCTCCCCCACATCCTCCGAACCATGACCTCGGGACCCCACGGGCCCTTCTGCACCCCCATGTTCCTGGCAGGGGCACTTCCCTGGGGGTCACCAGTCCCTGAGGGTCACCTGTCCACCCAGGCTTCACACCTCTGCTGCTCGGCCAGGCAGTCACCCTGGGACACGAATCCCGCGGTGGTGAGAGGAACCTGGTTTAGGCGGTAACTTCTCCGCTGCTCTGGCGAAATGCCCCCTCAGCTCCAGCCTCAGTCTCCCTTTGTGTCTGTGCAAAACATGAGTTGCAGCTCCAATGTCTTCCTTCCTCTGCTGTCAGACGTGTTGAAGCCGTGCGTGCAAATTTCCCCCTGCAACAAAGGTGCTGATTTATCAACTAAAGGCCCGGCGCACAAAATTCTGTAAAGGGGCGTGGCCCCCGGCCACCCTTTGGCTGCCTCTGCCCTGGCAGCCCCGGCTTCGTCCGGAAGGTTGTCAGGAAGGACGTCTGGTCTAATTAGCATATTGCACTTTCGTTATCAGAGATGGGTAGCTGGACTTCTTTCAGACTTCCTCTTCAAAGAGTGGGAGCCGGAATGTTAGATAAGAGGAAAGTCGGGCAGGCCATGGGCAAGTCCTTTGAGAATGGCATCTTTAGCCCTGGCTAGTGTGGCTCAGTGGATAGAGCGTCGGCCTGCGGACTGAAAGGTCCCAGGTTCAATTCCCGTCAAGGGCATGTACCTTAGTGGCGGGCACATCCCCACTGTGGGGCGTGCAGGAGGCAGCTGATGGATGTCTCTCTCTCATTGATGTTTCTGACTCTCTCTCCCTCTCCCTTCCTCTCTGTGAAAAATCAATAAAAACTATTTAAAAAGAGAGAGAGAGAGAATGGCATCTCTGGACCCAGCTCGTTAGCTCTCTGTGATGCGGGAGGCGTCCGTGCGTGCTTCTGACGGGTCGTCGTGGTGACATCGTGGTGGCCGTGGCCAGCTCCCGTGTCTTCCTCGCCAAGTCCCCGCTGCCCTGGAAGTTAATTATGAGAAGAGCGTCTTTCCAGTGCGGGCTGCAGACGAGGAGGTGTAAATGAGGACAGCGCTGAGCACCGAGGGCCCCGGGAAACCAAATGAGGAATCTCCCCGGGCTTGGGGAGACCCAGAAAGCACCCCATTGGGACAGCGGGGGGCCGGGGGTGGGGGAGAGCTGGAAATGAGAAATTGCTGGCCTCCTGTTTCACTGCGCCTTCCCCTGGACGTTCCCGGGAGAGACTGTGCCACGCGTCCGTGGACCACGTCTGCGATTTTATGCCTTTCTCCTACCCTGCTTCCCCCAAAGTAAGACATCCCCCGAAAATAAGACCTACTTTCAGTGTTGCCTCTCCCTGTCATATAAGGCATCCCCCCGAAAATAAGACCTCCCCGATCATCAGGCCTCTCCCGAACATCAGGCCTCCCTGGAATATAAGGCCCCCGAAGCTACCATCAGGCATCTGGCTCCTGGTTTAAAGAGACCTCGCCCTGCCCGACCAGCTCCGGCTGCGCTGCGGCCCATCAGGGAGCTGGTTGGTGATGACAACGACTACCGTCCCGTAGGCAGTCATACGTTTCCTTTTTTTTTGTTCAACAATAAACGTGCACCGTCTTCTTCTTCATGGAAAAATAAGACATCCCCTGAAAATAAGACGCAGCGGATCTTTGGGAGCAAAAATTAATGTAAGACACTGTCTTATTTTCGGGGAAGCAGGGTAGTACCGTGCTCGCGCCTTTAGTGAGAGAGGGTCACTCATGATTGGCACGTGCTATCAAAGGGGGTCCCCGAAATAAGTGCCTTTAAGACTCAGAGCAGCTCTGGGAAGGGGGGTGAATGCCACTCCCGTTTCACAGGCGACACAGCCGAGTCCTGGCCAGTCCAGCCGGCGGAGGGCACCGAGCTGGCCCGCGACGGCCACTCCGTGGTCCTTGCTGCTGACGTCGGAATGCCGCAGCCTCAAGAGTGTGACTCAGCCCCCAATCCCCTTCTTTCTGCCCACAATGCACGCGGTGGAGAGCTTCTCGGGGTGACCAATAAGGTGGCTGTAAACGAACTCCCACCGTGACCTCCGGGCCGCCAGGTGCCCGTTGCCCAGGCCTCTCTGAGCCGAGGGGGCAGGAACCCGCCTGCCCTGGGCTGGTTGTCCTTCCTGCTGGCCGGCCAGCCCTTGAACTTGACCTTCTTCTCGCAGCCTCGCCAGTTAGCGTGGGTTCCTTGGTTTCGCACCTTCCAAAATCTGTCCGCGTCTCTTCTCCGTGTGTGTGTGTGTGTGTGTGTGTGTGTGTGTGTGTGTGTG
This sequence comes from Lasiurus cinereus, assembly GCA_011751065.1. NCBI lineage: Eukaryota > Metazoa > Chordata > Mammalia > Chiroptera > Vespertilionidae > Lasiurus > Lasiurus cinereus. Next base: position 4,111,519 of record JAAGEH010000026.1, read on the forward strand.
TTCTCTGTGTGTGTGTGTGTGTGTGTGTGTGTGTGTGTGGTGTGTGAGAGAGAGAAAGAGAGAGTGAGAGAGAGAGAGAGGAAGTCTCTTTGGAAATTGTCATTGCTGTCCTTGTATTTTCAGGGTTCTGCTCAGGTAGAGGAAGTATTTTCTGTAGGACTTGGGGAACAGAGGCGGGGAGAGAGGCAGTAAAAAAAAAAAAACAAAAAAACTGTGATTCCTTCAAATCTTGAAAACGGTTTCTTCCAGATCCCCGTGTATTTGCACAAGTTCAAGTTCAGGCCAGCACAGCTCTGAACCTCTGAAATGCATAGCCATCCACACAGCTGCGGTCAGTGTGGCCGTCTGGTCCCCTCAGACTGTTCGCCTGTCCCGTGGGAAGGATGGAGTTTCTGAAAACTGCGCCCACTCCTTGAACCCCAGAAGCAGAGTCCAGGGGCCCCGGGAGATGGGAGCTGGGAGGAGGAGTCGGCAGTGACAGAGAGGACAACACTCCAACCAGCTCTTGTTTGCTGAAACACAAGCAAAGCTTCGTATGTTCCCTGCCCCAAACTCCAAGCCGGCCCGTTTATTTTTAAAGCAAGAAATAAGAAACACCTGTTTATTATCCACCGTAACAATATGTTTGATTTTGAGCAGCTCTTCTTGGCAGTGGCCAACAAGCCATATTTTAAGACTTAAAACGGTTTTTAATACATTCGAAGGCACGGGGAAACGTATTTAGATGTTTCTTGGCTCTCGGTTACGTTTATTGAGTATTAAATGTGTACTAACATTAACTTCAGTCATTATTTTACAACTGCAATCAATGAAAAAATGAAACTTCACAGTCCCGTCATTTTATCTTCCTCTATTCCATTTCTCAAGGAAAAAAAATAATAAGGCAGGATTATCAGTGACCCAGGAATACAATATATATATTTTTAAATGTTTTTATTGATTTCAGAGAGGAAGGGGCAGGGAGAAAGAGATAGAAACATCAATGATGAGAGAGAATCGTTGACTGGCTGCCTCCTGCACGCCCCACACGAGGGATCGAGACCAAAACCTGGTTTTGTGCCCTGGATCAGGAATCGAGTTCTGACCTCTAGGTTCACAGGTTGATGCTCACCACTGAGCTAAGCCACCAGGGAATACAACGTATTTAAAAAAAAAAAAAACAGTTCTCAATTGTAAAAGCGTTTAAGTGCTAAAATAAAACACACGGGAAAAGAAACCCTCTCGGTGAATAATCTAAATAATCTAAGCGGAGTCATTCACAGGACTGACCTGACTGATTTTCCTATAGTATTTTCTTTGGGTGTAATGCGTTGGTTGTCTACCATTAAATAGAAAAAGCTAACTAAAATTAAAAAAAAAAACACACACACACACATTAAATGTGGCCATTCAAGTAGGAACTCTTTGTGAAAAAGCAAGAAAATGTAAGTGGAATGTTTCCTATAAATTTTCATGGGAAACTGTTTTCATAAATCTTTAAAGGCAATATTGATTTTCATCTTTCGCAGGTTTGAGGCTTTCAGCTAAAGCCACTCTTTCCAGCATTTACCCCTTAGAAAGGAAATTATTTTCCTCGTTGATTTTAATATTTTCACACTCCACCCCCCCTTTTTGACAGTTTTATTGAGATTTTTTACTGGTTTGGGCCTAATTTTCTTAGATGTACGTGACCCAGATATGTAAGGTAAGAAGGTTCAAGCACATGTTTCACCTGAAGATTTTGCACAAAAAAACTTGCCATGTTGCCGCCCTTACACGAAAGAAGGCATGGACAGATCACCAAACGGCCTCAAAGAGACGAACACGACCTCTTTTTTTAAGTTAATTTCGTCGGAAAGTATGCTTGCTGGCGGCCAGAGAGGGTACCCACACCCTCCTCCTCCTCCCCCCTCCCCACCCCTATCCCAGCCACAGAATTTTTGTTGTTTTAACTAATTGAGGTCAAGAGGAATTAAAAGGGGGAAATAGTCGTGGAGAGAACAGTGCCATTATGGGAGCTAATTAAATTTTTTGCTGACATTGTCTCTTAGAACGGCACTTAACCCCGCTAGGTACCGCCACCAAATGCAGAAGAGAGGCGTTATGTAAAAACCCACTCTTCTCCTGACGGGCATGGTGGGACATAGAAAGGGGAGGCTTCTGCGCTGTCTCGTCCACGTGGAATGCCTGCACGTTTATCCTTCTTTCCCCATTTTTTGGAGCACATCCACTTCCTGCGTTATCGGACTTTTATTAATGAAGAAAATCGCCCAAGGAAACACCCCGAGGACTCATTAACCCTTCCTTTCTCCTTCCACCCCAGCCGCGACGCCGTTTAAATAATGGCTTCAGCCAAGAAAGAACGTTTTTCTATCACGTGGGGGGATGGGGGGAGAGGGGGGATTGTGGCCAACTTAATTATAGCTTCCGGAGCAATCGAGGAAGATATTTGTTGTTTTTATGTCTCAAAAAAAAAAGAGAGAGAAAGAAAAGGTCAGACAACTCAAATGATGACCAGTCCTGGGAGGCATTTAAATTTATTTCACTTCCCCCAACGCCGACCTTCTCTAATGCAGATTAACCTTCACCGCCCGGATCACAAATCTTCGGATCCTGTCCCGTATTTCAGTCGTTTATTTCCCGTCAAACCCAGAAAACAAAGCTTGGTCAAGCATTCCATTAGGAAGGGGGAGAGGGGGCTCGGAGGGAAGGTTCCCGGCGCGGGGTGCGCTGTGTGCTCCGGAGTTTCTGATGGAACACAGATGCGCCCCCACAAGGATGGGGAGCCGGACCCCAGGGGCCCCCGGTCGGCCGGGCTCTGAAGCCTCACGCTTCCCTCTTTCTGATCAGAACGCGTGACCTCCTCCCGTTGAATGAGCTCCAAATAGCTCGCATCCCAATCCTCGAAGGGCACGCCCGTCGCACACATCACAGCGTCTACGACGGCCCGTGACACGCTTCCCTCCGAAACGTTTCACATCCCATTCGGTTTCCCGCTCGATGCCTCTTGGCGCTGTGGCAGCGCCAGTGTTTGCCCAGGGGCCATCGATCCGGTTCTCCTGGGTATCCTGCGATATTCCACGGTGACAAAGCCCGCGTGAGCTTGAGAAAATAAAGGGGTGCATGGGTATGGGAGCCGAGAGTCCGTGTTGGAGAACTACCACCGAGAACACAGAGTTTGACCGGGTTTGGATCTCTGACTTTGGAAAGCAGATGAGGCGCAGAGACTCCACCCCGGGGAGTGATAAAGCCACAGCGACAGCCGGAAGACGGTGAGGACGGCTGCCACAGGCAATGACTGACGACTCGCTCCATCACGGACACGCGGGCAAAGCGCTGCAGAAAGACACTGTCAAGGAACACGTGTGTGGGTGACTTAGTGACTATGTGGTCGGTGTTGTCCAGGGACTCTGGACAGTTAGGAGCGTACTGTTATCAGACGTTAAAACCATGCTGAAACCGGTTTGGCTCAGTGGAGAGAGCGTCGGCCTGCAGACTGAAAGGTCCCAGGTTCGATTCCGGTCAGGGGCATATAGCTTGGTGACAGGCACATCCCCAGTGGGGGGCGTGCAGGAGGCGGCTGATGGATGTCTCTCTCTCTCATCGATGTTTCTAGCTCTCTATCCCTCTCCCTTCTTTTCGGTAAAAAATCAATAAAATGTATTTATAAAAAGTAAGACAAGCAACCACAACCACGATTTTTTTTTTAAAAAAAAGAAGTTAAAACCACATAGGGATGGCTTTAGTTAGTATTATTCATTATCATTAATCTGGTTCTTTGGTAGTAAAGTAATTGATTTCAGAATAGTTCGCCTTTATTCCAATATCCTACTATTTTTAGCACCCAAATCCTTTTCCTTGGCTAGTATTGTATGAAACGATATGACGATCCCATTAACTGATCTGTTTTAAAACTTCCTGGATTCCTGAACCCTAGACCTGATACTTCGACATGTGCAAGTTACAATGACATGATTCACTATTGCCTCGATAAGGTAATCAATCCCCAATCTTTCAGATAGAAGCCATCATACCTCCATGCTCGTTCTCTGCTGAAAAATACCGAGTTTCCGAACATGTTTCCCAAACATTTGCCTTTCAGTTTTGCACATTTGTATGTCTAATTTTCTTCCACGCCAGGCATCTGTTCATGATTTGAGCTTATTTTCCAAATCTTTTCGGGTTCATGTTTGGATTTGATATTCAAATTCTTTCTGGGCCACTTCTGGAGACCTCGTCGATAATGCTTTTCAGGTTCGTGATTTTTAACGTGAAACGTTATTGCGGATGTTTGTCTGTCTGTCTGTTTTTCACTTGGGAAAATACTCAGCATCGTACTTACACCCGTTAAACACAGGGTGTGGTGTTACTATTGTGTTTACACTTAGAGCTTCAAATATATTCGTGATTAGGAGCATATTTGCACTCTTTCGGAAAGTTTTTTTTTTTTATTATTGATTTCAGAGAGGAAGGGAGAGGAAGGGAGAGAAACATCTGTGATGAGAGAGAATCGTGGATCGGCTGCCTCCTGCACGCCCCCACCCTGGGGATCGAGCCTGCAATCCAGCCACAGGCCCTGACCGGGCATCAAACCGTGACCTCCTGGTCCCTCCTAGGTCAACGCTCACCCGCTGAGCCACGCCGGCCGGGCTGGAAGTCTATGTTCTAAAACAAAGCTTGAATTCCAGGACGCAGAGAAGAACACTCCACAGGCGAGAGGGAGCTTTCAGTTCGCTCCTGGGGGAGGGAAGGGGCTGTCACATGTTGAGAGGAACGTCTCCTTTGGGGGGGGACAGGAAGCCGGGTTCCCCAGGACGCACTCCCTGGCTCGCTCTCCCCTGCAGCAGGGTCCTGACTCATCGCGGGGAAAGGCAGCCTGTGGTTCGGGACAGATGTGCTCTCTGCTAATTCACTTACCAATGCCTCCCGTGCACATGTGCTCCCCGCGAACCCTCCGTCCACGGCGTGATGTATGTGCCCCTCTTCATCCGCGGCTCCGGGACAGGACAGAGATAAATGCCACCCGGCGCTGAACATACGTGCAAAACCGTGCAGCGGTCCCCTCCCCCCTGTCCCCTTCCTCCCGCCCCATCAGACGGTCCACGAAGCAGGCCGGGTGTGGAGCCCCGACATGTATGCCAAACGCAAAGGCTGCTGCGTTTTCACATGGAGCGGCGCTGGCGGCCGGAATGCAGACACACACGCAGGCCGGCCCGCACGCTTGCCAAGGAGAGCGGAGTTCGGGGCGGAGGGGCGCGGGGCCAAGAGCGGGCCTCAGACATGCTGCATCCATTACCCACAGCTGCACACATGAGACGCGACTCCTCTCCCACCTTCCAACCCTGGCCAGAGCCGCCACTT
>JAAGEH010000026.1:4136225-4152787 GCA_011751065.1 Lasiurus cinereus
GGGGGGGAAAGGGGAGAACTTGAAATCGGAGAGGAACCGTGCGGCCACGAGGAAAAAGTTAGGGACGGGCACTTTTCCCACGGGTGGCGGCGATCGGAAAAACCTCGCGGTGTGCCAGAGCCTTCTCCTCTGCTGGTTTCTCGGGCATGTGGTCGGGCCCAGGGACCGGGGGACACGGCAAGAAGCGTGCCGGCTTCCACAGCGGCTCGCTCGCTCGCTCGCTCGCTCGCTCGCTCGCTCCCTAGCTTCCCCGGCTCGTCTTCCTGCCCGTCCTCACGTCGGTCGTGATTTCCAGGGTAACTCACTCTGGCTCCCATCTCCCACGTGAGGGTCCTCTGCCGAGCAATCCGTGTTTTCCGTCTCCGCCGGCCTGCCGGCGTCTTGGCTGTGTCCCATCCTGCTTTCTTGGCCATCAGTGGCCTCGTGTGTGCGTGTGTGTGTGTGTGTGTGTGTGTATGAAAGAGAGAGAGAGAGAGAGAGACTCAGTAGAAATTGAGTTCTCAGCCAAGATTTTGTGCAAGAGAAGCGACTTCACAGGGATCCTTGTACATGTCTGACGCCGGTGGCCAGCGTGAGAGCCAGCTCCGAACATGTAAACCCCAGCCCTGCTGTGGCCGCTGTCTGCTGGGGCCCTGTCCTCACATTTCTGCATGGGATGAGGGGGTGCCCGGGCCTGCTGTCAGCGGAGATGATGGGTCCCCCCCCATTCGTCACGGGACTGCTGGCCTTCCTGAGGCAGGGCGGTGGGTGCACAGGAGGCTCCACCGAAACCCCGTGATCTGGGTGTCGCATGCCAGAAAAGAGGCGAAAATGCCGTGTCCCAGGTACCCGTGTCCTTAAAAGGGCCGCCCGCCGCCCGTTGCTAAGCACCCGTCACTGTTGTGCGCTGACGGAAAGTGACCCACATTGCAGACCGTGTTCCTGCGCTTTCTGGAAGTGCGTTTCTCAGAGGTTCCACAAGCCGCGCTCAGTCAGCGGAGGAGAAGGGGTCTATTTTCGGCTCCGATCAGCAACTAAGAGCCCGGGCTTGGGAACATCAGTCTCTCTTTCTATCATGTATTTTGTTTGCTGGGCTTGAAGCAGATGTGAATGAAGGTTTCTAATAACCATCGTTCTGGCAATCCACACGTAAGCGCTAAATAAAGGGCAGTGTCTTTGTTTGACATTTTTAACTAGAGGAGTCGTGGGTTTTTTTGTGTTTTTTTTTTTTTTTTAAAATACAACTTTCCCTCATTCTAGCAAAGTTTAAATTGCACACTGGCACGGTATCTCGCCGCTTCCCGGTGCATTTCTTGCCGTGTCTTTTGCAGATACATGTGTATGTGCGCATACACACGCACGTCTCTGCAGTTGCAGCCGGGTGGGAATTATTCTCTGACCGGGGATGTGAGGGCTTTCGCATTGAGCGCCCGGGCAAGGGTTTTCTTCTCTGAGCACGTTTGCATGTTGTGAGTTTGCTACCGAGAAGGAGGTAGAGTGGCATGTGGCGGTGAGAAAGTCAATTAGGGACAATGCTATTCTTTTTAAATATTGAATTTAGAGAGAAATGGAAGAGAGTGAGAGAGAGATTATTGTTTCAGTTAGCTACACATGCATTGGTTGTTTCTTGAATGTTCCCTAACCTGGGATCGAACCCACAACCTTGGTGAACGGGGATAGTGCTCTGACCAACTGAGCTACCCCGCCAGGGCTGTTAGTTATTATTATTATTATTATTATTATTATTATTCTTTTATCATAAAGTAATCTATGTGCGCTTCTGGGTTAGACCAGAACTTTCAACTAGTTCTGGCTGAAACCTGAATCGCAACTATTAGACGTTTAAAGAGCTGGATTCCCATGGCCTGGTTCTGAGCTCCTGGACAGCAGTCACGCAGGCAGGTGGGGTCGGTCACACGGGCGGGCCCCCCCCCCCACTTTGCCACAGAGGAAGGAGTGACAGGCCAGGAACTGTTAGACAAATAGGAGGGAGGAGCAAGGTTTAGGCTGGGGCCGTGGTCGGCAAACTGCGGCTCCTGACCCACAGGCGGCTCTTTGGGTCCAAATCCCACGGCCTGGGCGAGTCTATTTTGAAGAAGTGGCGTTAGAAGAAGTTTAAGATAAAAAAATGTGGCTCTCCAGAGAAATTTCAGTCGTCGTCCTGTTGATATCGGCTCTGTTGACTAATGAGTTTGCCCACCACTGGGCCAGGGTCATTAGCAAGATAACCCTATCTTGGCTGCTCTGTCATATTGATCTGGACAATCCTCCGCATATAATTAACCAGTACTAAATTATCAATCCTAAATGCTGTTTTGGCTGTGATACGTGAAGCTATTCCATATCCACAAACGTTGAACATTTTAAAACAAAAATTACTTTAAAAGGTATTTTACATTAGGAATTCGTTACATTTATTCACCAGGCTTATCAGGTTGTTTGCTATTATCGACTTCTCTAGTAATGGGTAATGTAGAATGAGTGAAGTTGGTATGACTTGCAGTCCTGGCTGAAATGAAAAAAATCATGTCATATTTCCGTCTACGACCTTTTAAACTGAAGTCTCAGTTTAGAGATTTATGTATTAGGAATGCATTGTTTGTTTTCTGAAATGCCAACATCAGTGTTTTCCACAGACAGGAACAATTTGATGTATAGAAGTATTTGGTTACATTTATTTTAGATGGCATACACATGTTTTAGTACTTAAGAAACCCGTTGTTTTAAAATTTGCTGTTTATATTTTTACTTTAGTGACAAACCTAGCTTTTCGGTCACAGACCCTGTGTGTTTCAGTTTTGAAACACTGGCTCTTGATTTTTACAACGGGGTGAGAATGAGTCGCTCTCCCGTATCCTAGAGACAGTGGGTGCCATCCGTGTTACGGGGGCTGAATTCATGCCACCGGGGGAGATTAACCGTTGACAGGCACACACAGAAACGTGAGGCCCCTCACGTCTGGAAATAGATTGGGGGCAACCACGTCCGAAAGTGGTTCAGAGAAAAAGAGCTTCTCTCTCAGGATCATTCCCCGCTCCGACGATTAAACGCTGCTGCACAGAGACGGGCCGTTTTATTCATTTGCAGGCAGATGGATGCTAGAGCGTACCCCAGTGGCTGATCGAGCCCTGCCCCAGGAGAACACACCCGTCTGTCCTGTTTACACATAAAAACCTCAAAGTTTTAAGAGTCCAAAGTGCGATGTGGGTGTCTCGGGGAATTGGTACCCTGCTGTCTGCAGACCTGTGAAATGCGCCCGCAACTCTTTCTATGCCTTTTTCCCCCTTTTATTTATTTTAAATATACTTCTTTTTTTTTAATGTATTTTATTGATTTTTTACAGAGAGGAAGGGAGAGAGAGAGAGAGTTAGAAAAATCGATGAGAGAGACATCGATCAGCCGCCTCCTGCACGCCCCCCACTGGGGATGTGCCCACAACCAAGGTACATGCTTTGACCGGAATCGAACCCGGGACCTTGAAGTCTGCAGGCCGACGCTCTGTCCACTGAGCCAAACCGGTTTCGGCTTAAATATACTTCTTTATTGATTTCAGAGAGGATGGGAGAAGGAGAGAGAGAGAAAAAAAAAATCCATGATGAGAGAGAACCATTGATTGGCCGCCTCCTGCACGCCCCCTACTGGGGATCGAGCCCGCAACCCAGGCCTCTGCCCTTGGCCGGAATCGAACCCGGGACCCTTCCGTCCCCAGGCTGATGCTCTATCCACTGAGCTGAACTGGTTAGGGCTTTTTTTCCCCCCCTTTTAAAAATATATTTTACTGGTTTTTTACAGAGAGGAAGGGAGAGGGATAGGAAGTCAGAAACGAGAAACGTCGATGAGAGAGAGACATCAATCAGCCGCCTCCTGCACACCCCCTACTGGGGATGTGCCCGCCACCAAGGTACATGCCCTTGACCGGAATCGAACCCAGGACCTTTCAGTCCGCAGGCCGACGCTCTATCCACTGGGCCACACCGGTGTTGGCTTTTTCCCCTTTTAAATAAGACAAAGCAACCACCCAGGGCACCTGAACATGGTTAATCTTTCACAATTCCCGAGCCACGGTTAGCCTTCCCCTCCTGCTTAAACTCAGACACCTTAGTGCGGTGGACCCCTGGCCTCGCTCTTAAAAAAACACAGTTTTATTTGTCTTTCAGCTCCTGGGATCTCGAGGGCGGGGCTTCTCCTCCATGATCTTTGTCCAGAGCAGGGCCGGGCAGTCAGACCAAGCCGTGGGGTGGGCGAGGTCAGGGTGTGCAGGGAAAGCGGCGGGGTGCGTCCCCCTGGCAGCGCGCGCTCCCTCCGCCGGGAACGTGGCCTGGAGGGAGGTGGGAGAAGCCATGGGCGGTGTGACGGTGGCCGCCCCGGCCTGTGTGGACCCCTTGCTTGGTCCTCGTTCCTCATCTCTGTCCCCTCGGGTCCCCTCGGGTGGTAGGTCATCAGCCTGGCGGGGAGCAGGACAATTGGTGTCTTTTCCGCGACGGGTTGTCCTTCAGGAGCTTGTGTCACCCATCCATCTGCGTGGAGATGGCCCTTCCTTAAAAGTGAAGGGGACCAGCCTGGCTGACCGTTCAGCTCTCGCTGTGAAGAAGGGCTTCATACCCTGGCTGGTGTGGCTCAGTGGATAGAGTGTCATCGGCCTGAGGACTGAAGGGTCCCGGGTTCAATTCTGGTCAAGGGCACGTACCTTGGTGGCGGGCACATCCCCGGTGTGGGGCGTGCAGGAGGCGGCTGATCGATGTCTCTCTCTCATCGATGTTTCTGACTCTCTGTATAAAGCAATAAAAATATATATTAAAAATATAATTTCTCTTCCAAAAAAAAAAGAATAAAAAAATGGCTTCATGCCCTGCCTGGTTTGGGTCAGTGGATAGAGCGTCGGCCTGTGGACTGAAGGGTCCCAGGTTCGATTCCAGCCAAGGGCATGTACCTTGGTGGCGGGCACATCCCCAGTGGGGGGCGTGCAGGAGGCGGCTGATCGATGTCTCTCTCTCATCTACGTTTCTGACTCTCTTTCCCTCTCTCTTCCTCTCTGTAAAAAGCAATAAAAATATATATTAAAAATATCATTTTTCTTTAAAAAAAAAAAAGAATAAAAGAATGGCTTCATGCCCTGGCTGGTTTGGCTCAGTGTATAGAGCGTCGGCCTGCGGCCTGAAGCGTCCCAGGTTCGATCCGGATCAAGGGCATGTACCTTGGTTGTGGGCATATGCCCGGTGTGAGGTATGCAAAGAGGCAGCTGATCGATGTTTCTCTCATTGATGTTTCTAACTCTCTGTCCCTCTCCCTTCCTCTCTCTAAAAAAAAAAAAATCAGTAAAATATATTTAAAAAAAGAAAAAGAATGGCTTCATGATGACGATTGGTCTCTTCTCGAAGAGGAGACTGTTCTGCTCCTTTTCCAGTGTGTTTTCTGATAAGCTATTTGGAGGAGAGACTTGGGCATCGCAGCGTTGGCAGTGGGCATACTGCTCACACCTGGGTGTTTACCGGAAGGTGCTTCACGTTATAGAAGTTCTGTGGCTGCTGTTGTAGTAATCACTTCCCCCAAGACAGTGGTGGGCAAACTCCTTCATCAGCAGAGCCAGATATTAACAGGACCACGATGGGAATTTCTTGGGAGAGCTGAATTTTTTTAAACTTCTTCCAACGCCACTTCTTCAAAATAGACTCGCCCAAGCCGTGGTCGTTTGTGGAAGAGCCACACTCCAGGGGTTCAAAGAGCTACATGTGGCTCGTGAGCCGCAGTTTGCGGACCAGGGCCCTAAGCTGTTCAAACAGAACCGGAAGATTTGTAGTGTCTATTTCTTCGCTTTATGGCCAGTGTCCACGCTTGTGACACGATTTCTATCAGTTCCATTAAAATGGCACTTTCATTTAAATATTTGAACAACTATTGTTTAGTAATAGGAAGAGTTTTACTAAACACAGTAGGAGATCTCACCTTTTTGGGAACTCCAGTTAAAACAATTAAGCTCTATTTACAAGATTTTCCTACATAAAGGGTTTAAGTATTACCGCTTGGAGTTGAGCCTTTTACTGAAACTTGTGTTACAATGAACCAGCACTAAATACCAGTGTTATCATAAGAAAAAAAAAAAAACACTTGGCCCATTATCAAAATACCTAACGTATTATTTTAAACTTTCTCAGCGAGATCACCCTCTCATCAGGCTACGAATTATGTCCCGCTGCAGTCAAGGTCACCAAAAACGGTTCCATCAGGAGAGTCACGGTTTCTTGATGACAAAGGGTGTATTCCTTTAAGGACTTTTTATTCACGAAAATAAAAATGCAGCCAAAACCGGTGTGGCTCAGTGGATAGAGTGTCGACCTGCAGACCGAGGGGTCCCGGGTTCGATTCCGGTCAAGGGCATGTACCTTAGTTGCAGCACATCCCCAGTAGGGGGTGTGCAAGAGGCAGCTATTGATGTCTCTCTCTCATCCATGTTTCTAATGCTCTATCCCTCTCCCTTCCTCTCGGTAAAAAATCAATAAAATATGTTTAAAAATAAAAATGCAGTTGGCCCTGGCTGGGTGGCTCAGTTGCTTGAAGCACCCTCCCATCCTCCTAAAGAAAGCAGTGGTTCTCAACCTTCCTAATGCTGCGACCCTTTAATACACTTCCTCATGTGGTGGTGACCCCCAACCATAAAGTTATCTTCATTGCTGCTTCATAACTGTCATTTTGCTACTGTTATGAATCCTAATGTAAATATCTGTGTTTTCTGATGGTCTTGTAATGTAGATATCTGTGTTTTCTGATATCTTATGAAAGGGTTGTTTAACCCCTAAAGGGGTCGCGACCCACAGGTTGAGAACCAACTGTCCTCAAGGTTTCGGGTTCAATTCCTGGCCAGGGTGCTTGTGGGAGGCAGCCAGTCAGTATTTCTCCCCCCCCCCCACACCCCTGGCCCTCTCCTGTCTCTGCACATCAGCAAAGACATGTCCTCCAGTGAGGCTTTCGTAAGAACGGTCACTGAAATCCGTTTAAAACGATTTCTTCTCGCCCTCGCCGCCCCTCCTCGCCCCCCGCTCCTCCAGGGCCTACGTTTGGGGTCCTTTCCTCTGGTCCCTGGACCGTGTCCTCGGCCTCCCACCCAGACGGCCGCCTCTGTCCGGTCTGCACAGCATCCTCTCGTGGCCATTCCGCATCGGAGGCCTGAGCCCGCACCTCGCCGCCTGAGGTCTTCAGGGCGCGCCTTAGGGAGCATCCAGACGCCTTCCGGTGTTTTGCCAGAACCTCACAATTGCACCTCTGCCCTGGGTCTCCTTGGAGATGGTGCCTTTCCACCCGCACCCACATCCCGGGCTCGGCCCGTGCCTCTGGCCCCCTCTCAGCCTCTCTCACCTCTTTCCAGCGCCTGCTCGGCTCGGTTTCTTCTCCAGAGCCTTCACCACTGGCCCTGGAGGTGGGGAGTGGAGGTGGGGGGGTAAGAGGGGGTGCTGGCTGCACCTTGGACCCTCCATAGGGCCGGGTGCCCGTGCCCTGTGCCCCTGCAGTTCTCAGCAGGTGACCATAGTCCCTGCGTACAGTTCCGCCTCCCCCACTAGGGGGCGAGTCCTGTGGGGTCTCAGCGGGGTCTCACCAGGCCCAGCACTGACCCCCGTGCTGAGAAAAGAAGTTAGTTACTCGGGGTGTTGGGGGCGTGCTTCTCGAAGGAATGCGTCTGATTGCTGACAGACAGTCATCGTCAGGAGCAGCAGGTACGCCGTTCTGTGTTACAGTAATTTCCTCACATGTCCTTTTTTTAAAAATTTTTTAAAAATATATTTTATTGATTTTTTACAGAGAGGAAGAGAGAGTTAGAAACATTGATGAGAGAGAGACATCGATCAGCCGCCTCCTGCACGCCCTCCTCCACTGGGGATGTGTCCGCCACCAAGGTACAAGCCCTTGACCAGAACCGAACCTGGGACCCCTCAGTCTGCAGGCCGACGCTCTATCCACTGAGCCACACCGGTTTCGGCCTGATATCCTTCTTTACTGAATCCTTTCCTCCCGTTCACCTGTCCGATCGCTTTGTTTCCACTTCAAACCCTAGTTTTGCTTTGCGTGTGAATTCCCTCCGCTGCCATAGACGAGAAATACATTAATATGCCACCCACCCTTCACCCATACCGGGACCACCGACGGCCACCGGCATCTCCATGCGCCTCTGTCCGAGGTGTATCGTTTAGTGACAGGGAGAGTTTTACTAAACACAGTAGGAGATCTAACCCCTTTGAAAACTGCAGTTATAACAACTAAGCGCCGAATACAAGACTTTCCCACGGAAAGGGTGGAAGCATTACCACTTGGAATTGAGTCTTTCCCTGGAACTTGTGTCACCGTTAACCAGCACTAAACACCGGCATCCCTGGTCCAGGAAGCGGGCGTCCCCCGCGGCCCTCTGCGTTTGTCTCTCGCCGTCTCCAGGTGTGTGTGTAGGGAGGCACGGTCACAAGGGACCATCTGTGTCCCGGGTTCCGTGGCGAGGCTGACGTCCACTCCCCGGTCCATGCCCAGCGGTGACCAGCATCGTTGCTGAGAAAATGAGCAGGCGATGCCTTTGTGGACACGCCTCTGCCCTATGTCATGTTTTGTTTATTTAACGGATAGCGAATGCCTTCACTTTTTTTAAAAAATATTTTATTGATTTTTTACAGAGAGGAAAGGAGAGAGATAGAAAGTCAGAAACATCCATGAGAGAGAGACATCGATCAGCCGCCTCCCGCACACCCCACACTGGAGATGCGCCCGCAAGCAAGGTACATGCCCCCGACCGGAATCGAACCTGGGACCTTTCAGTCCGCAGGCCGACGCTCTATCCACTGAGCCACACCGGTCTCGGCTGCCTTCACTCTGGAAGGCTGTGAACACATCAGCATGGTATTTCTGGAACCTGGTAAAATGCTGAGCCGAGTTTTTACCCCCCTGTGCCCCAGGCTGACTCTGGGTGGGTGGGTTTGGGAATGGGTTTTGTTTGTTGTTTGTTCTTATTTAGTTCTGGTTTGCTGAGAACTTCTGCTTAGGAAGTTGAGGAAATTTGCGTCTGAACGATCAGCTGGTGGTGTGACCTTGGAAAAGTCACTGTGCTTTCAGTTGTAGCCGGAAGAGGAGGAGGGGGAGGAAACCAAATCCCAGTCGGAGAAAGACCGGTATCCTGGGATCTCACCCATCGGTGGAATCTAAAGAACAAAAGAAACCGGTGAACAAAAGGGAACCAGACCGGGAAGCAGGGAGGAGACTGAGGAATCTCAGAGGGAAGGTGGGCTGGCGGGTGGAAAGCGATCAACCAAAGGATTAATGTGTGCAAATGCCTAACCCCTGGGCACCCACAGCAGGGCGGTAAAGGCCGAGGCAGGGGTGGGGGTGGGGGTGGGGGAAGCAGGTGCAGGCCCAAAGGGGTCCATGGGGCAATAAAGGGGACATTTTATAATTCTTTCAACAATAAAGACAAACATTAAAAAATAAGGTAGCCGAGACCGGTTTGGCTCAGTGGATAGAGTGTCGGCCTGCAGACTGAAAGGTCCCGGGTTCGATTCCGGTCGGGGGCATGTACCTTGCTTGCAGGCACATCTCCAGTGTGGGGTGTGCAGGAGGCAGCTGATTGGTGTCTCTCATCGATGTTTCTGACTTTCTATCTCTCTCCCTTCCTCTCTGTAAAAAATCAATAAAATATAAAAAAATATATATAAGGTGACAGTAGAGACTCTTGTAGAGGTTCTCTAGAATATCTTCAGTGGATTCAAGATTTCTTGGGGGGGCAAAAATCTATCTAAAAATGGTAATAAAACAAGCCTGCACAGCACACTCTGATAACTTTTGCATGTTGTGCTGCCGGGCTAGCTGCTGCTTCTGCACCTGTCCTGCTGCTTCTGGGAGTGAAGGGGTCACTGGCTAGCGAAGCCCAGGCCCCGTGCTGGCTTTGGGGTGATTCCGTTGCCTCAGGAATAAAAGGAGGGAGAGCGCCCCTTGCAGAGGAGCCATGGTAGGAACTCCGATGCTCACCAGGGACGTGGCTCAGGGACTGTGTGGACTGTGCCCGCTTGCTCCGGTGGGTCCTCGGTTGCCCTCATCCTGAGTAGATTATCACTCTTCATCGTGAATGATGATTACGATCCTCCCGTTCCCTCTGTGCCTTCATGAAGCCAGTCTTTTAAAATCACGTTTATTTGCAAGACCCGGATAAAACCAGTTGCTGTGGCCCAGACGTGTCTCGTCTGGCTCAACTACCGATTGAGCTAGTTTCACTGTTTACCTTCCCTCGCCGGCTCTCCTAACCAGCGGTGGGCTATTTCAGACAAGTGCAGCGGTACCTCGAGATACGAGTTTAATTCGTTCCATCACCTTGAGGCGTGGGAAACTATGAGACGCTCGGGTCTCGGTAAACCGGTGGATCGTGTGCAGCCGGCCGATCCGCGCGATTACATTTTAGCCAGAACCGGTGTGGCTCAGTGGATAGAGCGTCGGCCTGCGGACTGAAGGGTCCCAGGTTCGATTCCGGTCGGCGGCATGTGCCTTGGTTGCGGGCACATCACCAGTAGGGGGTGTGCAGGAGGCAGATGATTGATGTTTCTCTCTTATCAATGTTTCTGGCTCTCTGTCCCTCTCCCTTCCTCTCTGTAAAAAAATCAATAAAATATTTAAAAACCATTAAAAGATAAAAATAACTAACATTTTATTCCTCTTCAATCAAGAGATCTGAACTCACCAGCCATTGGTTCTCTGGTCCTGTGCGTGCTGTTTACCACACAACCCCTACTTCCCTGAAATGACACCCATTTTATAGATTCCCGTGCAAGTCTTAGTGGTGAACGCTGTTTCTTTTTAAGAGGAGGTTGTGTAACCCAGTAATCGGTGAGGTTAAGTTTTACACAGTCATGATTCCTGTAGCAAAGATTTTTTTTATCTGTCTACAAAATAAAACTTAGGATAGAATATTTAACAAAAGAGTAGTACAGGAATCCACTAATTTCCTGAGGAAATGCATTTTATAAATTAAAAAGATATATATTCACAAAAATACTCTGCCACCTGAAAAGCTCTTTCTTTTTCTGTTTTTTAAATTTATTGGGGTGACATTGTTGGCAAAAATATGTAGGTATCAAGTATATAATTCTATGATACAAAATGCTCTGCACTCCTATTTATAAGCATATAATTTTGACTTCATTTAGACCAGTGATTTTCAACCTTTTTCAACTCATCACACACACACACACACACACACACACACACACACACTACTGAAAATATGAGACACACCAAAAAAATATGTTAGATGTTTTTACTGCTCTGACAAAAAATTAAAAACATGTACATATATCTGCATACATATGTATGCGTCTGTAATTTTGATTCATGCACACCAGATGGCTATTGTGTGCTGGCTGTTGTCATGTCTTTGATTTGACAAGCTTCGGGAAAAGAGGTCAGTGTCCCGGACTGAATCCTCGAGGATTGCACGTTTTAAGAATTCCTGCCACACAACCGCTGAATGTCGCTGATTTAGACTAATTTCTCTCCCTTTGTGAATATACTCATCCAGTAATCATCAACTGCTGGGTCTATAAAGCAGCGGTTTTTGGAAACACCTATCGTAGTGTAAGAGGGGATTATATCTTTTTTATTTAAGTTTTAATTTTTTTTAAAATATCTTTTATTGATTTTTCACAGAGAGGAAGGGGAAGAGATAGAAAGCCAGAAACATCGATGAGGGAGAGACATCGATCAGCTGCCTCCTGCATACCTCCCACTGAGGATGTGCCCGCAACCAAGGGACATGCCCTTGACCGGAATCGAACCCAGGACCTTTTAGCCCGCAGGCCGACGCTCTATCCACTGAGCCACACCGGTTTCGGCTTACAGCGCCCTGCATTTCGGGCTTCCCCGTCTCCAGCTTTCCTCTTCAATTCAGAAAAGCAAATGTTCCTTTCTTGGGGTCACCTTGGTGACTCTCTCTCCTGCTCAGAAAATCGTTCCCGGGAAGGATCCAGCCTGGTGGGAGAGGGGAGGATTAAGGACAAGTGGCAGATAAGTCGGGCCGGGTGAGGGAGGCACGTAGCAGGGTTTTAAATAAAGCGGGTGCGGGTGAAGTGTGTGTGTGAGCATACCACAGAGTCGACCTGGATCGGGAGGTTCACGAGAGGGAGTTTTGGGAGGCAGCAGCTAGAAAAGTTGGTTGAAGCCAGGACCTGAAGGACCTTGAATCTGTAATAATAAAAGTGTAATGTGCTAATTAGGTTGGACAGCTGAATGGCCTTATGGACGGCATTTTGGATGTCCTTCCAGATGAAGCCACGGTGGCAGGGGCAGAGGCAGTTAGGGGCGATCAGAGAGGCAGGCGAGTAGTTAGGGATGATTAGGCAGTCAGGCAGAGTGGTTAGGGGTGATCAGGCAGGCAGGCAGAGTGGTTAGGGGAGATTAAGTAGGCAAGCAAGTGTTTAGGGATGATCAGGCAGGCAGGCGAGTGGTTAGAGGTGATTAGACAGGCAGGCAGGTGAGCAGTTAGGAGCCAGCGGTCCTGGATTGTGAGAGGGGTGTCCAACTGCCGATTTAGGCCCAATCCCACAAACCAGCAGTCAGCCATCTCTGGAGGGGTCCCGGATTGTGAGAGGGTGCAGGCTGAGCTGAGGGACCCTCCCCCTTCGCCTGCACAGATTTCATGCATCGGGCCTCTGGGCTCAGATAAAAGGGCAGAGGTGTTCATTTCGGACCCACTGGGATTCGGCAGAGAACGCAGTCATGTAGAATGTGTTGGGGGAAGACCACTCTGGAAGATGAATTATGAAAGGGAGATAGAGGCAGGAAACCAATAGTGGGCTTTTCGTACTCTGATTTTCACTTCATGGCTTTCTCTACATTTTTCTTTTTTCTCTAAGTAGATTTTATTGATTTTGGGGGAGAAGGGAGAGAGAGAGAGAGAGAAACATCAGTGATGACAGAATCACTGGTCAGCTGCCTCCTGCAGGCCATCTCCTAGGGATGGAGCCCACAACCCCGGCACATGTCCCGGCCTGGAATTGAACCGTGACCTCCTGGTTTATAGGTCAGTGCTCAACCACGGAGCCAGGCCGGCTGGCCTGAATGTCGTCAGTGTGGCCGTTTTTCCAGGAAAGCTTCCCTAAGGCGGCGCTTCTGTTCGCTGCGTGTCCGCAGAGCCGAGCACAGCGCGTGGGACCACTCACTGGCTTGAATGAAGGAGGACACACAGGATCCAGAAAGGTCCGGTGGCTTCTTTGAGTTTCCGCAGCTGCTAGTGACATGCCGAGCTAGCAGGCAGGCCATTTTTGTGAGCACAGCTTCTGTCCTTCTGTCCGCTCTTCTCTTAGCTTCTTCTTCTTCTTTTTTAAATATATTTTATTGATTTTTTACAGAGAGGAAGGGAGAGGGATAGAGAGTTAGAAACATCGATGAGGGAGAGACATCGATCAGCTGCCTCCTGCACACCCCCCACTGGGGATGTGCCCACCACCAAGATACGTGCCCTTGACCGGAATCGAACCTGGGACCTTTCAGTCCGCAGGCCGACGCTCTATCCACTGAGCCACACCGGTTTCGGCTTCTCTTAGCTTCTTAACTCATTTCTTCCAAGAAGTAATTGCACAGACCTTGTGTGCTCACGACCACCTCCTCTGAGGTTGCGTGCACACCCATGTGTAACTGGTTAATTGCGTGCACAACCATGTGTCACTGGTTAAATGCTTTTCTCTGTCGCTTTCTGGGGATGGCAAGCCCCGGGTCCGAGGCTGTGTCTTCTGTGTTCTTTTTCAGCACCTCCCTCTCTCTTTCTCAGGCCCCCTCTACCCCAGACACCTCTGTCTGAGCCGGGCAGCGAGGTCCCTGCTACCCACTTCAAGGCTGCCCTTCAGTTCCCGTGCTTGCGGCGTTACCAGCATGCAGTGACCGTTAATGTTGTTGGTGAAGGATCTCTGGTCTACACTGTAATTTTCGTCACAGTTGAAATGAATAAGGAAATGCTTAAGGCTCTTCTCGCTCTCAAAGCAATAGTCTTCTGAAATTAAATAACGACTTTATTGTTTTTCCAATGAAAAGCAAAATTAAAACAATGCAGAGTGTTCTTCCCTCCGAATGGGTGAAACCACCGTGAAATGCGACGCCACAGCGAGGGCATCATTGTTTGAAACCCTGACAAAAATTAATAGGGGAGGCATTAATATCGTCTGGATTCTACTCAGTAAGCATTTCGTTGGGTTGTTGCTCCATCTGTTGTCAATATATTGCTGTATTTCAGGGGAATAGCAATGCCTGGAGTACTTGGACCCAAGTATCTCTTATTTGTGTGACTAGTTTGTGAACATTTTCTTTCCTGGATAAAAGAGTTATTAAGTGAAACAGCGGCTCTTACTACGATTACTAAAATATTAAAGAATACATGTTGCCGAGACCGGTTTGGCTCAGTGGATAGAGCATCGGCCTGCGGACTGAAAGGTCCCGGGTTCGATTCCGGTCGGGGGCATGTGCCTTGCTTGCGGGCACATCTCCACTGTGGGGCGTGCAGGAGGCGGCTGATCGATGTCTCTCTCTCATCGATGTTTCTGACTTTCTATCTCTCTCCTTTCCTCTCTGTAAAAATAAATAAAATATTAAAAAAAAAAGAATACATGTTCTCAAGTAGACCAAGAAATCGCCACCCACTTATAAACATTGATAATTGTCAGTGAGCCCTTAACTTGCCGAGTTACAGATGCTCCCCTCACCGTGGAAGGGAGGAAAGCCGGGACTCCCGCTCCCTGAGATAATGAGTTTCTCCCCGACACGGAATATTCATCCGTGCCTCACAGTGGCCCGGGCATGGCTGGAACTTCGGAGATGTAACACTTCTCAGAGAGGATTTTCACACTTCATCTCAGAACGAATGGAAAGTCCTGACCCAGGAGCCGGGCTTCCGGCCAGTAACTGAAATTCTGGAAGGCTTTAGAATGACAGAAGCTTCCAAAGCTCTCACACCATCGCAGAGGGGAAACGTGTCAGGTTCCGGTCCTGGAGAGAGGTGGCTCAGAGGCCTGCACGCTCTCGGCGGTTCTGGGCATCAGCATGGCACGCGGTGGTGGCTTTTACCGTCCACCCACACCCTCCTCACCAGGGAACCTCATTTTGTGTGTGGGCGAGATGAATGTATTTGTGTTATTTTTTAAAATATATATTTTATTGATTTTTTTACACAGAGGAAAGGAGAGGGATAGAGAGTTAGAAACCTCGATGAGAGATATCCATCAGCTGCCTCCTGCCCGCCCCCTACTGGGGATGTGCCCGCAACCAAGGTACATGCCCTTGACCGGAATCAAACCTGGGACCTTCCAGTCCACAGGCTTATGCTCTATCCACGGAGCCACACCAGTTTCGGCTGTGTTTGTTTTGTGTGTGTGTGTGTGTGTTTGTTGAACGAGAAGCTTCTGGAAGGAGCTCCTCCTCCACCCAGTGCTCAGTGTGACCTGCCTGCGTTCATTCTTTGGCTGTTTGGCGCCTGGATTGCCCCGGTTTTAGTTTCGGAAGGTCCGTAAGCGTATTTTAGAAAGAATTTCTGTGCTCGTGTCCTTGCGGTATTTTGGGGAGGCGAACATTCTCACCGTCTCCCGGTGCCCTTTAAGAAGCTATGTGCAGCCACAGGTGGTGTGGCTCAGTGGGTAGAGCGTCGGCCCGCAGACTGAAAGGTCCCAGGTTCGATTCCGGTCAAGGGCATGTTCCCTGGTTGCAGGCACATCCCCAGTAGGAGGATGTCTCTAACTCTCTATCCCTCTTCCTTCCTCTCTGTAAAAAAAAAATCGATAAAATATATTTTAAAAAAGAAGCTATTTGCAGCCACAGGTGGCGGGGCTCAGTGGTTGAGCGCCGACCTGTGAGCCAGGAGGTCTCGCTTTGATTCCAGGTCGGGGCACAGGCCCGGGTGGCGGGCTGGATCCCCAGGGCGGGGGGTGCAGGAGGCAGCCGATGCGGGATTCTCTCTCATCACGGATGTTTCCATCTCCCTCGCCCTCTCCCTTCCTCTCTGAAATCAATACAGATTTTTTTTTTAAAAAAGGAAGGATTCTGTTAGCCGTTTTCCTCTCTCCGTCTCCCTCCCAATCCTGGAGAAGGAACACGTTTTGCGGATCGTTTCTTGACTATGAAGCCGAGGCAGAGTGCACTTGGCAGGATGGCGTGGGCCCTGCAGCCAGGGGTTCTCGTGCTTTGGCATTGGAAACCCCCGGCGGGCTTGTGAGAGCCGGGGTCTCCGGGCCCCGCCCCCCGAGGCTGTCTCAGGAGGTCTGGGGCGGGTCCGAGAACTGCACTTCTAACCTGTCCCGGGTGGTGTCTCTGCCATCGCTGGTCCAGAACCTGCAGAGACCCATCGCCCTGCTCCAGGTCGCTGCTCAGAACCCCTCTTCCTCCCGTGGTCACTGAGCAGCCCCAATTCACCCCCCAAAAAAAACCTTCCTGGAAGCAATGTACATTCACGCCTGCACTGAGATCCCAGGTCACGCCTGGTGAATCCTGTGCTTTGGGAGATTCTGACACCTCTCCCCGCCCCCCACCCCCACCCCCACCCCCACCCCACACACACCCCGGGGTTCATATGAGCATGCGATAAGAACAGA
>JAAGEH010000026.1:4152887-4176610 GCA_011751065.1 Lasiurus cinereus
TCATATGAGCATGCGATAAGAACAGACCAAGTTCCCTGGCGACCAAGATGCCCCATCAAACCCCGGAAGCCCGCCGTTACCCACCTGATGCCCGCAGGAGCCGAGAAGGGGAGGGTCTGAGAGCCGCCCAGCTGTGCCCGGGCTCAGCCTGCACCCCGGCCAGGCCAGGGAGAAGGCACCTGCGGCCGCGGGAGCACCATTCCTCTCCTGTGCTCACCCGGTGGCCATTTCAACCGTGACCGGCACCTTGAACTTGACAGATTACGCACAAAGTCCTGCGGACTGAGGGGTTTGATTCAGGTCAAGGGCACGTACCTTGGTTGTGGGCACGTCCCCAGTAGGGGGTGCACAGGAGGCAGCTGATCGATGTTTCTCTCATCGATGTTTTTAGCTCTCTATCTCTCTCTCCCTTCCTCTCTGTGAAAAATCAATAAAATATATTTAAAAATATTTTTAAAAATTTTACACTAGAGCAGCGGTTCTCACCCTTCCTGAGGCCGCGACCCTTGCACACAGTTCCTCATGGGGTGGTGACCCCCAACCATGAAATGTTGCTACTGTGATGCATCGTGATGCAAATATCTGCATTTTCCGATGGTTTTAGGCGACCCCTGTGAAAGGGTCGTTCGACCCCCAAGGGGGTCGCGACCCACAGGTTGAGAACCGCTGCATTAGAGGGAAAAACATTTGCCAATTTAACCATGTTGCAAGCTCAGAGGTAACAAAGACAAGGTGTACCACCATTTATTCATTAAGCAGCCAGTTTCTCACACTTATTTTTTATGTTTTTATTTATTTATTTTTTTAGAGGGAGCGGAGGAAGGCGGGGGGAGAAACATCTGTGAGAAAGAAACATCACTGATGGGCTGCTTCCTGTACCCCCTGCTCCCCCCCAACCCAGGCATGTGCCCTGACTGGGAATCGAACCTGTGACTCTCACTCTTCTTTTAAAAGCAAAAGTTGCTTTGTTAACGCGAATTCCTCGGAATTAGGATCCCAGCGTATTTGATGGAGGCAGTGTTCTGCCTTCGGTGGGCAGGGAGGACGTGACGTCAGATGTGGGGGCTGCGGGGCTGCCTGGGCTCTGCTACAGACACCCTGCTGGGGCTCGGACCCCAGAGCCCAGAGATGCCTGCGAAGGCCTGGCACGGGGCGGGGAGGAGGCTGTGAGGTGCCAGGGATGTTTCTAGCTGAAATGCTTCCACTCACTTTCGTTTGCACTGGGCACAGCGCCCCTCTTTCCAAGTGCCCTCTGGCTGAACAGACGGGGGGGGGGTTCCCCGTGAGGCACAGGAACGCCCCCTTTCAGGAGCTGCTTCCTGGGTGGAGGAGGCTGTTGGGAGTGAATCACCCGCTGACATGGCTGGTAATGGCCCTGAGTGCTCCATTAGGCGTGGTGCCCGCAGCTCCTTCCTATTCCCCGGAGCCTTGGAGTAAATTGAAAACAGACAGATCTGTGTGTGAGTGTGTGTGTGCATGTGTGTGTGTGTGTGACTGTGTGTCTATGAGTGTGTATGTGAGTGTATGTATGAGTGTGCGTGAGTGCATGTGTGTATGTGTGTGTGCATGTGTGTGTGTGTCTATGAGTATGTGTGTGAGTGTATGTGTGTCTGGGAGTGTGTGTGTGAGTGTATGAGTGTATGTATGAGTGTGTGTGAGTGCATGTGTGCACGTGTGTGTGCATGTGTGTATGAGTATGTGTGAGTGCATGTGTGTATGTGTGCATGAGTGTGTGTGCATGTGTGTGAGTGTGTGTGAATGTGTGACTGCATGTGTGAGTGTGTGTACATGTGTGGGTGTGCGTGTGTATATGTGAGTGTATATGTGTGAGTGTGTGTATGAATGAGGGTGAGTGTATGTGTGTGAGTGAATGTGTGAGTGAATTTGTGTGAGTGTGTATGAATGTGTGTGTGAGTGTATGAGTGTGTGTGTGAGGGTGTGTGTGTGTGTGTTTTAATTAGCCTATTAACATTTTATCTCCTTTGTTTTCAGTAATAACAGTCATTAGTTCACCTATGTTTTGAATTATTGGCCAATTATTGTGAGGTTAAAAAAGTAAACTCAGTATCGATGTCTAAAGTAAGTGATTTAAAGCCAAGAGCAGTAAGTCAGGGATGATGATAGGATCTTGGGGTTTGTGAAATGGATGACCAGGGGGTCATCGGCTGGTTTTAGAAACACTGAGTCTGTCTGTGCGCATCTCCCGGGGAGCCCCCTGCTGATAAGCCGCTTCTGTCCGTGCGGGACGTCCATGAGCACTGGCGCTTCTGCATGAGCCAGTCCTTGAGACCGAGGGGGCGCGCGAGAGGGAGTTTGCGCTGTCGGTTCTGCATTCAGCGAACCCCAGTCTCCTGACTTGATGGGAATGAAGGAAAAGCAAAGCATTAATTGCCGCGTTTTCAGTTCGCCTGATGCACACCCTTCATGTGAGAACGTTCACAGGCCGTACACAGTTCCCGGGCCGAGAGGAAAGCACCACCTGGCTGTGGCCCTGGCCGGTGTGGCTCAGTGGATAGAGCGTCGGCCTGCAGACTGAAGGGTCCCGGGTTCGATTCTGGTCAAGGGCATGTACCTTGGTTGCGGGCACATCCCCAGTAGGGGGCGTGCAAAAGGCAGCTGATGGATGTCTCTCTCTCATGGATGTTTCTGGCTCTCTGTCTCTCTCCCTTCCTCTCTGTGAAAAATCAGTAAATTATATTTTTAAAAAATCTGACTGTGGACATGCAGGCACCGGTAGAGAGGTACCTCGTCTCTCTGTTTTTGGTACCCACATTTCATCCCGAGTTCCTGTCCCTGCCTCAGAGGAAACACAGCCACTGTCTGTCTCTAGGTGAAGTCGTGCTTTATCACCCAAGTATTCGGGGCTTTTAATAAGGCTTCCTCTTCTGTGGTGTGATATCCCAGGGCACCGGGGAGCCTTCTTCTGAATGTGGATTTTTAATTACAAAACATCCAGCTGGGACCGGGCCGGTTTTCGAAAGGAGGAACCGCGTGCTGGGAGTTGGGAAGGGTCTCAAGTGGCCGCGAATGCGGACTCATCCCAGGGGTCCGGTCGTCATTCATTATGGACTTTGCTCATATTCTGTCAAAAACTAGGTCTGTGCCCTTAAAGTTTCTTCTCTGGCTCTCCTGACCCCCTAAGTGGCTGCTTGTTAAATAACGGGGATCGCACATAATAAATAAGTACGTATGTGATGTGTGTGTGTGTGTGAGTGTGTGTATGAATGTGTGTATGTGTATGAATGTGTGAGTGAATGAATGTGTGAGTGTATGAGTGTGTGTGTATGTTTTAATTAGCCTATTCACATTTTAGCTCCTTCGTTTTCAGTAATAACAGTCATTACTTCGCCTATGTTTTGAATTATTGGCCAATTATTCTGAGGTTAAAAAAACAAACAAACTCAATATCGATGTCTTAAAATAAGTGATTTAAAGCCAGGATCCGTAAGTCAGAGATGATGATAGGATCTTAGGATTTGTGAAAGGGAGGACCAGAGGGTCATCGGCTGATTTGAAAAGCACTAAGTCTGTTCGTGTGGCACCGATGAGCATTGGCGCTTCTGCACGAACCGATTCTTCAGGCCGAGGGAGCGCGCAGGCGGGAGTGTGAATTGCACAGTGCGGGGCACGTGCGATGATCAGACACCATGTGAAGCCAGCAAATCCGGGCAACCCCCCAATGTCGGTGAGTCTGTGTTTTCAGCGTCAGCTCGGAACTCAGGAAGTACTGTCTCCCAGTCCCTGGGTTTGGATGGGGGGTTTCCTGTTGAACCCGAAGCTGTAGCCCTCGTGCAAGATCGCTGGCCTGGGCCCTCGGAGACATGGGGATGAGGAACCGGGGGATGGGGGGGGACTGGGGGATGGGGGGGCCGGGGGATGGGGACACCGGGGGTGGGGACCTGGGGGTGGCAGGTCCTTAGAGGCCGGGCTCAGCGCAGAGCTGCCAGGCCCAGGGCGAGCGCAGGCAGTGAGCGCTCAGCGCTGCCGCTTTCTCACGGGAGGAGGGGGATGGGGACGGGGCTGGGGGTAAACTGGACCCGGATCGGCCTGGCTCAGACCGAGGTGGTGCTGTGTTCGAGGACAGGGGCTGCCACATGATGGAGAAGAAGAAGTGTGTTGGCCTTGGCGCGCCGGTGCTTTGCTCCTCTGACCGTGGCTTCGTGTGTTCCTTTTAATTTCTTTAGTGATTGCGGTGTTACCTATGTGTCCTTACTCCTTCATCACCCCCGACACCCCCATCCCCCCGGTGAGCAGGGAAATGACCGGGCGCCAGCAGCCAGGGAGGAGAAGGAAGGTTTCCTAAACCAGCCTGATGGCTGAGACCGGTGTGGCTCAGTGGATAGAGCGTCGGCCTGCGGACTGAAAGGTCCCGGGTTCGATTCCGGTCGGGGCCATGTACCGTGCTTGCGGGCACATCTCCACTGTGGGGCGTGCAGGAGGCGGCTGATGGATGTCTCTCTCTCATCGATGTTTCTGACTTTCTATCCCTCTCCCTTCCTCTCTGTGAAAAATAAATAAAATATATTTAAATAATAATAATAATAATAATAAATAATAATAAACCAGCCTGATGGGCCTCCTGTACCACAGGCCTCACTGTAAGAGGGGACGAGCAGGCACAGTCAGAGGAACTAGGAATATTTCCAGGTCCCCCCACAGTTAGGGGAGTAAACAGGCCACTGAGGGCTGTATCTGTGCCACAGGGATGGTTCCCAAATACATAACAGTGAGCATTTCATCACTTCTGTCTGTTCTTCTGAGTGAGCGCTTACAAAGGTAACTCCTTCTTCCTGAATAAAACGGTAATTGAGGCGATCGGCGTGAACAGGCCATTCCTCAGGATATCGCCCTGCTTCCTGTCTTACTTGGTCACTTTCTGAAACAGATACTCAGAAGTCCATCTTTTTTTTTTTCAATTTAAGAGAATTCATTAAATCGTTATTACAACCAGCCACGATGAAGATAGTCACATTTCATTTGAATGAAATGCTTTTCCTCTGGACTCTCCCTGTTTTATCACTGCTTCCAATTAAAATTTCTGTGAAAGTTCAAAGAGTAGTTCCTTGTAATATTAAAGATACCCAAGTGGGTGTGTAGATGGGGGGTGAGGGGCAGGAGTAGATTGAGTGGATTTTTTAATTTTTAGAAATGTCAAGAGGTTTTTGCTTTGTGGGAGATTAGAGTAGAGACTGTAACCTGGTTTTCCATTCTTTCTCGCACCCGGCACTTTTTGTATTATTCTGCCTAAATGTGACTGCCTTTTCCTTATCCTGATGTTTCTATATTTGTTTCTATTTTTTTTTTCTTGATGAGAGTAGCCGTAGGTCTCTGTGTTACATATTTTTTTTTCAAGCCTTCTGTCCTTAGATAATTATCTTTTTATCTTTTTCTCTCTTTGCTAATTAGTAACCTCTGTTCTCATCTAATTAATCCCTTTGCTGGTTTCCCGTGGACATAATTACGGCTCTTAATATGCTGCTGAATACAGCTTTGTCCCCATTCCACGTGGGGGTAATCTTTTTTTATTCCTTTTTAAAAAAAATCATTATTCTGCATACAGTCGTGACTGCAGACTTTATTTTTCTCGGTTTGATTCTTTTAAATCAGTTCATTGGACTTGAATGCTAGTTTTTTAAGGATTTGAGGTGTTTTTTTTTTTTTACAGTCTTCTTCAAACTTTTTGCTTACATTCTCACTAAAATAATTTTGATAAGCTAAATCTCCCCTTATATTTTTTTATGGAAATCTAATGTTGTTTTTTTTTTATTGCAAGTAAAAAATAGTTGTAGAGGATTAACTTCCAACATATGACAAATACTGACATTTTAAAATAAAGCTGTCACATCATAATTTTAGTGGCCATTAATAAGTAAACAATAAATGTCCTGTAAATTTTATGCTCACCATCATTTATTTACAGATAAATTAAACTCTTTGGTAATAGGCTATTTTACAGGATGCCATGCTCTCTTTGAAACTCGTATTATCATTCCACTTTCCATAGAATATTTTACTTTAGTGAAATTGATCTTTACTCTAGCAAGTTCTTTATTGTCCAACCTGTTGTACTCTTCTGCAACAAACATGTTAATATAAAAAATCAAATTTTAATTTAAAAAATTTCCTGTGGCCACACGGTTCTAAGAGATAGAAACCAAATTTCTGTTTCGAGGTTTTTAGATAATTATAATTATTATTATATATGTACAGATCATGGAATCCCAAATCCAAAAACAGATATGCATGTCTCAGTAAAAATGCATTGACAAAAGTATACACACTGTTGGAAATGTACCTCAATGTAATGGGGTGGCTTTGCCATCTGTGTGTGACTGGGACCCTCTAGTTCAGTGGTTCTCAACCTTTCTAATGCCGCGACCCTTTAATACAGTTCCTCATGTGGTGGTGACCCCCAACCATAAAATTATTTTTGTTGCTACTTCATCACTGTCATTTTGCAACTGTTATGAATCGTATCTGTGTTTTCCTATGGTCTTAGGCGACCCCTGTGAAAGTGTTGTTCGACCCCCAAAGCGGTCGCGACCCACAGGTTGAGAACCGCTGCTCTAGTTTCTCATGATTCTTTTGCTGCCTGGTGTGTGAATGGCCGGTGTGAGGGCGATGTCTTCCTACGTTAGAGGGAAAGTCGGAACCTTTTCGGGCAAATCAGGGTCCAGGCCTGCCATGGCCTCGGTCTGCAGGCCCCTCGGAAGGTTCCCTTCTTTCCTCCAGGGCTCCAGCTGCCGCTGTCTGATAGTGACACATATTTAAGAATGAGTTCATGGCCAAAACCGGTGTGGCTCAGTGGCTAGAGCGTTGGACTGCGGACTGAAGGGTCCCAGGTTCGATTCCGGTCAAGGGCATGTATCTTGGTGGCGGGCACATCCCCAGTAGGGGGCGTGCAGGAGGTGGCTGATCGATGTCTCTCTCTCTCATCGATGTTTCTAACTCTCTATCCCTCTCCCTTCCTCTCTGCAAAAAATCAATAAAATATATTTTTAAAAAAGAATGAGTTCATGAAGCCCAGCACTCGAAATCGTGCAGCCCCATCCACTTGCACCTCGCCATGCACACAGCCCTGCTCACCTGTGCGCGCTTTGCCGTGCACACAGCCTCCTGGTGACCTGTCTTTGGTCGTTATGTAGCTATGAGCACTGGGTTTTTAAAGTGTCATCTTCATTTGTAGGAGTCAGTCTTCGCTGTGCATGTATTTAGCCAGCTTCATATTTATCAGTTATTAGATGGTGGGGTATAATCCAGTAGGGCCACTGTTTAGCACTGTGGAGGGGCTAACTCTCTGTTTGAGGGACTGTCCCTGGTGTTTTAGGGTGTCTGGTGCTCCTGACTCTTATTCTTTGTCATTAACAGACTGAGTGGCACCCCAAACACCCCTCTCCAACCCCCAGTACCAAACATTCCCAGGCAACTAGGACTGTCCCGGAGGGAAAGCCGTGGATTGAAATCCTCAGGTTTCTTCCTAAGCCTGCTGGCTTTTTCCTGTATTTGCCAGGCCTGCTTAAACTTTAAAAGTTTTCCACTGTGACTTTGTTTCTGTCCCCTTTTTTAATGTTTCTTACCACTTTGCTTGATTTGATACACTGCATTCATGCCTACTCTACACTGAGTGACCAGATTATGATGATCTCTGGACGCATAACCACGTGGCCACTCAGTGTATATCCCATATAATAAAAGGCTAATATGCAAATTGTCCCCTCGACCAGGAGTTCGACCAGCAGGCAGATTGGCCAACCGCCCATATCCCCACCCCCTGACCAGACACCACCCATGCACAAATTCATGCACTGGGCCTCATGCACACGTGTGCGCGTGCGCGCGCACACACACACACACACACACACACACACATACACACGCTGAGTGGCCAGATTACTAGGCATTCAGAGATCATAATAATCTGGTCACTCGGTATATATTCATTGTAGATTGCAACCTTCATACATCCTTTTTATCCAAGTTAATGCCTTTTATATCCTAAGTATATAAAAGCAGTATTAATGTCCAACCTTGTCGGACATTAATACTGCTTTCTTAAAGAGTTAACTTGAAGAAATTGCCTTAGCCAGTTTGGCTCAGTGGATAGGGTGTCGGCGGTGGACTGAAGGGTTTGATTCCAGTCAAGGGCACGTACCTTGATTGCAAGTTCTTTCCTGGACCCCTGGTCGGGGCTTGTACAGGAGGCAGCCAATCGATGTGTGTCTCTCACACGGATATTTCTCTCTGTCTCTCTCTCTTCTACTCTCTTACCTCTAAAAATCAATGCAAAAATATCCTCAGGTGAGGATTAAAAATAAATAAGGAAACAAATCATAAAATGGACATGGTGGTGGACAGAGAATGTCCACACAAACCCTGCGTATGTCCTAATTCCCAGAACCTGCGGCTGGGTTCCCTTAAATACGACAGGGACTTGACCATATAATGAGGCTACAGACCCCGGGACCATTAGATGGCAGAGGGAATTCAAGCTTTGCGGACAGTGCTCTTCACAGGGTGGCACTCTGCTTTTGCCTGGCTTCCACCCTTAGGCCGCTCCTCCGTGTGTGGGATTCGGGGGGGCCGGGGGGGGCGTTTGCTGTCAGAGACTTAGAGTAGGTTTTGGAGAAGCAGCTGGGGGTACCGTCTCTGCTTTGTGAGGATGGCAGTGACATTCCTGAGTGTGGCCTGCTGGCGTCACTGACTCACTGCCCAGCCACCTTCACTGCTGACGTGGAGGCCCGGGTACCGGCTCCCCCTCTGCGGAGAACTGAGCGGGGTCGCCGATGGATGCTGGTACCCAAGGCCATTGTAGTTCCTGCCCGACCTTTATCTCCCCCGAATTTCATGCAGATTCATCCCTTTGCTCCCCGTCCCGTCGGCACAGCCGGTGCCTGGTGCGCGGTGGCTCCTGTGTCTGGCGAGGAGGCTGTCGGGACAGGGGGCGGAGGGGAGAGGGGCTGAAGAAGTGGGGTTCTTATGTCCTGCCTGCTGGAGGCGTGATGTCTGTACTCACCTTCTGTCCGCACTAGAAAACGTCGGTGTTCAACGTGAAGAGCATTTTTAAGAGCATAACCTGTCAGCAGCCCAGAGCAGTCTTTGAGGATTTATAAGCACATGCGTGCACGTGCGTGCACACACACACGTGTATATACACGTGTACGTACATATATGAGTATTTAATTGTTATTGTGCCAGGTTAACGCTCTGCATGCACTCACCTGTGCTCTTGAAGGAGCTGACTCCACCGTAGGGTGAGGGTTGGGGTCCCAGCGAGGTGGGCACCTGCCAGGCCGGAGGGGTGGCATGGAGAAGCAGGGGTTCTGAGTGCCCCAGGATGGTGGGGATGGAAGAGGACCAGCGGTCCAGCGCCCCCCGGTGGTCCTGGCGGACGCTGGTTCTCACACTGAGTCTTCAGAAAGACCACTGATGTCTGCTTCTGACTGCTGGGGCTGATTCAGAAACTCGCTCTTAAAGCTGCATCCTGCCAGCGCTCACATTTGTGAGTCCATGTGTGTAACCGGTGCAAGGTGCAGAGCAAGTGCGTTAGCAAAATGTATGCTGTGTATTCCAGTGTTTTACTGTTTCTGGGTATGAGGTACAGAGTATTAGGTAAAACACACACACACACACACACACTGGCATGCTAGTTTGAGGTACCTTTCCATCCTTACTCCTAACTTCACTCCACATGTCATATACTCTGCACCTTAGAAAGTGGACCGACCGAGGGCCGGAACTAAGTTATTTTGCGGACATTTGTGCAGAGAGAGTTCCAGATTGCGTCTGCTCTCTCAGTTCCTCCTCCTGGTTTCATTAGTCTTGCTCTGCTGTCTGGGTTTGATTGACGGCTGATTTTTAATGTGTGTGTGCTTTTCTGGAAGACAGATTATAAATAACTTACTTGTTCTAGGTCGGGTCTCTTTGTGTGTTTTTTGTTTGTTCTGTGTGTGTTTTTGTTTTAAAATTCTGGCACACCTCCTCAGAAAGTTTGCCATCAGAACAGAAGCAGTGTTTTGCTAACAGTCTTGTTCCCTTTCTGAACGTGTGTCTGAACTCGGGGTGGGGGTGTTGGAGGAGAAGAGGGGGGTCCGTGTTCAGCTCCACCGGGGGCAGCTGGTCCTGCAGCAGGACGCACAGGGGACACAGCACTCCTTGAGATGCTTTACTTCGCATG
Organism: Lasiurus cinereus; assembly: GCA_011751065.1. Classification (NCBI taxonomy): domain Eukaryota; kingdom Metazoa; phylum Chordata; class Mammalia; order Chiroptera; family Vespertilionidae; genus Lasiurus; species Lasiurus cinereus. The sequence goes on from JAAGEH010000026.1 coordinate 4,163,062, forward strand.
TTCATGCAGAGGACCTTGCCGACACTAATATTCTTGAAGAAATTGTTAGCGGTGTCTTTGTCTGTTGCATGTATTGGTAGAATGGCTAAAGGCAGGGCTTTAAGAAGGTTCTTTTTCATTCAAATTTTCCATTCGGTGGAAACGGGCAGGCAAGCACCTCAGGCTGTTGAACCCCGAAAGGACGCCCTCCCTCACGGTGGAGGGCGTGCAGCCGGTGTAGACACGGCCCAGGCACCTGCAGGCTGCCAGGGTCAGGAGCCGGGGCCAGAGGCCCTGCAAGGACGCTCCCCTCCCCCACTCACCCAGCCAGCCTTCACCGCTTAGTAAGACCCCCCCGGACCCCCGAAAGGAGAGGCCGGGACCGAGTTTGGGGGGGCTCCGTGTGAAAAACAGGTAGAAATAACGAGCCCACCGTTTATCGCCTGCAGTCGCAGATTTCCTGAGAATTAGGAAGCTGAAAAGGAGGCCCTGCGAGCAGCTTCTGTCAGGTTTTATAGTTTTAGTTTCCCTTTTTGGCTCATTTCTCCGTTGCATTCTCTCTATTTTTCCCTCTAAGACACGTTACGTGAATAAACTACATACATTTACGAGATGACACTTTGTTTTAAATATAGTAAAGCTATTTAATAAATTTCACATGTGAAAAGATCCCCGTTTATTACTTCAGCAATACCTGTTTTTAATCATCCTAAATAAAGGGTGTTATTGTGTCCTCCTAAAATTATTGTTTCCGATGATGGAAGATGAATATTGGAAAAGAAAACCACAGATGATGAATACAGTGATGCAGATACACCGGAAAATACTTGGAGAGGACCTATTCTATTTTAAAAAAAAAAAAAAGAACAAAAGTGACTTTACTTTGAAATTATAGATGCTTTTTTTTTTTTATCACACCAAATGTCAATTTTATACCTGGTGATAAGTGTTTCAAAAAAAAATCATTTTGTAAAATATCATCCCTGAGCAGATCTGAATATCAATTTAGTTTACTTGGTTCTGTGGGGATGTAAATACCTTTACATTTTTATTTGTGTAGTATAGAGTGTTAGAGGACATTAAAAATGACGTTTATAAGCTTTGCCTCCATCACCCGTCCAGCAGAATATTATTCTCTGATGTCAGGCAGACACATGGGACTGGATTTTAAATTTTTAACCAGTCGCTGTAGGGCCAGGGAAGCCGGCTGTGTGGAGTGGCTGGTGGAGGGTTTTGCCTGCTCTTCATGCTTCTCCTGTACCCCTTTGATTTTTTCATCAAATAACATTAGACTTTCATACACAGAGTTTTTGTTTCACAGTCAGCCTCCCGGAAAGAAGTCGGACAGACATCTGGTGTAAAATTTTCCCGAGTTCCAGGATCTTTTTATAACTCCCCCTCCCCCCTTCCCCGGCCTTCCAGATCCTTCTCCTCTTCCTACAGTAACCAGACTCTCCACCGCCAGAGGGCAGGCACCAAACTGATGTTCACAGACGACATTTTTAGTGTTTTCTTGGAGGTCTTAGGCCGTTGTTCTAGATCAGCGGTTCTCAACCTTCCTAAGGCTGCGACCCTTTAAGACGGCTCCTCATGTGGTGCCAACCATAACATTATTTCCGTGGCTGCTTCATCGCTGTCATCTTGCTACTGTTATGAACTGTAATGTAAATATCTGATAGGCAGGATGGATTTTCGTTGTTACCAATGGAAGATAATTAAAGCATAGGGATTCATCACAAAAACAATATGTAATTATATATTGTGAAATATTTATTTCTAATTACAAATAAATGAAATGTTGTCTTGAACCGTGGTGTAGCATAGGCAACAGTCTTCATAGGACAACAGTAAACTACATGGCTACACTTTGCTACACCGAGGAGCGGTGTGTGGGTTCCTAAGACCATGGGAAATAGGTGTTTTCCGCTGGTCTTAGGCGACCCCTGTGAAAGGGTCGTTCGACCCCAAAGGGGTCGCGACCCACATGTTGAGAACCGCTGTTCTAGATGCTCCACCCAGGAGCGGGCACCTGGCTGGCTGCTTAGCTGTGGGAAACACAGAAATCCGAGTGAAATATATCCGCCCCGTCTCATGGACTGTCATTTAAAAATCTTGTTCACGGGGTGAAGTTAATCAGGGTTCTAGGAGAAAAAAAAGGTTATGTAAAAATGCAGAGTTTCTGGAAATGCATGGTTTTAAAGTGCTCCTTTTGTTCGATGAACATTGGGTTTCATTCTGGGAATTGAAGGCCTTTTCGGGTGGATGGCTTTTGGCAAAATGCTTTTGGGATAGCTTCTTAGTTGGCATGTTGACTAGCATTTTTGTTTCATTGATATTTTTTTTTTAGAAAGGGGGAGGGGGAAAGAGCGAGAGAGAGAGAGAGAAAGAGAGAGAGACATCTATGTGAGAGGAAGCATCACCCAGCTGCCTTCTGTCCGTGCCCCTGCCAGGGACCAGGGATCCCACCTTCTCCCTGGACATGAGCCCCTGCCCAGCCATCCACCCCACAGCCTTGAGCTGCAAGGGGCGAAGGTCAATCGCTGAGCCACACCAGCCAAGTACAGTGGTACCTCCAGATACGAGTGCCCTAACATACGAGATTTTTGAGATCCGAGCCATCGAGCGAGCGATTTTTGCTTTGCAATACGAGCAACAGTTGAGACAGGAGTCATCTCGGGGACCGGCCGGCTGCACAGGACCCACCCATTTACCGCGACTCGAGCGTCTCATAGTTTCCAACGCCTCAAGGTGACGGAACGCATTAAACTCGTATCTCGAGGCACCGCTGTAAAATAATTGAAGCCCAATGCCTCTCCGTATTTTTCAGTCGCTTCATACAGCAAGTGTTCAGTTTCTCATGAGACACAAAAATGTCTTTTTTTTTCCCTTTTAGCTCGAACAGCTCAGAGCCTCTCCTTCTGAGCATCACTGCTCTCTCATTCAGACGTGACATTACTGAGTGATAAGGATGCTAAGCATCTCTAGTCGCACTGCATCCTCCCCTGATTTATTTAGTCCCGTGAAATACAAAAACAAAAGCAAACACACAAAAAAAACACACTGTTCGGGATTAGCCAGCCTGTGCCTTTTACCGTTTCATCTTGCCTTCTTATTTTATTGGTTGTGTTTAAGTCCACGAGTTCTATTGAAAGTTGTAAAGGGTATTTCTCACCGTCGGTCCGTCATCCCCCAAAACCCCGCACGCAGCCCACACTCGGGCTATGAGCACCTAATTACCGGCTTTGCAAGCGTGATCGCCTGGTTACAGAGGCGGAGCGTGTGATATTGAAGGTGCAATTTTGACGCGATGAGGAATGTCATTTGTTTTTATTAAGCTGGGATTTGAACGTGGGAAGCGAGCAGTGAGGGAGGCATTTCTTTAACACGGAGGGAATCTCGGATGGCGTGGGGAAAAACATTATTTTTTTTTTTTTTTACCGCGCGCTCGTTCTTCATAAATAAACGTAAGAGGCAGGCTGGCAGGAAATGGGTTTACTTTGCCTACTAATAAACTGCCTTTTGTCATTTTTTCCATTCCTCTGGGGAGAATCCTTCCAGAGCTGCCAAATGACAAAGGGAACATGGTTGATCTCCAGAATGGGGTGTCACCCTCTTCTGATGGATATATTCCTGCCAATATAGGCTTTCCCGTACCTAAGGGAGTATTTTTGGGTGCTGTGGTAGGGATTCTTTAAAGACAAGTCCATTGCCGAAACCGGTGTGGCTCAGTGGATAGAGCGTCTGCGGCCTGAAAGGTCCCGGGTTCGATTCCGGTCAAGGGCATGTACCTTGGTGGCGGGCACATCCCCAGGAGGGGGCGTGCAGGAGGCGGCTGATCAATGTCTCTCTCTCTCATCGATGTTTCTAACTTTCTATTTCTCTCCCTTCCTCTCTGTGAAAAATCAATAAAATATATTTTTTTAAAAAAGACAAGTCCATGGATAGAATTACAAAGGCTCTTTCCTCCTGACGTGTGGCCTGCGCGTTTAGAAAACATAAGCAGAGAAGATAAAAGCAAGGCATAGTGATTTTTTTTTTTGGAAAATGAAATCTATATTACCCTCCTTTTGGGGGGTGGGGGGATCTGATGGATAACAACAGGCAGTACTTCCACATCGTTTCAAAATGCACATCAGCAGCCCCTGGGCCGTGAGAAGCTGTGCTCTCGATGAGCGCGGGATTTGAAGTGGTTTTCAGACCATCATCTTCCTTCTTCTCCGCAGGCTGGGTGGGGGGCACGGCCTGAGGTCCCCTGTGGAGCCCCGCCAGGCAGGGGGACGCAGCCTCAGGTCCCCGGGCCCTGGCGCTGGGGCGGGGGGACGCAGCCTGAGGTCCCCCAGCCCAGCACCCCTTCATTTGAATGTATTGGTAGGCCCCCCACGTTTTTGTGTCTAAGGAGAAACTGAGCACTTACTACCCAGCGTCTTTGTGAAATCGGCGTTAAAAACAATGCGAAACACGCCGAAACTGGTTTGGCTCAGTGGATAAAGCATCAACCTGCGGACTGAGGGGTCCCAGGTTCGATTCCGGTCAAGGGCATGTATCCTGGTTGTGGGCACATTTCCGGTGGGGGGCGTGAAGGAGGCGGCTGATCGATGTTTCTCTCTCATTGATGTTTCTAACTCTCTATCCCTCTCCCTTCCTCTCTGTGAAAAATCAATAAAATACAGTGGTACCTCAACATACGAGTTTAATTCGTTCTGTAACCTTGAGGCGTGGGAAACTATGAGACGCTCGAGTCGCAGTAAACTGGTGGGTCGTGTGCAGCCGGCCGATCCACGCAATTACTCGTATCTCAACTGTTGCTCATATTTCAAAGCAAAAATCGCTCGCTCTTATCTCAAAAATCTCGTATGTTAGGGTACTCATATCTCGAGGTATCACTGTATATTTAAAAACAAGGCAAAACCCAATAATCGTGTGATTAGAAGCTTAGGGGGCAGGCCGAGTGTCTCAGAAATTTGACAAAAGAGCCTCCTTTTCGCTCTGCCAGCATCACCCGGGAAGCAGCAGGGAGGTGGGGGGTGCAGGCAGGTGTTTGCTCCCCTTCCTGGAAGCACAACAGGCGGGTTTCCTGATGGGGTGTTCACATCACAGCCTGCTTCCTGCCCCCGCGGGAAGGGGCCTTGTTAAAATGCGCTTATTGAGTGTGTTTGCCGCTTTAAAGATCTGACCCGGGCCCAGCTTGCCTTAGAAATGTGATTTTTTTAATATATTTGAAAAGGCTGTGTGAGAATGATGTGAACACTGGATTCTAACTCAGGAGTGCGTGCCTTGGAAAACATCAGCGAGTGATGCGATGAGCATTTTGGTGTGTCCTTTTTCTTTCACTTTTTTTTTTTTTGAAAAACCAAACACTTAAGTATTTTGTGAAATATCCTGAGGCTTCTGAGTTGAACTCCGGGTTGGTTTGGTGGATTTTCAGATGCAAAACGGAATTCTTGAGCCGCGACTAACGTATGGTTTTAATATGTCAGATCTCAGCTGACTTCTTTTTAGAAGTAATTGTTTCAGAGAAAGGAGGGGATTGGGTATTCAGGGAGCGACTTGGAGATGTATTCTGAGCCATTTTGTTGATTTTGAAAGATACGGGAGTTAATTCCCTTTTCTTTCTATTAAATATTAGTGGTTTTGAAAAATATTGTGTGTGTTTTTTTAATATAATTACCTTTAAGAATTATCTATTTCCTGGCACCTTGAATTAAGAAATTTCATTTTGTCAGAGTGCATCGTTGAAACTCTGAAAAATAATTCAAGGAGAGGCTAAGACAGGGACAAGAGTAGGTTTATAATTCCGAGTCTGAGAGGTTATTCTCCTAGCATTATTTATTTTTATTGTATTGTTTTCCATACAAATAACTACAAACCTACTTCCCCCCCCCTATCTGTTCTAAATCAAAATGTAAATGTAATTTAAATGGACTGGAAAATATTTTCAGAGGGAGACGAAGATTTTCTAAATTAAGTTTTAAAGGTAACAGTACATAAAGAGACAAAAAGAAAAATCCTGACATCAACATAAAATTTATATTGCTTTTCTGTATATTACATTTGAACAATAAAAAAGGCACTTGACTTCAGTTTCTCTTTTCGTTTACTTTGACTTTGCTGGTATTCTTATACGGTAACTTCTCCAGGTTTGCTTTTTGTGGCCTTCAAACGATGTTTTGTGTTAAAGATTCCTTTTACTAGGTGACTGTGCGTTGAATATTTTTTGAATGCTAGTTTATTTCTAATTAAAATGTAATTTACTTCTAATAATAATTTGATGCTTTTTTTTATATATCTAAAGTAAAGAGGTGACATTTGCTCTTATTCATTCCCTCCCTCCTCGGCTGCTTTGCTCAGACCGAAGGGAAGGACCGGAGGAAGCAGGCGCCAGTGCAGATCTGCAGTCTGAATGGCAGCAGAATTAGATTCTGCTCTGAAGGCAGCATTTTTGGATTTATTTTCTTTTTCTCCCTGTTTGCATCAAACTAAGGATATTATCCAGGGTAGGAACCCACACAGGAAGAGGGGTGCTTGCTTGTTCTTCATGTGATTTCTTCTGCATGAATCTTGGAGTCTGCCTTCAGAACAGGGCTCATTAAGGCATGCTGTCTATGCATTCCCCCAAATGTGGAATCTTGTACTTGCTTTATCTGGCGATGCCGGTTTTAAGTGGAAAAACGGCATTATTGTGTTCATGCCGCACTTTCTCATGCGTCTGCAGTACAGTTGATGGTAGGAATAAAGAGTAGATGCAGATTGGACATTGTGTGTGTGTCCATGTGTATGTCAGTGTGTGTCATACTGTGTATGCATGTGTGTGTGTATCAGTGTGTGTGTGTGTGAGTCTGTGTCAGTGTGTGTGTGTCAGCGTGCGTGTCTGTGTGAGCGTATGCGTATGAATGCATGAGTGTGTGTATGTCAGTGTGATTGCATGCGTGTCAGTGTGTGCATGTCAGTGCCTGTGTATGTATTTGAGTGCATGTGTGTGTGTGTGAGTGTCAGTGCATGTCAGAGTGTGTGATAGTGTGATTTTCCAGGGTCCTTATTAAACAACAACACGTTATGCCATCCAAGGGCAGTGACAAACCACCTACTGGATGCTGTCTACAGCCCAACATGTACACGGAACGGCCTAAGTCAGTGGTCGGCAAACTCCTTAGTCCACAGAGCCAAGTATGAACAGGACAACGATTGAAATTCCTTTGGAGAGCCACATTTTTAAACTTAAACTTCTTCTAACGCCACTTCTTCAAAATAACTCGCCCAGGCCATGGTCTTTCGTGGAAGAGCCACACTCAAGGGGCCAAAGAGCCGCATGTGGCTCGCCAGCCACAGTTCGCCGACCCCAGGCCTAAGTGATCAAGCAACTAAGTATATTTGATATTAGACCCTCATTCTGATATCACAGACACTGAGAATTTGGACCCTGGTTCCCGTGGAGGGGGTCAGACCGGTGTTTTCAGGAATTGGAGAAGGAACTACGGGAACAGAAAGCGGGGTGTGTACTGGGCCTCCTCTGACCGTCCCATCGCCTGCACAGGGAGGTACCCCGAGCAGCGCAGCCCTGTGGGAAGCGTCCGTCCGTCCATCCGTACCCGGTTCGGAACTCCATGACGGAAGGGGCCAGCCTGGGTTCCGGCCTTCTCCTCTGGCAGGGGCACAGCGCCCGGCACACAGCGGAGAGTAAGCGATGGGACACGCAGCCCCGTGTGCCAGGCCCTGTTCTGCGTGTTCTGCGAAGTTGAGGCCATTTCACCCTCGCATCGGCCCTAGCAAACAGGTGGTACTTCCATCACCCGTTTTATCAGGCTGTACATCACACTGGCGTACAGAGGGGTGAGGAACCGGCTTACGGTCCACCTGCCGGCCAGCTGGGGAGCGGGCTGTGAATCCGGGGGGGTGCGATGTGAAGGTCTGCGCTCTTAACCTTGACCCCCGCAGCCTCACAGCGAGGGGAGCGCGCCGCCCACCGCAGTTCAAAGGTTCTGCGACCGGTGAAGGGTGGTTACCTGTGTTTTCTCCATGGTTACTTCTCACTCCCGGAGCGTTAGGAAGACAAGGGTTAAACGTTGCTGGCTGCAGATTGCCCCATGAATGGGGTTCTTTTTAAGGGGAAGGTTGAGGATGTTTGTGAAATGTGACAGATCCTGAAGATGTATTCGGGGATGGAGAGAGCACAGCATAGGGACAGAGTCATATTCTAATAACTGGTTTTGGGGTCAGGTGGCTCTGAGATAAAATACCCTGACGGTCACTTAGTAAGTTATATCCCGTCTCATCCCGGGCTCAATTCCCAGGCAGGGCACGTACCCAGATTATGGGTTCAGTCCTTGGTCAGGGCACATATGGGAGGCAATTGATTTTCTAAGTAACTTTTTTATTTTTCAGATACAGTTGATATACAATATTGTATGCACCCGAAACTAATATGTTATTGTATGTCAACTGTATCTGAAAAATAAAAAGTTACTTAGAAAATACCATTTAAAAAAATAAAATAGGATCAATATTAGGCAATATCCCTTTTTTTTTAAGGAAATAATAATGATAAATTAGTATGTAGCATGTCTTATTTCTGGATTTTGTAACTGTGCTGGAATATGTGAAATTATTTTGCATAATAATTTCTTATTATGTTGGGGAACGAAGAAGTAGAATTTGTGATATCCGAAATGTGCAATTTCGTGAAGGTACACTCGTTTTTACAATTAAGCAGTTATTAGAGTTGTAAGTAATTGTGTGGCTTACCGCTAATGATGTCGAAAGCTACCAGGGTTTATATTATCTTGGAATTATTTATTTAAAAAGTTAAAGGCAAAATTAACTTGCTATTCCGTACGATGGATAAGAATGCAATTATCGTTTCGTAGATAGTGATAACTAAGACGTATCTAACTGGCACACCTCCCCCATGTTTTAAGCCTTTTTAGAAATTTCGTGTTTTACTTTAACTTAGAAAAGTAATACCTTTATCTGAAATGCTCTGTTTCTTTCCTGGTTTTTTTATATTAAGAATTCAAGTAGTTTCAAGAACACATTTTATTCTACATGTGCTATAAGTAAACGTATAACCATGTACCTTTCAGATCGAGACGACATTTGGTAGAGTGTGCAAGTTAGTACTTTGTGGTGATGGATATGCAGATGGCTTTCACCACACTGCAGTGTATTGTAGAGGCAACATAAGCGTATATCATCACATTTTTTTCCTAATTTATGTATCACCAAACATACTAATATTAGACTTGCCAGAGCTATTAATGCTTCACTTGTATCCTAGACATTAATAACTGCTTAATTGTAAAAACGAGTGTACCTTCACGAAATTGCACATTTCAGATATCACAAATTCTATTTCTTCATTCCCCAACTCAAAAAGGTAGCATGTGCAAGACTAGATATCTAATAATATATATATATATTCACACCCAATTCCAAGCCATCGATCCTGACCGAGCAGCCGATAAGTTTAATCAAGTTAACCATAAATACATGTTTCCCTAGCATCTCACTGAAGTTTTCAATGTTTGACAGTTGGCCCTAGAAGTGAACAGTCAATATAGATGCCAAAAAGAGAGATGGGGTCGGAGACGCCTTACATTTTTGTTGGGATTTTTTGTTTTGAGAGTTTATTTAACACGGTTACTATATCGAATAATCACGGAGGGACCGCCGGGGTCAGGTCCTGGGTGAGCATTGGGATGCATCGCCTTGGAGACAGAATCTCTGGTCTCAGGGTCCTGACATCCCCGCATAAATACTGTAGTCCAGGAAGCAGAACGTTTGAGAGGGGGTGACGCCAGGTCTGGGGGGGTCACGGGGTTCAGTGGGAACAGGGAAGGTGGGCCGGGAGGCTGGACAGACCCAGGCATGCGGAGAAGGCGGGCAGGTGGTGCCTGTGTGCTGGTGGCTTCCCAGAGGCAAAGGCAGGGCACAGCTGGCGCCTGGAGGGGCGCACGGTTGGGGTGCAGGGCGTGGGGGGACCACGGCCGGCCGGGGGCTGGGCCGCCGACAGGTCCCTCCCGAAGGCCTTTGGAAGCCAACTCAGATGTGGGACTTCCTCCGGACGCTGATGCAAAGCCACTGAGGAGTCCAAGCCGCCAGGTAAGGCTTTTTAAAGCTTTTAAAGAGCCCTCGCCGGTGTGGCTCAGTGGATAGAGCGTCGGCCTGCGGGCTAAGGGATCCCAGGTTCGCTTCCGGTCAAGGGCATGTACCTTGGTTGCAGGCACATCCCCAGTAGGGGGCGTGCAAGAGGCAGCTGATCGATGTCTCTCTCTCATCGATGTTTCTAACTTTCAATCCCTCTCCCTTCCTCTCTGTAAAAAGTCAGTAAAATATATATTTTTTAAAAGGCGGTGGGATAGTTTATGGCAGTTCAGAGAGGGCCTTGAAGCGGGGCAGAATGTAACAGGAATTCCAGAGCGTGCCGGATGGCGGCGGGCGTGCGGGCGGCACCCTCGGACCCGGAGCTGGGCCCCGTGGGGCGGGGAGAGCATCATGCGGTGATGAGGAAGCGGGCAGGTTTGGGATGAGGCGGCGGAGGCGCGGGAAGAGTGGCGCGTGATGGTTTCCAGGCGCCGCACCAGCTGCGTCGCGCGTGGACGGTGAGGCCAGGACGAGCTGACAGGTGCAGAGCAGCGGCTGTGGCTCAGAGGGTCGGGGTTGGAAAGACTGGCCTCGGAGCCCAGGCCCAGGCAGGCCGAGGGGGACGGTGGCCCAAGTGGCAAGGGTGGTGGCCGCCCAGCGGGAAGGGGGGCTCCAGACTCTGGAGGAGCAGGAGAGGCGCGAGCTGGCGATGTCTTTAGTTCCCGCGGTGCAGAAGGGAGCGTGCTTTGGAGCAAGTCGCTGAAGAGCAGAGTGGCTTATGGGAGCCTGGAGTAAAAAGCTTCAGGGTTAGTGCCCAAACCGGGTGGCTCAGTGGATAGAGCGTCGGCCTGCGGACTGAAGGGTCCCAGGTTCCATTCCGGTCAAGGGCATGTATCCTGGTTGCGGGCACATCCCCAGTGGGGGGCGTGCAGGAGGCGGCTGATCGATGTCTCTCTCTCATCGATGTTTCTAACTCTCTATCCCTCTCCTTTCCTCTCTGTAAAAAATCAATAGAATATATTTGTTTTTTAAAAAAAGAGCTTCAGGGTTAGGAATTGGCAAGTTCTCTCGGGAAATGTATTCTACATGCAAATGGAGACGTGGGACAGAAGGCTGGGGCACAGGGGGGTGTATTCATTGGATGCTGTTCGTATATCACATTGCGGGTCGGGTAGGAAAGTGACGTGAGGGATCAAACCAAGAAGGCAGGAAAGGAAGGAAATCAGTCAAGGGGAGGTAGACGTGGCAGCGAGTGAATCCAGGGCCACGCTGAGCTGAGCGCACCCCGCCTGGTGACAGGCACTAACACAGAGGCTGGTCAGGAGAGGGGCTCTCATTTCACTGGAGGGACCTAAAAGGGTGTCTGTGGCCGAAACCAGTGTGGCTCAGTGGATAGAGCATTGGCCTGTGGACTGAGAGGTCCCCGGGTTCAGTTCCGGTCAAGGACACGTACCTTGGTTGCAGGCACATCCCCAGTGGGGGCGTGCAGGAGGCGGCTGATCCATGTCTCTCTCTCATCGATGTTTCTAACTCTCTACTCCTTTCCCTTCCTGTCTGTGAAAAATCAATAAAATAGTGTTTTTTTTTAAATAAAAAAGAAATAAGAGGATGACTGTGCCCTACTGGTTTGGCTCAGTGGATAGAGCGTCGGCCTGCAGACCCCAGGGTCCCGGGTTCGATTCCAGTCAACGGCACGTATGTACTTATACCTTGGCTGCAGGCTGCTCCCTGGCCCGGGCCCTAGTCGGGCTTGTGCAGGAGACAACCAATCGACGTGTCTCTCTCTCATCAATATTTCTCTGTCTTTCCCTCTCTCTTCCACTCTTTCTAAAAATCAATGGAAAAATATCCTCGGGCGAGGATTAACAAAAAACAAAAAAATTTTTTTTAAAGGAGACTATAGCCGAAACAGGTTTGGCTCAGTGGATAGAGCGTCGGCCTGCGGACTGAAAGGTCCCAAGTTCGATTCCGGTCAAGGGCATGCATCCTGGTTGCGGGCACATCTCTAGTAGGGGGCGTACAAGAGGCAGCTGATCGATGTCTCTCTCTCATCAATGTTTCTGATTCTCTATCCCTCTCCCTTCCTCTCTGTAAAAATTCAATAAAATATATTTTTTTAAATAAAAAGGAGACTGTATACAGAAAGGTACGTAAAATCTACTGTAAGGATGTGCAATGAAAAAGGAAGGTATTAACCGTGTCAGAGTTGGGGAGAATGCCAGGGTCCGCTCCAGTCTGGGGGGCGTGGGGACGAGGGCCACGGGGTGAGGTCGCGGGGGGTGAGGAACGGGAGGAATTGGGCCTGACGGTGCTTGGCAGCTGCTGAGAAAGGTGTGCATCCCCCTCACTTTGGAAAGACGCTAATCACATAAATGCTGTCGGCGGTGAGATCATCTGCGCTTCGTTTTAAACGAGTGCATGACGTTTGAGCAAGTGGTTTAACGCTCCTGAGAGCAGACAGGCTTTTGTGGACACGAAGTGTTTGGGATTCTTGACAGTCCCTGCTTCGTCGTGCAGGTGAGGGAGACCCCGACCTTGGTAAGTAAACATACTCGGTCGAGCTTTGGAGCCCCAGCTTTATCTTGGAAGAGCAAAGGCTTAGGAAAGCTATCCCCTCTTAGAATGCGCCCGGCCAAGCGAAGGGGGACAGGCTTCCTGGCAAAACAATGTAATTTAGTCTCTGATTTCTGGTGCTGGCCTGATCCCCAAAGTTCACTCTCAGACTTAGTTTTGCCCGGTCCGTATTACGATAACTTAGGGCGGTGAAAAGAAGGAGTTTCCAAAGCAATGCGGTGTCTTGCCAGGCACTCGGGACAAGCCTGTTGTGGTGTCAGCGGCGAGTGAGCGCTCGGGGCTGGGCGGACCTGCGGGGGGAGAACATGCGGAGTCATGGAATGGCGTGTGTGAGACACGGAGGCTGTGAGGGGAGGGAAGCCCGGCCTGGATGGAGTTAAGTGAGAGTGAGAACACGCTGTTGGATGATGGGTGGTTTGCTCCTCGGTGTAGCAGACTAACGTGATTTTACAACACGGCTGCTTACCACTACAATTATCCGTGATGTTTCTGCAGTAAAGGTAGCAGGATAGGCTCCCTACGAAAGACCTCCCTCCTTCCCTCCCTTCCTTCCTTCCTTCCTTCCTTCCTTCCTTCCTTCCTTCCTTCCTTCCTTCCCTCCTTCCTTCTTTGTCTTTCTGACTTTGGAGTCTAAAATTTGTATTTCCGATTTTATAAAAATCTTGGAGAATGTAATTCCCTCCTTCCCTCCCTCCTTCCCTCCCTCTTTCCTTCTGCCCTTCTTTCCCCCTTCCTTCCTTCCTTTTCTTTTCTTCCTTCCTCCTTCCTTCCTTCCTTCTTTCCTTCTCCCTTCCTTCCTTCCTTCCTTCCTTCCCACCTCCCTCCCCTCCTTCCTCCCTTCTTTCCCACCTCCCTCCCCCCCTCCCCCTTCTTTCCTTCTTTCCTTCCTTCCTTCCCTCCCCCCTTCCTTCCTTCTTTC
>JAAGEH010000026.1:4185269-4215842 GCA_011751065.1 Lasiurus cinereus
TCTCTCTCTCTCTCTCTCTCTCTCTCTCTCTCTCTCTCTCTCTCTCTGACGCCCAGCCCAGCACCCGGATGTGAAGGGCTTTGACTCTGATGACGACGGACACACATTCCGTCCCGCGCGGAGACGGAGGGCTGGCAGGCGGGCCGCTCCCCGTCCTGGGTGCTCCCTCGCTGACAGACGCGATGCAGGCCGCGCCGGGCTCGGTGACCGGGCCGGGTCCCCTCTGAGACACGGTGGTGTTTCACCGAGGAGCCTCCCCATGGGGCCACATCTTACCAGAACTTGTCTCCCATCCGTTCGATGCTTCCCGCATCTTCTCTGCGCGCTCAAGTTCCATGAAAAAGCATCTTCTCCGCACTTTATGAAATGTGTGTTTTATAGTCTAGATGGGGGACAAAGCCCCGGATGGTGCAGGCGGCAGCAGGAAGCTGGTAAACTTGGCCATGGGCACGTTTCCCGGAAGAAGTAGTAGTTCCATCTGATGGGACAGGAAGCCCTTCCCTGGACCGGCAGGTGCTGGCTAGTGGGATTCTCGCAGAAGCTGAGAGTGAGCGTGCGGAGTGAACTTGGTTATGTGTGGGGGCCTGAAGGGGTGCAGGCCGGAGGAGCTGCAGAATAGGGGGGACCGGGGAAGGTGCACACATTCGGACCTAACATGGAGGGTAACAGAGAAGCACATACATGGCAGCCCCCATGGGAAAAGACATTTAATTGTCACCCCCCCCTCTGAGGGGCACTCCCACTTTGCAGAGGGTGCAAACACGCCTCCCGGGAGGGGCGAGGGTTCCCCGGCATCTGGTTCCCATCACGGTCAAAGTCTTGTTCCTGATGTCAGCGGCCTGGCCTGTGCCTGGAGCGGCTACAAGCAGCCTGGATGCAGGGAGAGAAGGTTCCAGTAGCTCAGACCTGCTGCTGAGCCTGGGGGACCCTCGGAGTTTCTCGGCGACGGCGGGATTGTGGTGAACGCCGAGAAGGCAGCCTGTTCCAAAGACCGTCTTAGCAAGGATATTGCCCAATGGGTTAATGTGAAAGGGGCCCTCGCTGGTGTGGCGCAGTGGATAGAGCGTTGGCCTGTGGACCGAAGGGTCCCGGGTTCCATTCTGGTCGGGGGCCACAGGCTTGGGTTGCGGGCTTGGTCCCCAGTGTGGGGCATGCAGGAGGCAGCTGACCAGTGATTCTCTCTCATCATGGATGCTTCTATCTCTCCTTCTCCCTTCCCTGTGAAACGAATATATATAAAAGTTAAAGGGCTTCCTCACATGGTTATAACTTCCTTCTGTCTTATGTATGTTAGGATTTGGCATGCATTTTCTCCTTCCCCAAAGGGAATCCTTGTCGTTTTTCTTTGTTTGTTTGTTTTACCCAGGAGTAAGCAAGTTCAGACTTAAATAACTCATTTTGCCAGTCCCGGCCATTTTTATTGGTTTCAGAGAGGGAGAGAGAGCTAGAAACATCAAGGATGGAGGAGAATCATTGGTCAGCTGCCTCCTGCGTGCCCCCTACTAGGGACCCAGCTTGAAAGCTGGGCGTCTGTGCCCTTGACTGGAATTGGCCCCGGCAGCCTTCAGTCTGCAGGCGGGCCCTCTATCCACTGAGCCACACAGGGTAGAGCCGGGGTTGGCAAACTGCACCTGCAGCTCTCTGGCCCCTTGAGTGTGGCTCTTCCACGAAATACCACGGCCTGGGCGAGTCTATTTTGAAGAAGAGGCGTGAGAAGAAATTCAGGTTTAAAAAATGTGACTCCCCAAAGAAATTTCCATCATGCTGTTGATGTTTGGCTCTGTGGACTAACGAGTTTGCCAATCACTGGGCTAGGGCCCTAGCAATTATTTTTAACTTTTATTCCTGAAACTAGATTTAGCACCTACTTCTTTGTTTACCTTTTTTCTTTTCTGGTCCCTCAATCATGGTTCACGCTGAAAACTCTCGGGCCAAGTCGGTTTGTAGACGAGGAGAAAATGGACATCCAGTGGTAGCAGAGGGATTGTGGTTGACTAATGTCACCTTCCTGTCCCTGGGGACAGACACACCCGCAGACCTACCTACGGCCATGCAGCAGCCATATCACTCTTATGGATCACGTGCTACTCATCACAGGCTTAGGTCAGTGGTATCTAACTTCACACTAGTCAAAATAGGGTACTGAAAAGAGAGCATTAAATTATCATCATAAACTCTTCATCCAGCAACTAAGAGTGGGGGAAAAAAAAGCTTCAGAAAGATGCAAAAAGATGAGTTAATTATTTACAAATGTGACAGAGGGCTGATATTCCCAATATATAAAGAGCACTTAAGGTTCAGCAAGAATAGAAAAACGGGAAATTTACAAAAGATGACATATGGATAGCTAAGAGCCATGGAAAAAGTACTCAGCATTATTGCTGATCAATGAAACTGAGGGGAAGCAGCGGTGACCTGCCATATTTCATTTCTCACGTTGGCAAACACTGTGAAAGCTTACTAACATGCCATGCTCCTGCACTGTGAGTGAGAATGTTTCCTGGTGGAGAGACGAAGGAGCAGAATTTAGCCATATTGGTTTAAAATCCTTTAAAGCGTGTGTCATTTGGTTGAGTTTGGAGTTATAAGTAAATAGTTGGAAAATTATTTAGAATTGTAATTTGCAATTCTAAATAAGTAATGTGAGAAAATGTTTGCGTATGTATATTTGCTGGTGTTTCTATGCAGGTGTGTTTTGCACATGTGTGTGTTTGCGTTTGTGTGTTTATGTGTGTGTGTGAAAGAACATTTATCCGCATTGTATATAATGCCAAAAAAAATCTGAATAATGAAAAATAAGAGATAGATGTTGTTTTTTAAAGTACGCAATTTAACATCACATAGTCTTCGAAGGACTGATTCAGAGCTGTGTGACCTCTAATAATTTTTTAAAGAATTTATGATCTATTCAATAGAAACGTAGCTTCTAGAAGAGTGCAAACAGTATGCTTTTATTTGATGCATCTACTCTGTTTATTTGAATGGGGAAAGTCTGAATGGGAACATCTAAGTGATAATATATATTTCAGGGCAGAGAGATGGAGAGGTTTTATTTATTTATTTTGTCTTTTGATTTCTTTGTCTCTTCTAAGGGTTTTGGAATGGTGAGCATTTATACAGGTAATAGGTGAAAAGGAAGCCAGTCAGTGCTGGTGATCAGAGGACTTCATCCATTCTTATCACCTCCAAAAAGTGATGCCAACCAATGATTTGTCTTGCTCGGGTAGTAAAAGCCCAGGAATACAGATTTCTTTATTTCCAGAATGGAACCTGGTTATGCTTAGCAAAGGGCCTCCCTCAGCCATACCGATAATCAACATGAGATTCATCAGTTGATAGACATTGAAAGACAATGGAGAGGAAAATAAGTTTGAAAATACATTGATTTAAAAATAGTTAAGGTTGTATCTAAAGTAAAGGATTCTTGTTGAACATTGACTCCTATATTATAAAACCCTAATATGCCAATCGACCGAACAGCAGAACAACTGGTCGCTGTGATGCACATTGACCACCAGGGGGCAGATGCTCAATGCAGGAGCTGCCCCCTGGAAGTCAATGTGCTCCCACAGGGAGAGGCCTAAGCCGGCAGGCAGACATCCCCTGAGGGGTCCTGGACTGGGAGAGGGCGCAGGCCTGGCTGAGGGACCCCTTCTCCCCCGAGTGCACAAATGTCATGCTCCTGGCCTCTAGTCACAGATGATTAGCCTTTGCCATTTATTTTATTTCATGACAGCTTAGGGACATTATCAGGGTGATACACTCAGAGGTTATAAATACCTACTGAAAAATATTATTGGTGGGTCTTCTGTGGGAATGAATCGGGTCATATTTTAGAGTATTTGTTCTCTTATAAATTATTTTTAATTCCAGGGATTTAAGTACATAGTTAAAAGTTCAGTAGTGCAGACCCCTCAGTTGATAGACATTAAAAAAAAGTGAAGAGAGTATATTGATTAAAAAATAGTTAAGCCGAAACCGGTTTGGCTCAGTGGATAGAGCGTCAGCCTGTGGACTGAAGGGTCCCAGGTTCGATTCCGATCAAGGGCATGTATCCTGGTTGCAGGCACATCCCCAGTAGGGGGCGTGCAGGAGGTGGCTGATCGATGTCTCTCTCTCATCGATGTTTCTCTCTATCCCTCTCCCTTCCTCTCTGAAAAATCAATAAATATATTTAAAAAAATAGTTAAGGTTATATCTAAAGTAAAGGATAGTTGTTGAACATTGTCTCCTATATAATAAAACCCTAATAAGCAAATCCTCAAGGAGAAAGGCAGACCCTCCCCAGCCCCTTTCCATGGCCAGAAATGGCTACTCCTGCTCCTAACACTGGGAGCTGCTATTTGATGGTTAACCCCATGTGACTGGACACCATACCATGACTTCTTCATTTGCCAGTTGTAGATATGGCCTGTTGGCTTGACACAAGGATGGTGCTCTTAGTTCGTCTACTCGTCCTTTCCTCCATTCTTCCTCAGTAGTCACAGACGGTTCCGCGTGTGTCGTTGAGTAGGTTCTGAGTCTGGATGCTCTCTGTTTCACCTCCTTGTGACTGAGCACATACTCAGGTTCCGAGGACTCAGTACCGGGAAGCAGATTGGCTGAGTCCGGGTATCTCTGGCACATCCTTTTCCTGCCTTCACGTGGGTTTGATAGTTTGCACAGAGCTCTCAACAGAATTGTGAAGGCATTGCTCCATTCTCTCCTCCGGTCCACCGCAGCGGCTGAGACATTGAATGCCATTCTCATTCTTCTTTATCTTCAACGTACACCCCACCCTGTCTCCCATGGCAGCTCTTAGGGTGGTAACTTTGTCCTGGGAATAATGACATTTCATGACAGTTGGCCTTGGGGAGTGTGTGTGTGTGTGTGTGTGTGTGTGTGAGTTTCATGCACTGGGCTTGTTATTTCTTGGGCCTATTACATTGGGAGACTCCTGTTCTCTGTTCTGGTAGATTTTCTTAGAGAGTTTGATAATTTCCAACTTTTTTCCTTCCTCGACCTCCTCTTCATTGGATATTGAGCCCCCTTTTTTCCTCTTTGTCACATTTTCTCCGTCAGGTGTGTGGAGTTTTTGTTTTTTGTTTGTTTTGTTTTGTTTGTTTGGGTTGGTTTGGTTTGGTTTTACGTTCTCAAAGATTCCTCAGCTTTTGCTTGGGATTCTCTTGAACTTCCTTTTATTTTGACACGAAGGCATTACTGTCCAGGAGCTCTTTCATATTTTCTGATTACGTATGTATCCCAGCACACTGGCTTTGTGTGTGGGTGTGATATCTCTCTCTCACTCTCTGGATGTGTAGCGTGTTGGTGGTTTAATTTTTCCGTTCCCTGAGTTATCGTTCATTCTAGTCTTTTGTTCGTGCTGCAGTCTTTTCGGGCGCTCCTGGGTTATTTACAGGTGTTAGGCCATGAGATACTAAAGCCGGTTAGTTGGAAGCTCTGCAGGCATGGTGTCAGTGACTAAATGACTGTGTCCCCTCAAAATGCAGCTGTTGAAATGTTAACCCCCAAGCTGCTGGCATTTGAAGTTGGAGCCCTTGGGAGAGGATTTGGGTTAGATGAGGTCTCGAGGGTGGGGCCTTCGTGATGAAATTAGTGCCCTTCTAAACTGAGGAGCCATGGGAACTCTCTCTGCTGTCCTCCAGAGTGCAAACCAGGGAGGGGGAGGGGCTCTTGGCAAATACTGACCTCCAACACCTTGATCCTGGACTCTATTTATTTCCCGGGAGAGAGAAATTTCCCTTTAAAGCCACCCAGCCTGTGGCATTTTTGATACAGCAGCGCAAAGGGACGAAGGTCCATGGGTTAGAGATTTAACTGGTGGAGTTCCTCGTTCCACGCCCCTTACTAGACACATGTCTATGTGAGCCTCTTCTGACTGCAGCTGGCTCATTTCTCCTTAAAAGAGCCTTCTGCACATGCCCCCTGCGATGCTGCTGTGCGGAGAGAGAGAAGGGGAATCCTGAGCCAGCAGTCCTCGGCGCTGCGGTCCATGAAGGGTTAGTCTGCTCCCCTCTCTGCCTTCCAGCCTGTCTCACCTCTGCCCCTCAGCGTGTCTGGTGCCCTCAAGTCCCAAGTCTCCCCCCGTTCTCTGTCTGCAGAAAGTGGACCGCTGGGATTCTGCCCCGAGTGGATGGAGAAGGGCTGTGGGAATCGACTGGTTCTATGTGTAGACTTCTGTCCTGTTCCTCAGTGTCCTTCCCCAACATTCCCTGTCCCACTCATCTGACCCTGGATCCTCCAGCCGTGAACCCCTCCCAGCGTGGCAAGGACTGATCAGCTTTCTTCCTGTTGCCTCGGTGGACACTGCTGCCCTCTATTCCTCGTTCCCTCAGCTGCCCATTAGTCCTCGTTCCCTGAGCTGCCCTCTATTCCTCGTTCCCTGAGCGGCCCATTAGTCCTCGTTCCCTGAGCCGGCCTCTGCTGTCTTAGCAGCTCACGCATCCTCCTCCCAGGCCCTCTGTGTCTCCTCGTCCCACAGCCCAGAACGCCCTCACCTGCAGCCACTCTGCCCCACAACCCCAGTAATCCCAGGGGCTGTATTGCTTGGGCTTAGCCGGGCTCAGCCCCACACATCGCCTTTTAAGACCCAGCCAGTCTGTCGTGGGTCATGGTCGGAGGTCAAGGGCCAACACTGAAGGGGGGCAGAACCAGACGTGGTGCATTTAAAGCATCTATGTACATGTGCCTGGCCTCGCCTAAGTTCACAGTCCACGGGGCAAAGCCAGTCACATGACCAAGCCCCGCCTCCGTGTACCCGGGACATGTGATGAGGCCAGCAAGGGAAGACATAACTGTCCACAGATCATTCAACTCACATCCCCTCCTTCTCCCCGCCAGAGATCACATGACACGCTGCCTTCCTTCCTGCACGTCTTCGTTCAAACAGCATCATCTCCGGGTGCCTTCTCCAGCGCCCCCCACTTCCTTAAAGTTCTGCGACGCGCTCCCTTCCTGTTCCCCTTCCCATGTTTACTTTCCTCAGAGCACCCAACGGAGTTTACGGTGGGCCATTTATTTTATTTTTATTTTATTGTTAATTGATTTTTTACAGAGAGGAAGGGAAAGGAATAGAGAGTTAGAAATTAGAAACATCGGTTAGAGCAGCGGTTCTCAACCTGTGGGTCGCGATCCTTTTGGGGGGTCCATCGACCCCATCGCAGGGGTCGCCTAAGACCATCAGAAAACACAGATATTTACATTACGATTCACAAACAGTAGCAAACTACTGTTAGGAAGTAGCAAAGAAAATAATTTTATGGTTGGGGGTCACCACCACATGAGGAGCTGTATTAAAGGGTCCCGGCATTAGGAAGGTTGAGAACCACTGGGTTAGAGAGATATCAGTCCGCTGCCTCTTGCACACCCCCTACTGGGGATGTACCTGCAACCAAGATACTTGCCCTTGACGGGAATCGAACCTGGGACCTTTCAGTCCCCAGGCCGATGCTCTATCCACTGAGCCACACTGGTTTGGGCTACAGTTGGCCCTTTACTTTTCCAATTAACTAACTGTCTTCCCTGCAAGCATCTCTCTCAGCTGGATGGGGCAGAACTGGTCTGCTTTGTGCATGGCTGGTTACTGGGCGCCTGAGGCAGTGCCGGGCCACAGAAATGCTAAAAAAAATGTCCTGGTCTGGAGACCCCGTCTTCTCTGGTTCCCAGTCCTTCACCCCGTCGCGGGCTGGCTTCTGCTGTTGGACAACGTGCTGAGATCACTCATCCGCTGGGGTGTCTGCTGCCAGTCTCTCTGACGCTGCGATTCTTCCTGCCAGTGTCACTTTAAAGCAGTGGTTCTCAACCTTCCTCAGGCCGTGGCCCTTGCATACAGTTCCTCACGGGGTGGTGACCCCCCACCATGAAATGTTGCTACTGTGATGCATCATGATGTAAATATCTGCGTTTTCCGATGGTCTTAGGCGACCCCTGTGAAAGGGCCGTTCGACCCCCAGGTTGAGAACCGCTGCTTTAAAGGGTCTACAGAGTGAGAGGAGATAAATACTTTTTTATGACATAGGCCCTCCTTCGGGAGAAACCTGACTTCCTAAGTATTAATTAAATAAAGGAAAGACCCTTGAATTGCTGGCTCTCGTGCACACTGACCACCCACCACAGATACGGAGTTAGGTCCTCTCTCAGGGCTGGAGCGAATAAATGGCTCAACAGAATAACTGTGACGAGATGTTGGGGTTGATGATGCCATCCCCTGAGAATGGGTGGTTCATGATTGCCCTTCAATTAAAAAATATCAGCATTGTAGGAGTCCACCTGAACATGCATTCATTCTTGCACAGCAGTGAATGAAGGGCCTACATGCAATCAAGAATATTTTCCTACGGCCCAGCCAGTGCGGCTCAGCAGTCGAGGGTCGACCTGTGGACCAGGAGGCCACAATTCGATTCCCCATCAGGGCACCTGCCAGAGTTGCGGGCTCCATCCCCAGTCTGGGGCGTGCAGGAGGCCGCCGATCCGTGGTTCTCTCTCATCATTGATGTTTCTCTCTCTCGATCCCTCTCCCTCCCTCCCTCTAAAAAAGATAAGTAGCTGAAAACGGTGTTGCTCAGTGGATAGAGCACCGGCCTGCGGACTGAAAGGTCCCAGGTTTGATTGCAGTCACGGGCATGTACCTTGGTTGTGGGCACATCCCCATTAGGGGTCGTGCAGGAGGCGGCTGATCGATGTTTCTCTCTCTTTGATGTTTCTAGCTCTCTATCTCTCTCCCTTCCTCCCTGTAAAAAAATCAATAAAATATATTTAAAAAAATAAAAAGATAAGTAAGGACCTATTTAAAGAATATTTTTATATTCAATACGTATAACATTTGTAATTTGTGTTCAAAGGATCCTTGGCGATGGGGCGTGGCCTCCAGCCGTGTAAACGCAGAAAGCAGCTCTGTTCCGTGGCGTGCTCCCCGCAGCTCTGTACCCGGGGCTGTGTCCCCGGGACCCCCAGAGGGTCATCCTCATCCCTGCACCTGTGTCTCAGGTGCTTCTTCATGCCTGGTTTTCGGTCCCCACTGCCTGTCACCCCCAGCTAGGCCGCTGGGCAGCAGGTGTGTGGGCACCACACTGTTGTATGTTCTGCCCCAGTCAGCAGAGGGGTACTGTGACGGGGACCCTATTCCTGTCATCCCTGTGCGAGGTGGATGCGACTCGTTTTCCATTTTTTGATAACATTGTAGTGTTTGTTTGTGTACCATCAAGGCAGCCGTAAACTGTTTTGCCAGTGTCTTAGCCATCAGCCCAGCGGTGTGAAACGCCTCTGGTAGACGCACTTTCAGAGTCAGCGCGCAGGCCATGGTTCATGTACCGTTATTCCATTCCCGCCTCTCTCCGCTAATTAAGCGATGCTAAACCATGAGAGCATCTCTACATGCCCCAGCATTTTCTTAAAAATATATTTTATTGATTTTTACAGAGAGGACGGGAGAGGGATAGAGAGCTAGAAACATCGATGAGAGCGAGACATCGATCAGCTGCCTCCTGCACGCCCCCTACTGGGGATGTGCCCGCCACCAAGGTCCATGCCCTTGACCGGAATCGAACCTGGGACCTTTCAGTCCGCAGGCCGACGCTCTATCCACTGAGCCACACCAGTTTTGGCGGCTTTTTTTTTTTTTACGTGGAAAAATAAACCCCGTTCCCCCACGATGGGAATCCGCCTCGTACGTAAACCAGTGGGATGCACATCGCCACGCTGCCTGAGAGCACAGAGCGCTCCCTGCCAAGGAGAGACTTGGGAAATGCCGCATTTGCTTTTTAAAAAGCATCTCTTCACCCCTAATTCTGTCTCCTGCTTCCATTTCCACCCTGCGAGCCTCACTTCCCGCTTCCCGCGACGGACGCGCTCTCCGGCTGCATAAATCATCCCCTCGCCGGCCCGGTCGCCCATGCTCACTGAGACGTGCCCTCGGAAGGCACGCGGCGGGGAGACCGGGCCCCCCTTCCTTCTTATTAACACTGAAGCCTGAGGCTCCTCTCGGCAGCGAGGATGCCTCACAGAGTAAAACCCCGGACGGACGAACGGATGTCAGGGTTGGAAGGGACCCGCAGTGGCTGCTAATGAGGATAAATGAGCAGCTCCCTCCCAGAAAGGGATGGAGATTCGCCGCTAAGCCCGCCGGAGACGGTCAGAGGGGAAAGCCCCCGTGAGCATCAGCAGCAGCGCCCGGCCTGGCGCTACCAGGGGCACCCCTTTCCCCAAAGGAGCCGGGGACCCTGTGGATCACTGATCCCCAGCTCCTCGGTGGTGTGGGTTTTGCTTTGCGGTTCCTGCCGCCTCCGAAATGCCTTGCGCATTGAGAGGGGATTCAGATGGTCGGAAGCGTGCGTGTCTGGGAACCAAAAAACGGGGAATCTGGGCTGTGGGGTTACCGGTGTTAGATCTTGTTTTCATCGGAGGCCACATCTCCCCATCTGCAGAAGGAGCGTAATCTCACCTCCCTTGGGGAGTTCAATATTCGTAAGTGGAAACTATGTCCCTTTCAGAAGTGTTAAGCAGGGCGCCGGTACAATGAGGGGTGCTTTGAAATGCCAGGCTGTTTCCCCTCTGCCTTATTTATTAGCTGGTAAATAATAAGGTTGGTCTGTGTGTGTGTGTGTGTGTGTGTGTGTGTGTGTGTGTGTGTGTCTGTCTGTCTCACATGCTGTGCTCAAATGAAAAATAATCAGAAGCTGAACACGCCTGGTCTCAAGTTTATTTTAAACTCGGTTGGGATGGAACAACATAAAAGCACATACACTCCAAGTCTCTTTCAAAGGAGGTTTTCTTAACGTGAACGAAGAGCTTTGTGCCTAAAAAATTAAAGCGGAGGATCCCCTGTTAAGGAGGAGGGAAGAGGTCCGTCGGGAGCCGGCCCCCCACCTCCCCCAGAAGAGACCCTGATCCGCGTCCGCGGCTTTGGGCAGCGCCGGTCAGCTCCGTGGCTCTTCCCGAGGATGACGGCCTGGGTCTCCCGGTGACGGGGAATCTGGGCTGTGGGGGTTACCGGTGTTTAATCTTTAGAGGCCCCCGCCGGGGGACAGCCGGGAGCCGGTGGCGGGGGAGGGAGGCCGCATGCCACAGAAAGCGGCGCTGCGAAGTAGGTCACCGCCCTGAGAGACACAGCGGATCAACATCCGAAATGGAAAGGCTGTTCTCCGCTCCTTTTCCGTTTTCGGGTTAGCACCGAGGGACCAAAAAAAGCCCACGGAAATTAGATTCAACAAAGACTGACTTATGCAAAACGGGAAGGAGGCTGCACAATGCTGCTTCTGTCTTTTTTTATTTTCTCCTGTCGTGCCTATAAAGTGGGGGTTCACGGAGCGTCTGGTCGCACGATCTCGGGGAATCGGCCAGCCTTGCCGTCT
This sequence comes from Lasiurus cinereus, assembly GCA_011751065.1. Lineage (NCBI taxonomy): Eukaryota > Metazoa > Chordata > Mammalia > Chiroptera > Vespertilionidae > Lasiurus > Lasiurus cinereus. Next base: position 4,196,618 of record JAAGEH010000026.1, read on the forward strand.
CTGACTTCCTTCCTTGGGCGGGTTCTTGTGCCCGTGTTCCTTCTGTCTGTGCCTGCCACGTGTTGCCGGATGTGAATATTTCAGGATGGAATATCAGCCCCCCCCAGTGTGATTTTTTTAAAAATATATTTTATTGATTTATTACAGAGAGGAAGGGAGAGGGATAGAGAGTCAGAAACATCGATGAGAGAGAGACATCGATCAGCCGCCTCCTGCACGCCCCACTGTGGAGATGTGCCTGCAAGCAAGGTACATGCCTCCAACCAGAATCGAACCTGGGACCTTTCAGGCCGCAAGCCGACGCTCAATCCACTGAGCCAAACCGGTCTCGGCCCAGTGGGATTTGTTTTTAGGGGTCCTTCTTTCCGGGGCAGCTGCATCAGCTGTCACTACAAATCCGGGTGTGGGCAGCAGGGTGTCCATTCAGCCTTGCCCGAAGCTGCGAGCATGTGATGTTGAAAGAGAGCTTGCCCGCAGAGCGGGGAGCACGGTGCGTTCCCGGGGTGCACTCCTTTTACGGGCGAAGTTTTGGAAGCAGGGGTTGGTGGGTGTTCGGTTTGGGGAGGGAGATGCTGGGAAACGTGGGGTCCAGTATCTGGGCGGTCCCCACCTTTGAAATCCCCACCGAACGTCGCCTGTACGGTTCCTGTCTTTGCCTTTGGCAGGTGGTGGCCGGTGGGAACCTGGGAGCTGTCTCTGGGAAGCGTAACTTTTTAGCATTGATATCTGAGGTTAATGCAGTGGTTCTCCACCTTCCTCAGGCCTTGACCCTTCAAGACAGCTCCTCATGGGGTGGTGACCCCCAACCATAACATTATTTCTGTGGCTACTTCATCGCTGTCATCTTGCTACTGTTGTGAACTGTAATGCAAATATCTGATAGGCAGGATGTATTTTCATGGTTACAAATGGAACATCATTAAAGCATAGGGATTAATCACAAAAACAATATGTAATTATATATGGTGAAATATTTATTTCTAATGACAAATAAATGAAATGTTGTCTTGAATCGTGGTGTAGCATGGGTAACAGTCTTCCTATGACAACAGTAAACTACATGGCTACACTTGGCTACTCCGAGGAGCGGTGTGTTGGTTCCTAAGACCATGGGAAATAGGTGTTTTCCAATAGTCTTAGGCGACCCCCAAAGGGGTCTCGACCCACAGGTTGAGAACCGCTGGGTTAATACATTAACTTCTTTACCTATTGTCCACGGACTCGCTCACATACTTAAATCATGAATGTAGTTTGCCTCTGAGAGACGGGCCTGGTCATGCGGCCTGTGTGTGTGTGTGTGTGTGTGTGTGTGTGTGTGTGTGCTCATGGGTCCCTCAGGGGTGAATGCCACAGGCTGGGGCTTCTGTGTGGGAATCCCGGTCAGTCACAGAGTAACTGGGTGACCCCAGACAGTTATTCCACCTCACCAGGCCCCCCTTTCTCCGCATATAATGGGGATTAGCACAGCTTACCCCCCCGCTGGGTGGGGCTGAGGGTGAGGACTCGGGCATCCACAATGGCTCACGGGAAGTGTACAGCAGTCGGCCATCGTCCTCATTGTGGGTGTCGAGGGACTGGGAGGGATCGGCTTCCTTTTCTGAGTGATAAATATTTTGTCGGGCGCTTTGATGAATCTGGGTTTCAAACGTTTCCAAGGAATGATTTCTTCGATTTGAAATTTCCAAAGCAGTGTGTAGCTTTCGTTAAAATAACTGTTCCTGAGAGTTCGCTCCGTGGTGGGGATGGTGATGTAAATGAAAATGGGTTCTCCATAGTGTGATAACCATGGATCAGCCTGAGCTGCCTGAACTGTGCCTGCCGTCCACAACTGTATATAGAAAGGCCATTTGGTCAAAATGATCCCTGTTCACATTTGAACTTCCTGAAATGCCTAAGTCAGGTATCTTTTTTAAAATATATATTTTATTGATTTTTTACAGAGAGGAAGGGAGAGGGATAGATAGTCAGAAACATCGATGAGAGAGAGACATCGATCAGCTGCCTCCTGCACACCCCACACTGGAGATGTGCCCACAACTAAGGTACATGCCCTTGACCGGAATCGAACCTGGGACCTTTCAGTCCGCAGGCCGACGCTCTATCCACTGATCACACCGGTTTTGGCCTAAGTCAGGTATCGTTCTTCATAGCTAATCAGTAGAGTTCACTTTCGGATATCCGTTAGTTGGATGATAAACAATAGAATGTGCTCATTTTCTCCTGACATACTGTAGCTTAGCATCTTCTGACAAATTCACCGCTGACGTGCTGTGTACCAGCCAGTGCACGGTGAGCCGCAGGGTTTCGTGCAGATGAGCCAGGCCTGGCGAAACCGGGTTCTCTTCTCTTGGCATCGACCCGCCAGCCCACTTTAGCCGTTCAGCGACGCGTCCAGCCTCCCGCCCGTGCTCTTGTATTGGGGCCTCAGGTGGGGGGACATGTTCTCTGCGTGGACAGGAACGGTGGATAAACGCAGCTCCAGCAGAGAAATAAATGGCATGCCGGCCATAAAGAGGCATCAGACGCCTCGTCCATTTTCCTCTGCTTGGAAAAATGTGGCAGCCGGAGTCGATAATCACTCACTGTTAATTCCCTAACGCAGGCTGCTGCCGTGGACGTAACCCGCGATGTGAGTGAACGGGACAGAATGCTCAGCCACGTGCCCTTTCCACCCCGCACACGGGATGGCCGTGACACACGGACGGTCCAGTGCAGTGGTTCTCAACCTTTCTTTTTTTTTCTTTTTTTTAAAATATATTTTATTGATTTTTCACAGAGAGGAAGGGAGAGGGATAGAAAGTCAGAAACATCGATGAGAGAGAGACATCGATCAGCCGCCTCCTGCACGCCCCCCACTGGAGATGTGCCCGCAAGCAAGGTACATGCCCCCGAATCGAACCCGGGACCTTTCAGTCCGCAGGCCGACGCTCTATCCACTGAGCCACACCGGTCTCGGCAGTTCTCAACCTTTCTAATGCCGAGGCCCTTTAAGACAGCTCCTCATGGGGTGGTGACCCCCAACCATAACATTATTTTCGTTGCTACTTCATCGCTGTGCTTTTGCTCCAGTTATGAATCGTAACGTAAATCTCTGTGTTTTCCCATGGTCTTAGGGGACCCGGCTAGTGGGTCACGACCCACAGGTTGAGAACCGCTGGTCCAGCGGATGCTTTCCGGGTCACCGCAGCGCGCGGGAGTCCACCCCGTAGCCCGGGACAGAGGTCCTCTCACCGCGACGGAGGGAAATGACCTTTGCTGACGGGGAGCCGGACACGTGGGACACGGGCCAGCCGGCGAGCCCGCACTGGTGTTTCGCTCCGTTTCCTCTGTGCTTCTGAGAGGGGCAGGCGTAGGATGCTGGGGAGCAGCTAGAATGTGAGAAACAATCACCATCCTCTGGGAACCGTGGGTGTGCTGTTCGGATTGGCGAAGGCGCACTGTCACCTGGCTCGGCGTTGCCCCTGGGACCTGGCACCTCACCTGGAGAGGCCGCTGAGCCTCCCCAGAAGTGGTTCTCAACCTTGGGGTCGCGACCCCTTTGGGGGTCGAATGACCCTTTCCCAGGGGTCACCTAAGACCTTCGGAAAACACAGGTATTTACATTATAATTCCTAACAGTAGCAAAATTACAATGATGAAGTATGGGTGGGGGTCACCACCACTGAGGAGCTGCATTAAAGGGTCGCGGCCTGAGGAAGGTTGACAACCACTGCTCCCCAGCCTCGTGGGAAACCCAGCCTTGTTGCAAAAACCAGAGCCAGCAGCCCTCCCAGGACCCAGCTGTTGCGTGCCCGCTGGCCATTGCCAATCTCCAGCCCCCGTGACCGATAAACTGCCCGTTTGGTGTCCCTTTTGCCTGCTTCCCCAGGGCGTCTTTGTCCTTCTACCCATATAAGCCGCTGGCGTACGGGGAGAGGCAGAGCACATTTCTGGGGCCGCTCTCCGTGCTGCCGGCAGTACAGCGGTACCTCGAGATACGAGTGCCCTAACATACGAGATTTTTGAGATACGAGCCGTCGAGCGAGCGATTTTTGCTTTGAAATACGAGCAACAGTTGAGATAGGAGTCATCGCGCGGATCGGCCGGCTGCACACGACCCACCAGTTGACCGCGACTCAAGCGTCTCATAGTTTCCCACGCCTCAAGGTGACGGAACGAATTAAACTCGTATCTCGGGGTACCACTGTATTGGAATAAACGCTCATAGATGGTTTAACCCTGGGTCTGCTTAAGTGGCTCCAGTAGTGACAGGATGCATGGACCCACTGATTGTCAGTCACAGTTCTACCTTTTTTCTGTGTAATTCCTGCTTACAGGTTCTAGCGGGAGATCCAAAGTCTGTTTTAAACTGTTTGGCCTTCCTTTCCAAGAATAATAGAATAAGCACTGTCATCCTATATAAGGAAAGGGTGATATGCAAATAGACCGAAGGGCAGAACAAGGGAATGACCAATCAAAGCGTCATGTGCTAATGATACGCTAAGACTGCTCCACCGCTCGCTATGACATGCACTGACCACCAGGGGGCAGACAGTCAACTGGCTGACAGTCATCATAACGTGCACTGACCACCTCGGGGGCAGACGCTCCGACTGGTAGGTTAGCTTGCTGCTGGGGTCCAGCCGATCGGGACTGAGTGAGATGGGCCGGACACGCTCTGGAGCCCTCCTGCAGTCCCTTCCCCGGCCCGATTGTGCACCAGGGGGGTCCCTCAGCCGGGCCTGTGCCCTCTCACAATCCGGGACCCCTCAGAGGATGTCAGAGAGCTGGTTTCAGCCCGATCCCACAGGCCACTCCCTCTGGGAGGGCACCAGATGCAGGGCTCATGGCTGGCGTGGGCAGCTCTGCCAGCAGGAGCCTCTCCAGATTGGAACTGATTGGGCGAGAGCCTGGGGCAGGCACAGTGGGGCCAGGGCGATGGGGAGCAGCAGGTAGGGGCTGCAGGTGGCCTTGGACCGGGGGTTTCCACCCCATCCCTGCAGGCCACCCAGAGGGACCCCACCCGTGCTCCATTCGTGCACCGGGCCTCTAGTACTATTGCCTGCTCTTTACTAACTGTTCTCTTTGTACCAGTATGTGGGGCTCCCATAATAACATGCAAACCACACTTGTAAGTAATTATTCCTGTCTTCTAAGAGACCTCGAGGAAAATACTACCGTTTTCTTTTCAAAAACATGTAATTCATTTCGATAACTGTTGTTAGGGCACTGAATCTCTCTCTCGAACAAATACCAGGTCTGAAAAAACAAGAAGAATGGAATTGTTTGGAAAATAGAATGCTTGGCGCAGGGAGATAAAGACACACCGTTTGTACATGAGAACCAGGAGACAGGAACACGTTTGACACAAGAATACAAATGTGCCAGTTAAGATCTGAGTTGTGTTTTTACCAAATCCTATAAATATCCTTCGCGTGATCGCTCCTAGCCATTTTTTAAATCTCTAGCTCCTTTGCCACCACCTCGGCCCAATCCATCACGTAGGTTTGATTTTTTTTTCCTAATAGAAAGGTCATGCTCATTGAACTTAAATATTGCCGTGTCCCTCGCTACCTGGCTTAGGAATTGACACAAGTGGCTTTTTTTCCTTCCTTATCGATACTCACCATTTCCCTTGGCCCACGCCTTTCTTCATCTGCTTGCACTCACTCCCGGCCTCATTTTTTTTTTTAAATATATTTTATTGATCTTTCACAGAGAGGAAGGGAGAGAGAAAGTCAGAGACATCGATGAGAGAGAGACATCGATCAGCCGCCTCCTGCACGCCCCACTGTGGAGACGTGCCCGCAAGCAAGGTACATGCCCCCAACCGGAATCGAACCCGGGACCCCTCAGTCCGCAAGCCGATGATGCTCCATCCACTGAGCCAAGCAGGTCTCGGCCAGGTCTCATTTTATTTACTCTGAAGACAGACCCCTTTGCTACCGCTCGGTCCTCTTCCAATACGACGATGCCATGTCCCTCTCGCCGAAAAGACCGCTCCCTCCGACCCTTCCGATTTGAAAGCCTCACTCTCCTTCCAGGATCCAGCCCCGCCGAGGACTGGTTCATTCCCTGAGGGTTCCCGGTCTCCTGGGTGACCCCATACTCTGCTATCCTCCAGCCCAGCCCGTATGATGTGTGGCGTCCATTGACCACTTAATTACATTAATTTCAGGGTACCGGGCGTCTGAAAATCAATGAGGTTTTTCTGTTTGCGCTGAAAAGGGCTGAGCGTGATCGGTCGATCTTCGGGAATTGCAGGGAATCTCGGCGATTCATTCCTCCGTGTTAACTCTCCCTGCAGCCTTGAGAGATCGCTCCCACGGGCCCTCCGTGGCTCTGCACGTTCTTGCCGGCTCTCTCCGAAGGTGGATCCCTTTCCCCAGGCCGCTTCTCGGGGCTGCTGTGTTGAGAGCAAGCAACGTGGAGGGGGTGAGGCAGTAGCTAAGAGCAGGCTTGCTGACGGCTTGCGATAACACAGTGGGTTCCTTATCTGTGATACAGACCTACTGTGCGCACAGCATCCCTTGGGTGTGTGGAAGCCAGAGGGACTAACACACGTGCTGATGTTCAGGCTGCTGGTTTGTCCCGTAATAAAATCCTTTACCTCTAACCTGGCAGCCCCTGGGTCTCCTCTCGGCATTGATGGCTGCAGCAGGCTAGCTTCTGAGGTTATACAGTGGCACCTCGAGATACGAGTGCCCTAACATACGAGGTTTTTGAGATGCGAGCCGTCGAGCGAGTGATTTTTGCTTTGAAATACGAGCAACATTTTGAGATAGGAGTCATCGCGGGGATCGGCCGGCTGCACACGACCCACCAGTTTACCGCGACTCGAGCGTCTCATAGTTTCCCACGCCTCAAGGTGACGGAACGAATTAAACTCGTATCTCGAGGTACCGCTGTAATTCAGACAAAGGAAATCCTAGAGCAAACGTTGCCTTATGGAAAGATAGAAACGATTCTATACATTGGTAGAATTAAGTGTGTTTCTGGCCTTTTAAACCCACCCACTGGGCATAGCAAGGCCCTAAACACGTTGAGGATGTCATTCGATGTCAGGATATACTAACTGTGCTTCGCAGAGCTTGTATTTTATGAATTCCTGGCGGTAGTGATGATAATTAAACTGGTCATTTTTTTAGAATTACATCGAGAATCCTCGAGCTGTTAAAATGGCTTGTACTTTTCTGCTTCCATCAAAAAGGTCACCAGAGGATACATTTCATTTCAGCGTTTTTTCTGGCGATGTTTCTGAAGAGCACTTCAGGATAGAATTAAGAGTTTTAGTTATTTGTCTACCTGAGTCTGTGTTCATCCTTTTATCCCCCTTTTTTGTCATATTTTGATTTTCGTGTTCACTGCAGTTTTGAGAATGGAGCACTTCTTTGGGGATAGAGAGCATTTGTTTTTAAGCTGTTTAGATAGTTTTTAAACTTTAGCTTTAAAAGAGAAAAGGGAAATGGTGAGCACAGACATAAATCCCATAACCCTCTGAAGGATTGAGGTGGGAGAGCATGAATATTCATGGGTCACTTTGCAAGGACCAGGGCCTTGTGAAGTACGTTACCTGCATCATACCATCAATCCCCCAGTCATCAATGAGATAAGTATTCCTGAAGAAACCAGACTGTTGGGTACATAAACTGCTCCGAGTTAGGTAACCGGCCCAAGTTTATATTGATTCCAACTGAGGTAGATTAGCCATCAACACCAAAGACAACTCAGCATTCACTCTCATCTGCTGTAAAAGAGCAGATGTAAAAAAGGAGGATGTGGCAGAGACGGGTACATGTTCACAAACCCTGTTCTCCTGTCTTCCTGGGCAAGACTACATATCCCAGCCTGCTCCACCCGTTTGCATCTGGACACGTGGCTAAGTATACACGTGGCATGTGAGCAAAAGTGATGTGCCAGGACAAAGTTTGTCTTTCCTGCCGTCTGTTTTTCTACCTCCTCGCTAAAAGCAAAAGACCTCCCAGACTGCAGAATGCATATATTTCTTACTGACTTCAGAGAGGAAGGGAGAGGGAGGGAGAGAAACATCATTGATGGGAGAGAATCATTGACTGCCTGCCTCCTGCATGCTTCATACTAGGGATCGAGCCCACAACCCCGGGCATCGAACTGTGACCTTCTGGTTCATAGGCCAGCGCTCAACCACTGAGCAACACCGGCTGGGTCAGAGAGTTTGATTTTAAAGGGGAATATATATATGTGTGTGTGGGTGACAGTAACTGGGAGAGGCAGAAAAATGCTTTAAGTGAAATCCTTGAAATAGGTGGGTTTGTTTGCTCGGGAGCATGTGGAAGGCGGAATAAAAGTTTGTTGAGTTTTTATTGAAAAGGAAATTTAAAGAGCTTCAGAGGAAATAGATGAGAGAGACCAATAGGTTGAAACATTTTAATAAGATTATAATTATTCAGTTATTTAGCTCAAATGGACAACCTAAAAGCTAGTAGTAAGAACCATCTAATAGCTATGGCAGCAGATGAAGAAAGATGAAAAACTGTCTAGTTGGATGAACAGAAATTGAATATGGATGTGTATATACATGAATGTTTTTATTAATAACATATAACATATACATATATACATACATGGAGAGAGCTAATGACTCTAAGCTTTGCTACGCACAGGAATGAGGTTTCATGGCGATGGATGTTTGGGATGATGTAGAATCAGTGACCGAGCGGGAATGATAAATTACTGCTGTGAGTTATTTACAGTTCTCTGAGTCTGTGGTCCTCTCTGGGTTACAGTAAACGTCTAATCTATTGGTTGAAAGGTTTCACTAGAACCTACCTTATAGTCTGTTTCACATTCTCAACGGAAAACGTCTGTGGTTTCACACACATCCTCTAGAAGGTACTCCGATCAGAGCCCCTCCTGCTTTAACCCCCGATGTAAAGGCATGTCTCGGTCCTGCTGGAACTCAAAGGCTGTTGCCGACTCACGGAGACAAGTGACGAGCATGTGGATGCGAAAGTCCAAGGTGACTGTCCATTCACCACAAGTGTAAACACACCGTCGGTCATTGGTGATCTGGGTGGGGCTGGCTGGAGATCCCCCCCCCCTCTGCAGGGGAGAAGGGAATGATGAAGTAGGGATGTTGCCTGAAGTAGCACGGGATTGAGAGGCAGGTGCAATTCGGCCCCACCTCCAGCAAGTCACGTCATCGCCGTATTGCACTTCCTGTCTTCTGGGCTTGTGATTCAGTAAGGTGATGGCTGTGGAGAGCTGTGAACAGAGAGAGCCGTAGCTGAAGAAGTAATTAGTTCATTGAATGGCAGTGGTATCGTGATGATCTTGACCAGATCTACGCAAACGCTGCCGTCAGATTCGCTCATCACAGAGAGTCCGGCATGGCTCATCCTGCGCCCGAATCTCAGGTAGCCGGAGACTTTCACCGGGTTCATTGTCAAGGTCACCCTGCGCTGTTTCAGAGGCGCTAGACTCTCCCTGTTCAGCATTCATCGGGGGAGAGGGTCACAGGGCTCTGGGGGTGGTGCCTCGCGAAGCGTGTGGTATGTAATCGGGTGGGAAATGTTGTGTGTAGGCTTCACATGTGTCACAGGGACAAACCCGGGAAGCAACCCATTCGAGTTTTCTCTGTGTCTTCTCTGGGCTCACGGAGTTAGGAGAACGAGTGCCTTTGGTAGCAGAGAACGAAGAATTTCAAGACAGGGAATTCCTACAGGATTTCCAAACACGAGGCAGGCAACGTGATTCTTAGGGTTTGGGAAAGAAAAGAGGGAGGGGAATAAAATAAACCCTGAATGTTTAAAGAACTTCCTTCATCATCTTAACGTGCAGCCAGAAGCACAGGCGTGTCCAGAGCAGCCAAGGAAAGTGTAAAAATAAAAGCTGGACAAACCCCTGGGTGCTGCCCAAACCATTTTTGAGAAGTGGAGGCAAAACTCCCCAAGTCATTGGAAAGCTCAGAGCTTCAGAGCTGCATCGGAGCCAGTGGGGTCCTTTTCCTCTTTTCTGTAGTCTGTTACCGCTCACACACATGCACATGTGTACACACAAACACAGTTCATTGTAATGTAATAGATCAGTGGTCGGCAAACTAAGGCTTGCAACGCGGTTTGCCGCTCTGTTGACTAATGAGTTTGCCGACCACTGTAATAGATGGAGGGTCAACATCATGCAGATCCAAGAGAAGAAATTAGCATTTGGCCGGTTTTTAGACTTCGTTTACCGAAGTCTTTAATGCCTTCAAAGTCCATGCTGCCCACAGTGCCCTGACTGTTCGAACTCTGAGGAATGCACCCTGGACAGAGTGAGAAGACTGAAACTCCTGGGAGAACAATGTACCATATTTCCCCGTGTATAGGACGCTATTTTTTTTCTAAAATCGTTAGACTGAAAATCAAGGCGAGTCTTATACACAACGGTCAGCCCAGGAGGGAGCCACACAGGTATGTAGCTGCCCATATCTTGTCAAATCAGGAGCCTTGTTACTGATATCAGTGGATGCCCTAATTAGAGGTGGAGGTGGAGAGTGCGCAGATGCAACAGGGACCAGAGCCTTCAGAGCCCAAAAAGAGGTAAAAAATAAAAATAAAAAAATACATACCTGTAAGCAGATTGTCTTGTTCTGCAAAACTCAACCTGGATGTAATCAGCTGTGTCACAGAGCATGGACCCGGAGCTGCAGAGAGAAAACTGGCCCTCTCCCGCTGAGGGGATGCCCAGGCAGTGGAGTAAACAGGAGGCACAGCTCCTGAAGATGCCACAGAAGAAGAAGGCCTGGAGAGGAGAGCCAGCAAAATGGGCAAACTTGGAGCAGAGGCTGAAGTTTGGAGCAGCGCCAAGTGGCTTATGTGTGCCAACCAAGCTTATTCAACGTCGGGCAGGAATGTTTGCAAGCGAAGTGAACATTGTTGACTTTACAGGAAAGGCAAAATGGTGCCCAGTTTCATGAGGGAGAAGGACTGGCCAGGAGAACACGAGCAGAGTTAGCTCAGAAAACGCCCCCCGTTTACGAGGATGATCTCACATCCACTGAACGGCCAGATTGTTATGACCACCCGACGTTTGTAGGCAAATCAGCCGAACCCTGTATCGCATGGGATATGGAAGCCGAAGGCCTGTTCGAACACGTTTGCTCTCTGCAGTCACCAAGGTAACACGTCTCCAGTTCGCCCCGAAACACAGGAATTGGGCAGTCGAGCATTGGAAAACAGTCATGTGGTCCGAAGAATCACGTTTCCAGTTGCCTCATGCAGATGGCAGAGTGAGGATTTTGTGGAAACAGCATGAAGGCATGCACCCCACATGCATGAGTACAACCCTTCCAGCTGGTGGGGGCAGTGTGATGATTTGGGGCACATTTTCCTGGCATGATCTGGGCCCTTGAATTCGTGTGGAACAGCATCTGAAGAGCACAACTGCCTCATTATCGCTGCTGATCAAGTTCATCCTGTCATGTTGATGGCGAATCCCAATGGAGACGGCTTCTTCCCACAAGACCATGCGCCATGCCATGGTGCTTCTGTTGTGCAGGAGTGGGGGTTTCAAAAACATGAGGGAGACTTCACCTTGCTTAGGTGGCTCCCACAGTCACCAGATCTCCATCCAGTGGAGCATTTGTGGGGCAAAGTTAAAAGAACATCAGGCAGCTGGTCCCACAGCCATCACATCTCACAGAATGGACAGTGCTGTCCATCAGGCATGGTGTCCGAGTCCTAGCATCACCTTTCAGCATCTCGTGGAGTCCATGCCAAGAAGAATGGCCGCAGTACTGAAGGCAAAAGAGGCCCGGCGAAGTGCTGATGGGGTGGGCATCATAGTCTGGCCACTCAGTGTATATAGACAGTGACTCAGAAGACAGCAGTGATACCATAGAGGCTGAAGAAAGGAATATGTCTGGAACTCATAGTGACGAAGAAGAGAACAGTGATGCAGCAGAGTTGAATAACTCGATAGGCTGCGTAATATCAGCGTACTGGTATGTGAACATGCCCTGTGGTAACAACTAAATAAAAATGTGTTCTGTTTTATGTTTAAAATACTGACTTCTTGATTTGGGGTTGGCAAAGTAGGGGGCATCTTACACATGTGAGCATCTTCTACATGGAAAAATGCGGTATTAATCTACAGGGGAATAAAGACCGCTAATCCCCACGTGTCCAGACGGGCGACCTGCCCGCTGGCGTCCGCAGACACCGCTCATCCAAAGGCCCCAGGTCCTCTTCTCCTCGATCTGTTCCTTTCCGGCTCTGGTTTCTTTCCATCTCACCCTGAGTCCTTGGGAGCCTCCAGGGCCACGTGCATGGACATGGTTCGGTCCAGAAAACGGGGGGCAGACAGGGAGTGTTCACCTTGACCCTGGTGCCTCTCAGCCATCAAAACCTTTGGGAGCAAAATCTGAATCGGGCCCCTGGAGACTCCGGAATACAGGGTCGGGAAACACTGGGCAGTAACCAGAGATGAATGAGTTTGGAGACGCGTGCGTGACAATCCTCCCCCCGATTCCCGCCCCTTGGTGCACACCTCCTCCTCCTCCTCCCCAGGAGTGGGGGCAGGCTCTGAGAGGAGGATAGATTATGTCACGTGATGAGGCAAAGGGCCTTCGGATTATGTCACATGATGAGGCAAAGGGCCTATGGATTATGTCACATGATGAGGCAAAGGGCCTAGCCGCTGTGGCTCGGTGGTGGAGCGTCAACCTCGAGCCAGGAGGGCACGTTTCGATGCCTGGGCAGAGCCCGTGCCCGGTTGCGTTTCAGGGGAAGGAGATCTTGCAGGTGTTCTTTGGGTCCCTCCTCAGGTCAGGAGTCATCCATCTCGTGGGAGATGACCTGGGTGGGCCTGCCCTGGTCAGGGATGCTGTCCGCGCTGTGCAGGAAGCCTCAGGGAAAGGCGGCTGGGGTTGAGCTGCCTGGGGGACAGGGGGGTGCTAGGACCAGTGACTCCAGGGAGCTGGGTGCTGTCCACAAGAGAAAGTAAAAGGGACCTAGAAGGCCAGGTAAGAACAGCAGGTTGGCTGGCACCCCGATTCCCATCCGGGGAGGTCCCAGGGCCGCCAGACCGGGCCAGCCCGACGCGCGGTGAGAGAGGACCGTTTCTGATTTAAGCAGCCAAGATCAAGTGGCAGCAGACAGCTCAGCCAGCAGCCCCCGGCATTCAAATCGGAGGTGACGGTTGAACCCCAGATGCACGCAGAGAAACAGCTTGCATGCGCCGCGTGCCCGCCGAGCGCCGGGGGTCGCACTGCAGCCGGGGCGATGCTCGCTGCACGGTGACGAGGAGGCCAAGGACCCGGGACCGCGTGAAACTGGCCGGGCTTCCTGCACGGTCTCCTGTGCGTGCACCAGCCTCAGCTCACACAGAGCCCTCGGGATGGAGCGAGGATGAAGAGGTGCACGCTGCGTGGGAAATACACGCGGGGTTTTAAGGGTGAGTGACCCCAAAACATAGCAGAGTCATCATTCTTCGATGCTGATTCCGTGCCGCAATGACATGTTGGATAAATGAGAATAAACGTATTCGTAAGTTTATTAATAATATAATTGATTTTACCTATTTTTGCTGTGTGAATGTGACTTCTAAAACGTAAAGTTATACGTGTGGTTCTCATGTATTTCCATGGGACAGAGGAGAGTTAGAAAAGAGGAAGGAATACAGAACTCCCAGCCCACTGCCCAGCAATCACCGTTGTTAATATGCTTTGGTACTTCCTCTTCTTCTTTTTTTTAAAAATTTTTTACTGATTTTTTACAGAGAGGAAAGGAGAGGGATAGAGAGTTAGAAACATCGATGAGAGAGAGACATCGATCAGCCGCCTCTTGCACACCCCCTACTGGGGATGTGCCCACAACCAAGGTACATGCCCCCGACCGGAATCGAACCTGGGACCTTTCAGTCCTCAGGCCGATGCTCTCTCCACTGAGCCACACCGGTTTCGGCTGCTTTGGTACTTCTGTTATCTTTTCCCTCGCTCCACAGTTTGTTCTCATACATCCAGAGACCTTTTTAGGGCAAGAGAAAGAAACCCCAGGGACCTGAAAGTGTTTGCTGGAGATATACTACATTTGTTAAGTGGAGGAGCTGAAATCCAATCCATTGTCTCTGTGACTCCAAATCCATTTGTCTCCAAAATCCATGTTCTCTTTGCTCTACCGCCGCCCGCCATACGTGTCCGGGAAAACCTTTACAGGAAAAAAATCAAAGATAACTCCCTGTATTACATCACAGGAAGTGGTAAACACAGAAAGAAAACAACAGGGCCTACATTTTTTTATGCATATGTTATTTGGAGAAAATAAAGCTCTATTTCTGGAATGTTTAAGTAGTCACCCGTGTTTATATTGTTGATTGTAAATTTTTTTTCTAGACTATATTCAAGAGGTAGCGGTGGGCAGGTTACTGAACAGCGTGGGTTTTGCTTGTGAAAGCTAACCGCTATTTCTAGGTTTGTATGCGATTGATTATATCAGCGGTCACCAAACGGTGGTCCGCAGACCGCTGGTGGTCTGTGAGGGCCGAGAGGTTGGCGATTGCTGGGTTAAGTAACTGCTTTAGAGATAATTCTTTTAAAAAGGCAGTTTGGGCCAAGACCCGTTTGGCTCAGTGGATAGAGCATCGGCCTGCGAACTGAAAGGTCCCAGGTTCAGTCTGGTCAAGGGCATGTGCTTTGGTTGCTGGCATATCCCCCATTGGGGGTGTGCAGAAGGCAGTTGATTGATGTTTCTAGCCCTCTGTCCATCTCTCATCCTCTCTGTAAAAAATCAATCAATTTTTTTTTTGTTTTTAAAAAGGCAATTTGGGCCCAGCTGGTATGGCACAGTGGGTGAGCCTGAACCAAGAGATCGTGGTTCAGTTCCAGATCAGAGCACACGCCTGGGTTGTGATATTTTTATCTCTCTGTCCCTCTCCCTTTCCCCCCCACATCCCCCCCAAAAACCAATAAATTTTTTTAAAAAAATGCAATTAGGAAGCAGAAGAAATGACAGGCATCCAGGTAGGAAAGGAAGAACTAAAACTTCATTTGCAGACTACATGCGTGTATGCTGTAGGAAATCTTACCACCTTCTAGCGTGGGTGTGGAGGGAAACGCAGCTCACCTCGGAGCTGTGGCATGACTGTAGGAAGACCATCCTGTCTCATGTCTCATGTCTCATGTCGGTGGGAAGAATTGGCAATGCAGGCTCGGTCCACACCCACGCTAGAAGGTGGTAAGACACCGGATGAAAGGGATTGCATGGTTATACACTGAGTGGCCAGATTATGATGATCTCTGAACGCATAATAATCTAGCCACTCAGTGTATGTATGTGTGTGTGTGCGTGTGCATATGTGTGTACGCATGCACGCACACACACACACATATATATATTAGAGGCCCGGTGCATGAATTTGTGCATGGGTGGGATGCGGCCAGCCTGCCCAGGAAGAGGGGACATGGGCAGTGGGCCGGCCTGCCTGCTGGTCGAACTCCTGGCCGAGGGGACAATGTGCATATTAGCCTTTTATTATATAGCACACACACCGAGCGGGCAGATGATTATGCGTTCAGAGATAACAATAATCCGGCCACTCAGTGTAAACGGTCATGCTTTGCGTGTGTTTCTAATCCCGCTCTGTGGGCCTGTAGCGTTTTAATTAAGAGAGAGCCGTCGCCACAGGTTGGCTGCAGGAGGCTCCCGTCTCCCACAGAGGGAGGGCGATGGCCCTGCCAAGTCCCGCAGGTTGGGGAGCAACTGGGGATTGGGAACATGAAATAGGTCTGTCATTACAAGCACCACCGTCCCGTCTTTCTCATTACCGCATCATTCCAAAACACGGACCGACCTGCGCTCACTCAGATTTTTTTTAAAGAATTGCTATTCTGCCAAGACTGGTTTGGCTCAGTGAATAGAGCATCAGCCTGCAGACTGAAAGTCCCAGGTTCGAATCCGGTCAAGGGCATGTACCTCGGTTGTGGGCATATCCCCAATGGGGGGTGTGCAGGAGGCAGCTGATGGATGTCTCTCTCTCATCGATGTTTCTAACTCTCTCTCCCTCTTTCTTCCTCTCTGCAAAAAATCAATATAATATATTTTTTTTAAAATAATTCTATTCCTTCGAATGCCTTTTTGAAGTCTTCTGAACATTGCTGCCCCTGTAGTGTTTTGTTTTTTGGGTTTTTTTTTGCCAGCTCATGATTTGTTTTCTAAACCGGCTAATGAATCTGAGACACGAAAAGTTCCGATCCAAGTACATTGAATCCGCCTCTCATTTCTCTCTGATGCATTAGCGTCAGGACTGCGCTGCCATGTTCACAAAAGAACTCCTCCTCGTACCCCGTGAATTTAGATCAAAGCGAAGATCGCCTTCACCCGCTTCCCGGGGAAGCCGCCCAGGAAAGAGACCCCGAAGACGTGCTCGCTCGGCTGAGCTCTCGCGAACTGGTGGCGGGGCATGTTTTACCCGTAAGAGGGGGAAAATGAAGTTTAAATAATTCCGCATTATTTATTCATGGGGCCCATTATCCCATTTCTCGGCGCCTTTTGAATCCGACTTAATTGAGATTTCCAGGCTACAGCCCGGCAGCCCGCGCGCGGATCAAAGGGAGATGCTCTCGCCTCGGGGCCCGGGCTGCCCGGACCCCCCCTTCCTCCTCTCCCCGTTCACCGTTCACCCGTCGGCCGAGCCATGACGGCTGCTTCCTCTGCCTCGGTGCGAACCAGCCACCACCCTCCCCGAGCACGGAAGGCCCCTTTCTGCACAGCCATCCCGAGGGGGGGAACCCCCACCCCCTCTTCTGGTTGAGAATGTCAGGGTGCAGGAAGAAGAGGGAAGACTCGCCATGCAAAACCGGTGTGGCTCAGTGGATAGAGCGTCAGCCTGCAGACTGAAAGGTCTCAGGTTCAATTCCGGTCAAGAGCCTGTGCCCTGGTTGCGGGCACATCCCCAGTGGGGGGTGTGCAGGAGGCGGCTGATTGATGTCTCTCTCTCAACGATGTTTCCAACTCTGTATCCCTCTCTCTTCTTCTCTGTAAAAAATCAATAAAATATACAGCGGTACCTCGAGATACGAGTTTAATTCGTTCTGTAACCTTGAGGCATGGGAAACGATTAGACGCTTGAGTCGTGGTAAACTGGTGGGTCGTGTGCAGCTGGCCGATCCGCGCGATGACTCCTATCTCAAATGATGCTCGTATTTCAAAGCAAAAATCGCTCGCTCGATGGCTCGTATCTCAAAAATCTTGTATGTTAGGGCACTTGTATCTCGAGGTACCACTGTATATTAAAAAAAAAAGAATTGCCGTGCAGTGCCCTGCCATGGCAACTGAGCTTTAACCACACGATTTACCATTTCTGGTTTCTGGGTCAGAGTGTGATATTATGGCCCAGCATATGCCTCCAAGGGAGAGCCCTGGACGGCGTGAGAATGTGAGCATGAAGAGCAGCCTGTCTTCGAGTGCCTTTTGGGATTGGCCCTGGGGTTTGGGGTGTGATGGAGGCTCTCTGGATGTATCAGAGCACACTCCATGCCAGGGATAGGATTTGAGCCAGCCCCTTACTGTTTCCTTTAAACGTCATTCTTCCAGTGACAGGCAAGCGGGTGATCAGAGAGGTTAGAACTGGGCATTTGGCTGCGTGACTTTGTCTTGTGATACCTTGCGAGCAGGGTGTTGGTTTCCTCGTGTGCATCTCCCATATGACACAGGAGGTAACAGGCTGGAGAGAAACATCCATCAGCTACCTCCTGCACACAGCTTACTGGAGATGTGCCCGAAACCAAGGTCCATGCCCCTGACCAGAATCGAACCTGGGACCTTTCAGTCCGCAGACCGACGCTCTATCCACTGAGCTAAACCGGTTTTGGCTAAATTACACACTTTCTAATCACGGAGGCCTTTGTGAGGCTGTCTTAGAGACCGTCCTTTTGAGAAGACAGGCCCCTTCTCTCTGCTGTGCTCCACCAACCTTTTTTTAAAATACTTTTATTGATGTCAGAGAGGGAAGGAGAGTGAGAGAGAGAAACATCAATGATGAGAGAGAATCATTGAGGGGCTGCCTCCTGCATGCCCGCTGTTGGCGATGGAGCCCACAACTCGGGCCTGTGCCCGTGGCTTGAATCGAGCTGTGACCCCCTGATTCATAGGTGGACGCTCCACCACTGAGCCACACCGGTTGGGCCTGACAACTTTTACTTTTTGCCTCGCATGGTGGCCCCAGGATGAGTTTCAGGTCCTTCTTCTTGCTTTCTGCTGGAGTCAGATCAACTTTCCCCGCTCCATCCCCTTTACTTCCGGAGCCCAGATAACACGGAAGGCACCCCAGAACCCCCTCCCATGCCTTTCCCAGTGAGCTGTCTCTTTCCAACTCATCTTCTCACTTACTCATCCCTTCGTTTATTCATGGACATGCTCACTGAAGAAATGTGTGTTCAGCAGCCATGCAGGCGCCCAGTGTTTGGATAGAAATTCAGATCAACCACTGACCCCACCGTCCTGGCAGACAGCACAGTGAGAGGAAAGTAAGCCACCCACAACCCTCGGTGTGGGACATGCAGCGTGTATGGGTGCCCGTGACCTACACCAGGTCAGAGAGGGAGAGACGGCATCACTTTCATGTAAGCCTTTGCTGGGCCCGCACCTCAGTGGGTGTTTGTGTGTTCACGTGACATGTGTGTAAGCAGGATATTCTCACGGCAACCGGCACAGGACAGTCTCTCTCCGAGATAACCGGGAATCTCCGTGTGAAAGTCCCATAACCAGTGTGGCTTCTGTCTCAGCTTGCTCACACACACGGTCATCGCAGGCTGAGTGACTTTCTTCCTAATCTTTTTTTGTGTGTGTGTTGTTTTTGTTTTGGTCCATGTGGAAAAAAAAATATCACCCAAAGGCATGAAGATAGCGGACTCGTGTTTTCTGTCTGTGATTGAAACTATCTCTAAATTCCATGTGCGTCAAACTTTCTCAGCAGGCTCTGTCTCTCTCTCTAGTGTATTGCTTGTAGAAACGCTATAGATTTTCATTGAACTTTCCTTTCCCCGTGTATAATATCAGTTTCACTTCCACTCTGTCTCGTTCCGGGCAGGATTGGCGCTGGCCTAGAGGGATATGCTGCCAAAACCGGTTTGGCTCAGTGGATAGAGCGTCGGCCTGCGGACCGAAAGGTCCCAGGTTCGATTCCAGTCAAGGGTGTGTACGTTGGTTGCGGGCACATCCCCAGGAGGGGGTGTGCAAGAGGCAGCTGATCGATGTCTCTCTCTCATCGATGTTTCTAACTCTCTATCCTT
>JAAGEH010000026.1:4215852-4234046 GCA_011751065.1 Lasiurus cinereus
ACATGTATGTGGAAGCGTGGTGGGGCGGAGTCTAGGAAGACAGCCAGCCCGTTGGACAGTTTTCCGAGATGATCAGTCCAGCCTCGGGGCATCGGGGTGGACTTTCAGACAGAAAAGCTTTCCCCGTTCCCATGGAAACAGGCTCTCTGTAGGACTGGGTACTTCCTCTTTTTCTCACTATCCCCCCCGTATGTATTGGGGTAAATATTGCTATTTGCTCTGAAATTCTTACCGGTATTTTACACTTTTTTGAAAGATCGGTTCTGAGTAGACTCGACAGCGGACACAAGACTGCATGAGCCAGGGTTTGGGCCAAAGAAAGAAGAATCTCGTGTTACTTCTACCATCTCTCAAGCGACTGTGAACTTTGATGGGGGCGGTGTTTTGTTTTGTCTTAGCATATGTTTCTAAAATATACATAGGCAACGCATGTATGGTTCTAAATCTTTATCACGTTCATGAAGGATTTTTCTGGTGATGCCATTTGCTCCGTAATGAGTGGTTATATATTGCCACATGTTCATGATAAGATCACCCCCTGGCAGAGGGCCCCTCTCTCAGCACTAACGTGGGAAGGAGTTAGAATATGCGGATCTGTGTGAAACACGCGGCACCGTGACTGCTGCACAGCCATCATTTCTCTAAAAAGCGTGTTCAGCCGGAACCGGTGTGGCTCAGCGGGTAGAGCGTCGGCCTGCGGACTGAAAGGTCCCAGGTTCGATTCCGGACAAGGGCATATACCTTGGTGGTGGGCACATCTCCAGTTGGGGGCGTGCAGAAGGCAGCTGATCGATGTCTCTCTCTCTCTCATCGATGTTTCTAACTCTCTATCCCTCTCCCTTCCTCTCTGTAAAAATTCAATAAAATATATTTTAAAATATTAAAAAAAAAAAAAGTGTGTCCGCTTCCCGGGGATGGAGAAGGCTGCTCGGCAGGAGGATAAACACGGGCCGCCCACCGGCGCCGTGTGTCTGTGCGGACGCGAGCTTTGCACAGCTCGCCCTGGTCCCCGTCGTGACTGTCATCACTGCGACTTCTGTCTCCCCTTCCCCCGCACGCGTGGCTTCTGGCTCCAGCCAGTCTGGGCCCCGTAACTGGGTCAGGCCGCCCGCGGGGAGAGGCGCAGCCGGGCGGCGCTGGCGGAGGTGTGGAGGCCGTTCTTAGACAGTTTGCACCCCCAAGGCCTCTCCCGTCTCTCTTGGATTCCCTGACCCTTCCAGCCGCCGGCCACGGCCCCTGAATGGGGGGTGTCATTGGCCCCTGAATAGGGGATGTCATCGGCCCCTAAACGGGGGTGTCGCCTGGCAGGCCTCTGCTCAGCATGGGGGCCAACAGCTGCCTATGGCTGTCTGCTTCCAGCGCCAGGGGACTCGCCGGAGACCCAGGGAGGTCCCCCGGGGGTCAGAGGGTCCCCACCGCGTCCCGGAGGCCAGAGAAAGTCTGCACTTTCCCCCTCTCCTCCTGCCAGCGGCGGGAAGACGCAGCAGCATCCTGTGGCTGAAAACCCGCAGCAGTGACTGTGGGGCCTGCGGGCTGGGCTGGGCCCTGCTCCGATGACTGAGGGAACCTGTTCGCTTGGAAACACTCGGGGTTCCTCTGGGCTTCGCCCCTTAGCCCGGGCGGTCTGCCCGCGGGAGGGTGGGTTTCTGTGGGGTCGCTGCTGCTGGTCCCCTTCGCCGGGCAGGGTCCCCTCGCCCCTGTCCTGGCCTCGGAGAGCCTGGGCTGGACTCGCTTCGTTGTGGGGTTTTTTGTTTGTTTGTTTCTTTGGTGGAAGAGCTCTCGCTTCCCCCGTCTGTCAGGGCACCTCATGTCCCTTCCCCCCCAAACCCTACCTGTTTAGTGTCCGTGGATCCAGGGATTGCTCCCCAAGATGGTAGTCGGTGAGGAATAGGCCGGCTGGATGCTGGGAAGGAGCGTCCAGGGGCATGGAAGGCAGGGATGCAGCGAAGGACGTGGTTCAGTGAGAAAGTAGCAAAGCGTGGGTCACGTGTTCCGGAAGCTTCTGGACCAACCCGCCCCTCCCTGGCTGCGAGAACACCCGGTTTTGTTGGGACCGTCCCAGGCTCCTCCCGGTCCTGCGGTCAGCATCCCGTGCGGCTCCCACATCCATCCCAGTGGCTGGGGTTCCCTCCTCAGAGCCAGGGGGTCAGCCCAGGACACCCACACTCACCCCACACACAGCGCCCGGCTCCCCTCTGCCAGGCAGGGGCTCCGTGCCACGTCGGATCTGTAAGTGGGCACGCGGAAAGCCTGGCACCCATGCCTGGCACCGGCGGCTCCATCTGTCTGCTCGCTTTACCCTTAAACCAAACTGTCAACGCAGCCTCAGAGCGGTGGGTGGACCGGGCCCTCCCCTGCGCCTGCTTCTCCTCTCCCTCCGCCTCTGCTCCAGCAAACCGGCCCCCGCCCCCCACACCTGCAGACCCTCCCTTCTCCCCAGAGACCGCCTTGGCCTCGATTCCAAACTCCTCCGGGATCCAGTGCCCGGTAATCCCGCTGCCGCCAGGAATGCTGCCTTTCCCACTGGTGCTTGGTTTTTTGTGTTTTTATTTTTAATATATTTTATTGATTTTTCACAGAGAGGAAGGGAGAGGGATAGAAAGAAACATCGATGAGAGAGAGACATCGACCAGCCACCTCCTGCACACCCACTACTGGGATGTGCCTGCAACCAAGGTACATGCCCTTGACCGGAATCAAACCTGGGAGCTTTCAGTCCACAGGCTGACGCTCCATCCACTGAGCCACACCGGTTTCGGCCCGGTGCTTGGTTTTAAAGCTGCAACCAGAGCTGTGCGTGGGCTGCGTGTGAATCCGTGTGTGCCTGTCTGCGGGGTTGCGTGCTGCGTGCCCTCTTAGGTTTCCTAGGACACAGACGTGACCTCTGAAGGTCAGCGAATGAGCCGGCCCGTCTGGCCTCGCCCTGGCCGCCGTGGGGCAGGTGCTGTTTCTAACCTTCCAGCGGCTCCCGGTTTGCACACTGAAGCGCTTCCCATTCGCGTTGTGTGACTGTCCGTCGTCAGCGGGAGCTCACACGTGGGCTTGCTTGGCATGTGAGTGTGAAAGCGGAGACATGCGTTCAGCCGGTGTAATCATATCCGTGGAACTCTTTAAAATACAGTGGAACCTAGAGATACGAGTGCCCTAACAGACGAGATTTTTGAGATACGAGCCGTCGAGCGAGCGATTTTTGCTTTGAAATACGAGCAACAGTTGAGATAGGAGTCATCGCGCGGATCGGCCGGCTGCACACGACCCACCCGTTTACCTCGACTCGAGCGTCTCATAGTTTCCCACGCCTCAAGGTTACGGAGCGAATTAAACTCGTATCTCGAGGTGCCACTGTACACATGTCCTGCAGGGAGGTCGGACCCTTTCCTGGCAGATTAGCGTAAGAGACGGTCCTGGGCCCGAACAGCCCTTTGGCCGAAGGTCTGCAGGAGTGCGATGGACCAGCATCATTTATGAGTCTGGACGGCGTGCTCAGAGCACGTGGCATTTTGCTAGGAGCGGAGAAGACGAAGCTAAGCCGGTCCGGACCAGGTCCCCAGCCTGCAGGGGCTTCTAACCCCACAAGGCGTGCCGGTGAAATATCTCACAAATACCGGGGCGTCGCCGTCGAGAGGGGGCTCACCCCAGGCGCGGTCCCCTGCGCTGAGAGGCAAAAGGTGTGTGGACACATCCCGGGGCAGGGGAGGAAGAGGAGGAAGGCGGTCACAGACGGGCAGCCCGTGTGCAGTGGGAGCAGGCACGTTGGAGGGATGCAGAGATGGCAACAGAGGCTGCAGCAGAGGGCGGGGCCTAACGCCGTGGTGGGCGGGGCCCAAGCTTTTGGATCTGAACCCCAAAACACCACAGAGCGCTGGGCCTGGAGGAAGGAGGGGCTCCATTGGGCTTGGGAATCATTGCTCTGACTGCAGCGTACAGGAACAAACTGGAGGCGGCGAGGAGGTGGAAGCGGGGAGGGAACGCAGTGTGGGGGTTAGAAGATAGTCTTGGGAAGATAGCAGTGCAGGCCGCCTACCCTGTTTCCCCGAAAATCAGACAGTGTCTTCTGTTAATGTTTGCTCCCAAAGAGGCGCTAGGTCTTATTTTCAGGGGATGTCTGATTTTTGCATGAAGAAGAATGCGGTACCTGTTTATTGTTGAACAAAAAAAAAGGGAATGTATGACCTGTCTACGGTGCGGTATTCGTTGTCATCACCAACCAGCTCACCCATGGGCCGCAGCGCAGCCGGAGCTGGTCAGGCAGGGTGAGGGATCTTTAAACCAGGAGTCAGACGCCTGACGGTAGCTTCGAGGGCCTTCTATTCTGATGAGGCCTGATGTTCGGGGGGGATGCCTTATATGACAGTGAGCGGCCAAACTGGAAGTAGGTCTTATTTTCAGGGGATGTCTTACTTTCGGGGAAACGGGGTAGAGGGGTGCAGGGGGGGAGGGTGATTTCCGAGGTGACAGCCTCACTATGTTCTGCACGATGTGCCCGCAATCATAATCGAACCTGGGACCTTTCAGTCCGCAGGCCGACGCTCGTCTAGCCACACGGGTTTCGGCCGTTGATGAGCATGTTTTCATATTGCAAGGAACCTGTGAGCGCCTCCATCACAGCTTTCAAACCCGGCAGCCCGCCTCCAGCCCCACGGTCACCACCATGTGACAAGGCACCTCTCCGTCTGCTGAGAGCTCGGCTTCATGTCAGCGGCGAATGGCCACCTTCCGTCGCTGCCCTGTCTAGGTGGACCCTCCGTTTCTGCTCCCTCTTTCTGTCCTGCGTGTTCCTTCTCGTAGCCGTTATATTAACTGGCTATTGGTTTCCTTCCGAGAATGACGGGGAGCTTTCAGTAGTAGGGACCCTGTCTGTTGTGTTCCCTTCTGTACCCCACGCACCAGGCGCCATGCCAGGAACACAGCGGGTGCCCCACAAATAGCTGTTGTGTTTTCCTTCAGTTAATGAACCTAAGTTTCTTTTTTTCTCTGAAAACATAGCCCGTCCCAACAATTGAAATAGAGTCTGGAAATGGGCCACACACACACACACAACACACACACACACAACACACAAACACACAACACACACACACACACACAACTAGGGCGGCCTGCCAGAGAGTTAATGGGTCCACAGCTCACTCAGGAAGTGGGTGAGTTACACACGGACAACCCAAAGAGTGACTGAGAGGCGTCTGTTTTCGAAATGCTCTACTCACACTCCTTCTCTTACCGAGAAGAGAGCACTTTAGGAAAAGGGTGCATATGGACACCCCAGCACCTAGGACCAAGTTCTTTTTATTTTTTTAATATATTTTTATTGATTTCAGAGAGGAAGAGAGAGGGAGAGAGAGAGAGAAACGTTAATGATGAAAGAGAATCATTGATCGGCTGCTTCCTGCATGCCCCCTACTGGGATCGAGCCCACAACCCAGACAGGTGCCCTGGCAGGGAATCCAGTCACGACCTCCTGGTTCATAGGTCAACACTCCACCCCTGAGCCACGCAGCTGGGCTGTGACCAAGTTCTTCACTGGAGATTTGCAACATGTTTATACTTAGAACTAGAGGTCCGGTGCACGAATTTGTGCACGGATGGGGTCCAGCCGGCCCCCCCTGACCGGGGCCGATTAGGGTGGACTGGCCAGGGGAAGGGACATGGGCGGTTGGCAGGCTGGCCCCGCACCCTGGTCAAACTCCCATTCGAACTCCTGGTTGGGGGGACAACTTGCATATTAGCCTTTTATTATACAGGATATTATATAGAAAGCTTAATCGGCATGATCCCATGGAATTATTCCTATATGTTAGTTTTCCGAATATTGAATATGCACATTTTTACCAAGCACACATCTCCTCTTCCGTTTCTTGATCTTCCTCCTGTGACTAATTCTCGTGAGCAAGGAGGGACCTAGGCCTGTGGCTGCCGCCTCTGCCTGTTTGTTCGATGGAGCAGAGACTCCAGGGGAAGCAGAGGATGGGGGGAGCCCTGGATTCTAGGTTTCCTTGGATCTGTGGGTCATAGGAAGTGGAGGAAAATGTTTTATAGATTTACTTCCAAACTATATCGGAGTGACTTTTTCTCGCTGTGCTTCTTAACTGTTGGATAAATTATGTATAGGACATCACGAATGTGGATTCACCTTTATGAAGTGCTAATCGATAACACTTCTTCCAAATATTAAAATGGTGAGCCTGCCCTCTTTCCCTGGTCTAAAACCTGCCCCGTGTTTTAGCTTTCGGATTCCTTTCCCAGGTTTCTTCTACATCATCTTCTTCTTCTGGTCCATCCGTTATTGAACATACACTCTCCCTTCCGCCATGGTCCCGTCTCCATGACAACCGGAGGCGGTGGCTGATGCTGGGTTCATCTGGGCCCTGAGATGCCAGTGCGGACGGAGCACAGGACCAGCCCCTCTCTGTGTGGGCTGGGACGTTCCAGTGGGAGGGCCGTGCCACTGAAAGAAGATGGCATCTCGCTCAGAGTTGGACCAAACTCTCTATTTTTCACGTCCTGGAGGAAACCACAAGGTTATTTTAACAGAAGCCGGTTTGGCTCAGTGGATAGAGCGTTGGCCTGTGGACTGAAAGGTCCCAAGTTTGATTCCAGTCAAGCATGTACCTTGGTTGCGGGCACATCCCCATGGGGGGCGTGCAGGAGGCGGCTGATCGATGTCTCTCTCTCATCAATGTTTCTGACTCTCTCTCCCTCTCCCTTCCTCTCTGTGAAAAATCAAAATATATTTTTTAAAAAAGGTTATTTTAAACTTACATGATGTCCGTATAAAATATTCTAGGAATATTATAGTGATCGAGGGATGGAGAAGTCGATGCTTTATAGCAGCCACCTGAGCCGTTTTCTTTGCCATCTCCATCAAAAAAAAAAAAGCCTCCCATATCTGATTGGAATAAAAGGGACCTACCTGCCCCACCCCCCATCCTTCCCCACCCTCCCCCCGTTCAGAATCCCAGCTCACTTGTTCTAGAAAAGCATAGCAGGCCTGCAGACTCCCAGCCTCCCAGGAAACACGGGCGTTTTAGGAACTAGAAGCCAAGTCTGAAGTTAGGACCGCCGCTCAGCTCCGACAGGCGGCTGTCGCCCGGAGCGAGACTGGGGACTCCCTGAGTGCCAGCCATGCCCCTCTGCTGGGGAGCGGGCACCTTGCGGTCAGGCGGATGGGCAGGTGGCGGTGGCATTCTTCGGTTCCTCGCCCGACGACGGGGATGTTCTGCTCTGGGGATGGCAGATGGGCGGCCTGGGGTCAGCACTCCACCCAGGGCGCTCCTGGCATAGAGTGGGGGTGCCGTTTTCCTGCCGAGGCCATTGGGGTATTTATAACATCCTTCGCTTCACCCAGCTCACTCAGTATGAATGCTTGCAGCCATGGAAAAGCTCCTACAGCCGAGACCGGTGTGGCTCAGTGGAGAGAGCGTCGGCCTGCGGACTGAAGGGTCCCGGGTTCGATTTCGGTTAAGAGCATGTACTTGGTTGCGGGCACATCCCCAGGAGGGGCCGTGCAGGAGGCGGCTGATCGATGTTTCTCTCTCATCCATGTTTCTGACTCTCTCTCCCTCTCCCTTCCTCTCTGCAAAAAAATCAATAAAATATATATTTTTTTAAAAAGCAGCAACAAAAAAGAAAAAGCTCCTGCATGTATGGAATCTCGAGTCCCGCCTGTGGGGGCCCTGGCGGGGCCAGACCGAAGGGTTTCCAGGGCTCAGAGGTCCCCCGCCCGGTGGCAGGTTCCAGCGACGGGCCCGACGCCTGTCCTGGGAGCCAGGGAACCTGCTCGGCAGCAGCAGCCGCGTCTCCCGCCGCCCAGCCCCCAGCCGCAGCCCCCCTGAGGCACCCAGCGCGCCCCCCGGCCCCCCTCGGCCCCTGACTCAGCCCCGTCACCCGGTGGTGTGTCCCGAGCCGCCTGCCGTGGGCTTTTCCAGAGCGAACAGCAGAGAGGATGCGCTTTTGCTGCTCTGGCTTTGCGGCCCGCAGTCCCTTCCCCACAGGAGCAGGGGCGCGGGGGGGGGGGGGGGGGAAGAGCGGGTACCCAGGCCGGGCCGGGCGGATCTCACCAGCCAGGGCACTCGGCACAGCCCACCTCTTCCAGGACACCGTGTGGCTGTGTGTGCGCACGTGTGTGGCTGTGTGCGTACGTGTGTGGCTGTGTGCGCACATGTGTAGCTGTGTGCGCGCACATGTGTGGCTGTATGTGTGTGGGTGTGTGCACATGTGTGGCTGTGTGTGCATGTGTGGCTGTGCACACATGTGTGCAGGTGTGCTCGCATGTGTGGTGGGTGTACACTGTGCGGGTGTGTGCATGGCTATGTGCACACATGTGTGGCTGTGTGTACACGTGTGTGGCTGTGCGCGCATGTGTGGCTGTGTGTGGGTGAGTGTGTGCATGTGTGGGTGGGTGTGAGCACGTGTGTGGCTGTGTGCATGCGTGTGTGTTCGCACGTGTGTGGCTGTGTGTGTGCACGTGTGCGGGCGTGTATGCGCACACGGGCGGCTGGTACCATCCAGGACGACATCAGCGTGGTGATCAGAGCCCAGAACCGCTCCCTTTCAGGGATTAGGTCTGTTCAGAGGCACTTGCCTGGCTTGGGAAGGGGCGTTTCAGGAAGCAGCGTTGCCAGGGAGCGGTGGGCGGAGCCCGGTGGCCTGCAGCACAGCCCCCTCCCCCACCGCCCACCCCCCAATTCTCCAGTCCTGGCTCATGGGGGTCCCCGGGCTGAGCCTCAGCCCTGGTGGTGGGACCAGGAGGGGTGAGGTGGAGAAGGGGGTGGGGGGACGCTGGCCTGTCAGGCGGGGAGCAGATGTGCCCATTGTCGGGGGGCTGTCCGGCTGGGCGCTGTGCTGGGGGAGCCTGCCTTTGACGTGTTTCCTCTGCTTAATTCCTTCGCCTCTGAGTCTCCCGGCAGTGTTCCCTTTGTAAGAGGGGGCACTCTCCTTCAGGAGCATCGTCTTTGAGGGAGATGAAGGATAAAGGACGCAGGTCCTTGTCATCTGTCAAGCGTGGCTGGAACCCGGGGCGTGGAGGATAGGGGCGAGCAGGCTCCGGGAGGAGGACCTCAGCGTCTAATTACCACCCTGCTCCCCGCTTTTTTCCTCTTTATTGTCTAAGTTTACCTACGTCTCCTTTTTCCCCAACTGAACCCCACCCCTTCCCCCGCCTTCTAATCTAGTCCGGCTGTAGAGGAGTTTATCTGGGCAAAGAGAATGAGGAATTTCGGGGGGTTTTCTTGTTTGGTTGGTTTTTTGAGGGTTTGCGGTGTGTTTTGTTTTGTGACATATGTAGTTCCTTAGGGAATCAAAGTGGAGGCCCCTTTTCAGGCTTACAGTTACGTTTGGGGGTCGTACTGGCACGTGGAGATAGTTAAAGGTCTTTAAAGAATTCTACTCAAACCCAACACCTGTTATGTTACCAAGAGCAACTTTAAAACATTAGCCACAATGACCGTAGAGTTTTGTAGGGAATTTAAGTTAGAATTCTCAGCATAAACTGTTAATATGGGATTCAGAACAGGAAGTAGCAATTCCTGGACTAACTCACTCGGTCGTATGCATGTATGCATGTATGTATGCATGCAAATCATACCTAATAATAGATGAACATACAAATTGACCATACCCCCACAGCCAATCAGAGTGAGTATGCAAATTAACCCAACAAAGTTGGAGGCTCATTTGCATAGGTTGCTGCCCAGCAGCCTGGGTCCCAGGAACTTTCTCAGCACCCAGGTCACTCCGGGGTGGGCCGGGGTGGGTCCTGAGTGACCTAGGAAGGGCCTGAGCCAGGGGCTCCTGGGCAGGAGTGCAGCCGGGCGATCAGAGGGAGCTGAGGGACCCCTACCCAGGCCCTAAGCCTTGGCCAGAAGCTTGGGGCCTGGGCAGGGATAGAGCCAGAGATCGGAAGGACTCGGGGACCCCCTGCCCAGGCCCCGAGGCTTTAGGCCTTGACAGGGGTGGAGCCGGAGATCGGAGGTGATAGGTGTGAACTACAGAGGAAACACCTTTTCTGACCGCTCATTGGCTAAGTTCCCTGTTTGCCACAGGAAATATTCTTAGTAATTTGGGTGTAAGAATCCAAAAGGTGATCTAGGGCTTTTCCACCACTCCTGGGGAAAAAAACAAAGGTCCGCTGCTGGAGGGCTAAGAAATGCCATATCCTGCCCTAGCCGGTTTGGCTCAGGGGATAGAGCCTCAGCTTGCTGACCGCAGGGTCCGGGTTCGATTCTGATCAAGGGCATGTCCCTAGGTTACAGAATCCTCCCTGGCTGGGGCCCAGGTCAGGGCTCATGCAGGAGGCAACCAATCAAAGTCTCCTCTCACGTAGATGTTTCTCTCTGTCTCTCCCTCTCTCTGCCACACACTCTAAAAATCAATGGAAACATATCCTCAGGTGACAGGTGAGGATAGAAAAAAGAAAGAAAGAAAGAAAAGAAAGAAAGAAGGAAGGAAGGAAGGAAAGGGAAAGAAAGGGAAGGGAAGGAAGGGAAGGAAAGGAGGAAAGGAAGGAAAGGAGGAAAGGAAGGAAAGGAGGAAAGAAAGGAAAGGAGGAAAGGGAGGAAAGAAGGAAAGAAAGGAAAGAAAGAAAGAAATGTCATATCCTATGAAAAACATCTTGAAAATGCCTGAAGGAAGTTGTCATTTTTTCACCATGAAGAGACTGGACTCCGTGTTGGTGAAAACACTGTGGCAGCTGCGGTGACTGGCAGTGGCAGCAGCAGTGGGTGATGGGACTGGAGCTTCCCCTGATCAGCCCGGTCGCCTCAGTGCATGAATTTCATGCACCAGGGCCGCTAGTGAGTCTACAATCTAATGGCCAGACTAAGAGTTTCAGTGGACTTTGATTCACAAACACTGGAAAAGTAGCTGTGCCCACAGGCCTGTTTGTCCAGGGCCAGCGCGCAGAATGATGTCACAGGTGGCCGGCATACCGCTTCTCGCTTGTGGCGGACACTAAAACTAGGGTCCCAGCTCCGGGTGTCCCTGGCCAGAGGCAGGCCGCTGGGTGGCCGGAGGACCTTCTGCTCCTGTACACCCGCCCTCCCAGGACCCGAACGCGGTGAGGGCCACATGGAAGGTGTCTCCTTTTGTGACCCAGAGTCTACGCCCGGGATGAGGCCGGCGTAGTCACTGAACGAGGGCTTGTTGAATGCACGCGTGTCCAGAGGTGCTGGGACGGGGAAGACAGATGTTCATCCAACTCCTGCTGGTGTGTGAGCGGTGCTTTGGGGAGCGAGCCAGGTGGGAATGGGTTTAAGTAGATGCTGTTGAAAAAAAAATACTTCCTGTATAATTGTCCTCCCACAGTCAGACAAAGATGATGAGGCTACCCCTTAAAAATGTGTGTGTGTGTGTGTGTGTGTGTGTGTGTGTGTGTGTATTATTGATTTTTTTACAAGGAGAAAGGGAGAGGGATAGAGAGTCAGAAACATTGGTGAGAGAGAAACACCAATCAGCCGCCTCCTGCATGCCCCTTACTGGGGATGTGCCCACAACCCAGGTACATGCCCTTGACCAGGAATCGAACCTGGGACCTTTCAATCCGCAGGCCGACGCTCTGTCCACTGAGCCACACCGGTTTCGGCAGCTGTGTGTCTTCTCCTGGCTGCTGTTGGGGGGGGTAGGCTCCGGAAAGGGCGGCCGTTTCTCCTCACGAACACGTCTGCCTCCTCTAACTGATGGCTGCTCGTGGGCACTGAGGCAGGTGCCTCTCTGGGAGGGAGGACGGAGAGTGAGCGGGGAGGGGAGATCCCTGGGTTGGGGGGGTGCGAGGAGCTGCTCATTTTGCTCCCATGCGTGGGGAGAGCAGAGAAACACTGACACGTGACTGAGGTTCCCCGGGGATGGGCCCGCTTCTAAAAGTCTCCTTTTGACCTCTCTCTGGTTCGATTGTTTCTGCTTTGTTTTTATTCCTCGGCTTCAATGCCAGACTCATTTGCACTGTTCTTCTCACGTATGAAAAATACGTTTGTCCACTTTCAGTAAGGACTCCGGCTTTTGCCAACAGGCAATTACTGTCCTAATGACATCTGACCATTGACTTGCACAGATGTTCACAGTGTAGCGGGGTTGAATAATTAGTTGAACTGCAGCCTCCTTGTAATTCCTATTTTTGAAGGATTACCGTCTTCTGCCTCTTCTCCTAACGACAGAGACCAGTTCTTTCTCCTCTCACCGTGGGTTTCTCCACTTGCAAAGAAAAGTGTTCCCTCCACACCTACCATTAGCGGCATGTCTTGCTCTCAGAACGAGCTCAGCCCTTTCACAGATCAACCAGTTGGAATAGTGAGGGACTCTTTCCACGAGATGGCTGTCACCAGATGGCCCAGCCGGTCCGAAGTGTCACATACCAGAGACAGGGTAATAGCCAAAGATAGCGTCCCATTAACATGTGATGAGAAAATGGGAGATCCAGAGGACTCTAGGAAGGGCATCATTGATTCTCTAGCAGAGGTGATACCTACTCAGATTCTAAAAGCAACACTCCAACAGCAGGGCAAGATTATCTGCAAACACCAACCAGGATACGAACCAGAAACTGGGCCCCAATAATGACTCACCAATGCATGTATGTATCTGTACTACTCGTGCTACCCACTCCGGTTTTATCGGAGCTGCTCTGAAATGTGCAGGGGGGCGGGGGGGGGGGAATTACGCGCAGTAAAATATAAAATTCAGAAAAGCCTCCATAATTAGAGGGGTAATTAAGAGGGCCGACTTATTTCTGGATCTCACAGTTAAACACTCAAAATGGTGATTAAGTTTCATCTCTCTTTACTCTTTCAAATAAGTGAGGTTAAAAACATTACTGACTTGCTAATTCGTGAGATGTAAAAGACTTGTGATATAGATGGGTGGAGTGATGGATGGATAGATAGATAGATAGATAGATAGATAGATAGATAGATGATTTATGGTAGGTAAGTAGGTAGGTAGGTAGGTAGATAGATGATTTATGGTAGGTAGATAGATTGATTTATGGTAGGTAGGTAGATAGGTAGATAGATGGATAGATAGATGATTTAGGGTAGGTTAGGTAGGTAGGTAGGTAGATAGATGATTTATGATTGATAGATACATGGATAGATAGGTGATTTATGGTAGGTAGGTAGGTAGGTAGGTAGGTAGGTAGATAGATGGATAGATGATTTATGGTAGATAGATAGATAGATGGATGATTTATGATTGATAGATAGATAGATAGATAGATAGATAGATAGATTTATGGTAGGTAGGTAGGTAGGTAGATAGATAGATGATTTATGGGAGGTAGGTAGGTAGGTAGATAGATAGATAGATAGATAGATAGATAGATAGATGATTTATGGTAGATGATAGATGATTTATGATTGATAGATACATGGATAGATAGGTGATTTATGGTAGGTAGGTAGGTAGGTAGGTAGATAGATAGATGGATGGATAGGTGATTTATGGTAGATAGATAGATGGATGGTTTATGATTGATAGATTGATAGATAGATAGATGGATGATTTGTGGTAGGTAGGTAGGTAGATGGATAGATGATTTATGGTAGATGATAAATAGATGATTTATGATTGATAGATAGATAGAGGATTTATGGTTGCCTCCTGTGAGCACACCGGCAGCCAGGCAGAGGGTGTGTGATTTGACTTAAAGTCACAGCCCCGAGGATCCGGTATCATTAACCCGGTTTCACAGATGAAGAATCTGCGGCGTGGAAAGGTTAAATAACTTGCCCAGAGTCAGGGGCTCGTTAGGTGGCAGTGAAAATGCAGGTCTGCCTACCACCCACGGAGGAAGGCGGAGTCCGAGGGCCGGGAACAGAGCCACGGGCCTCCGTGGGAGGCGGAGAAGGCTGACTCTTTGTGCAGCTCTGATTCTCTTTCCGCGTCTCTCCTCTGCCTTCCAAGCTTCCTTCTTCTTCTCTGGTGATTTGCGCGCCTCCTCTCCTTCCCCCTTTCTGGAAGCGAAGCCGGGAGCAGCTTCGAAGGTTAAGGAGGGAAGAGAACGGGAAGGCGGAATCTGTTGTGGCCCCTGTTTGTTAAGCCTCGAGCCCACAAGGCCATGATGCCCCCATCTTCCAAAGAAAGCCGTGGACCGTTACTGACTTAGCTCGCGTGCGTGGCCTGGCCACGCGTGTCTGTGAGTGTAAAGTAAGGGCACCGTTGACACAAGCAACCGTCCTAATGGAATTGGTCATCGGCTAAGTGAAGCAAGTGATGCCAGGTTATTCTATGGGGTTCAGCGCAATTCTTTTCTGATATCAGGTATAGATTTACTATGTTGTAACCACTGCCGACCTTTCACAAGGTGTTTTTTCTGATGCTATTTAAGTCTTATTTAAAACATCATGCGTATGTGGTAGACATTATGTTGCCCTCATTCAGTGGAAAAAGTTTAGTTGTCTGATCGTACCAGTGGATGCTGTAAATTTTTTTTTATAAATATATTTTATTGATTTTTTACAGAGAGGAAGAGAGAGGGATAGAGAGTTTAGAAACATCAGTGAGAGAGAAACATCGATCAGCTGCCTTCTGCACATCCCCCCTGGGGATGTGGCCGCAACCCAGGCACATGCCCTGGACCAGAATCGAACTTGGGACCTTTCAGTCCGCAGGCCAACGCTCTATCCACTGAGCCAAACTGGTTTCAGCTAAATTATTTTTTAAGAGAAAATAATTATCTGCGTGGCTTAAGGCTTAAACATCGATTTAAATTAAATACATTTAAAACTGCAACATCATAAATGAAATGTGGTGCCTGGCTCATAGCATGTGCTGAGTTAAATGAGCAATGGATGGATGCTCTAATACATAAAATATTAACGTACACGAAAAAGCCATACAAGAGAATAACATGTCCAGCGACTTTAATCTCTCACAGAAATGCAGATATTAAGTGCATCATACACACTGTAAGTTGTCACCCTTCAAAGTTCAGTGATGCCCTTATGACTTGTAAAGTCTAACGCTTTAATATTTTTTCAGAAAATTCAATTTTAAAAAACACACAAAACAACGCACTGCTATGCTCCCAAATTAATGTTTTGGTTCGTTTGTTTTACAAACTCTCGGAAGTTACTGGAAAGAATAACTCTCCCAATACTCGATGCAAAAAAAGTAATTAAAGCCCCTATTTCTGTTTAGTCTCTTTCTCTGTCCAAACGCGCCCCTCACTGGAGCATCCTTGTCGCAAGCCCATGAAGAGGGCAGAAGTTTCACCCCCCTCCATCCTCTGACTCCCCTGTACCCCACCCCGCCCTGTGCACCCTGGCTGAGGAATGCAGAGATCTGCTGGAAGGCAGGCCCCTGGGCCCTGTAACCAAGGACTCCCGTTGCGGGGTGCAGGGGCCAGGAGAGCAGCAGTTGGACGCAGGAAAGCTCCAGGAACATCCCCTCGCTAGCTCTCTGGCCGGCAGAGGCGGGATGCTGGCACCGCTGGTCTTGGCTGCTTAAGCACCAGCTTCCCCAGCTTCTGGCCACTCGGTGCATTTCAAAGAGGCAGTCCTCTCAGAAATAGGGGTTTGGCTGGTACCTGGCAGGGGCCTCTGCAGACCATTCAGGTCTAGTTTATGGCATTACACACCCAACTCTGCTAACGACTCCAAACCCCACTCTGCAAATGACTCCAAACCCCACTCTGCAAATGACTCCAACCCCACTCTGCAAATGACTCCAAACCCCACTCTGCAAATGACTCCAACCCCACTCTGCTCACGACTCCAAACCCCACTCTGCAAATGACTGCGAGCAATGAGCGAAATCATGTGGCTCTTAGAATCCCTAAGTGAGAACTGTCCTGTTTAAAATAGTGAGCCTTTTCTTTTCTTTTTTTTAATATATTTTATTGATTTTTTACATAGAGGAAGGGAGAGAGATAGAAAGTCAGAAACATCGATGAGAGAGAGACATCGATCACCCGCTTCCTGCACGCCCCACGGTGGAGATGTGCCCACAAGCAAGGTACATGCCCTTGACCGGCATCGAACCCGGGACCCTTCAGTCCGCAAATCAACGCTCCATCCACTGAGCCACACCGGTCTCGGCGAACATTTTCTTTTCTGAAGAGTCACCTAAAGATTGATATTTAGCCGAAACCGGTTTGGCTCAGCGGATAGAGCGTCGGCCTGCGGACTGAAGGGTCCCAGGTTCAATTCCGGGCAAGGGCCTATACATTGGTTGCGGGCACATCTCCAATAGGGGGCATGCAGGAGGCGGCTGATCGATGTCTCTCTCTCATCGATGTTTCTGACTTTCTATCCCTCTCCCTTCCTCCCTGTGAAAAATCGATAAAATATATTTTTTAAAAAAAGATTGATGTTTAGAGAAGGACAACTTCTCGCTCCAACGTGTTTCCTCCTGAGGTTGTTGAAGGTCCTCCTTTGGCAAGTGCCCCTTCCCCTGCCCGTTGCCCTGGAGCTGACGTCTGTTTGAGTAAATCTGGGGGCACCTGAGACCTCAAGGCAAACATGCAAATGGGGGTGAGAGCCACTCCCCCCGGATGCATGGCTGCCCACACCAGCCCCCTGTCCTTGTATGGAAAGGCAGAGGAAGGCATCACTTGTAGACATACCACAGCGCTAACTGTCGTGGGCGTGGGGTAAAACTGCCCGCACATTGCGTTCCTTCGCTCGACCAGAGTCCCTGGCAGAGAGGCAGGCAAGAGGGTGGGCGAGCACAGTTGCACTGATCCAGTCAGCGATACATTTATTCCTGCAGCCAGATCTGACATGCATCTAGTGTGTGCTGAGCATGAGCTACTGTATATGGCTACCAGACTTTATTATTTCTGCTGGATTCACAAGTTCTAGATCTGGGCTTTTTTTTTTTTAGGGGAGGGAATATTAAAATTATAGCCCTAACCGGTGTGGCTCAGTGGATAGAGCGTCAGCCTGCGGACTGATGGGTCCCAGGTTTGATTCCGGTCAAGGGCATGTCCCTTGGTTGCGGGCACATCCCCAGTAAGGGGGCGTGCAGGAGGCAGCTGATCAATGTTCCTCCCTCATCGATGTTTCTAGCTCTCTATCCTTCCCCCTTCCTCTCTGTAACAAATCAATTAAAAAAAAAATAAGAACAGTCCTGTGATCCCACAGTCTCTGCCTCTCAGACCCGGGTCCTGACCTGTCGTTGCCGGGAAATCGGTGCTTATGCTCTTTCCAGAGAAGCTGGTGCCTCAGGTTTTGTAAGCGGAGACCTGTCGTTGCAAAGGGTGAAATGGGCAGCAGAATGCACCATGCAGAGTGCGGGCATCCCGCCCCGGGCATGGCCGGCCTCCGCCGTGAGGCTTGGCGGTCGGGCCGGTCCTCCCGGCCATCAGCTGGGACCGCTGTGTCTCCAGTCCCATCCGAGGGTCCTCCATGCCCGCCCCTCGCTCCGCTCTGCCTTTCCCTTCTCTGTCCTTTTTTCTTCTTATCTGCCTTTTGTCTTTTGCAAAGCCACCTTCCTTGTGTCAACCTCGGGGAGGAGTGTGGTGGGTCTTACACGGACGTGTGTCTTTGAAGCGGTCTCTATATGCACATACAGATATGATTTATGCAAATGATAGCGTGCACAGGGTTGGATTATTTAAAGTTGTCAAAACTGGTAGAAGGCAAAGTTCCCAAAATTTCCGCCAGGACTCCTGTGGCCCGTTGCCATGGAGATGAGTTGCTTGCTCAGCTCCCCCTACTTTTGTTTGACTCCAATAAGGGAGTAACCAGGCACCCGAAGGCCCTTTGTTCCCTTAGAATTTCAGATTCCGTTCCCCTGAGCCGGGGCACCTGCCTTTCTGGGGTTCCTCGCCACCAGCGGAGCCTGAGCCGGAAGTGAGGAGGCCCGTGCCCCTCAGGCTGTGCCCCGAAATAAGCAGGTGTCCCGTTGATTCCTCGAACGCCCACAGTGTGCCGTGTTCTGTTTGTAAAGCGTTTTCTCTCCACTGGTCACTTGAAGCTTTATTTCATCCGGAATTACTTTCGAGCGCATGCCTTTACTGAAGTTCAACTTGAGAAATGGAGAATTGGGAATTCTTCTACCCTCCATCAGGAGGAATCACCCCATGTCCTAGCACTGCGCCATGTAACCACACACACACACACACACACACACGCACACACACACACACCTTAATCCTGGCAACAGTGTCAGGCACACACATCATTCCTTAAAAGTAAAATTCCAAAAGCACGTTATCTTAAATACACACAACTGCATATACTCACACACACACACACACACAC
>JAAGEH010000026.1:4240277-4250574 GCA_011751065.1 Lasiurus cinereus
CCGGTTTGGCTCAGTGGATAGAGCGTCAGCTGCGGACTGGAAGGTCCCAGGTTCGATTCCGGTCAGGGGCATGTATCCTGGTTGCGGGCACATCCCCAGTAGGGGGCGTGCAGGAGGCAGCTGATCAATGTCTCTCTCTCATCATTGTTTCTAACTCTCTATTCCTCTCCCTTCTTCTCTGTAAAAAAATCAATAAAATATATGTTTTTTGTTTTTTTTTAAAAAAAAGCCTTCTAACCCCTCGTGTCTCTGTCAGCCCTTGTTGATAACAAACATCCCCAGGTTGTTTTGTAGGTTGACGTTTCCATGGAAACAGCGTGTGTCCATCCTTTCGTCCCCAGAGGTATCGCTCTGTCCTGGTCTCCACGGCTTCCTGTTTGGGCTGCCGCATGGCCTTTCTCACTGCTTTCCTTCCACTCCGGTGCCTTCCTCCCCGGGGCTGCTGCTGAAACATGGCCGGGAGCACGTGATCAGAGGGGTCCTCTCAGAGCCCAGGCCTCTTGTCCGGGGATCCCTGGCCTGTGATTGCCCAGCTGGAGAGGGGTTTGCTGCCAGAGGAGGCTGCTTGTCCTGTGGTTAGCCAGGTTCAAGTGTTAGAGGGTTCCTTCCGACTTTCTCTGCCAGGGTTTCCCTTTAACGTCCGCACAGGAGGAGTCCAGTTGTGCTTTAGATGACAGTCTTTCAGCGAAAATAACAATACAGTTCCGATGTGTGTGGGGAGTGGATTGAGTGGTCTCGGTCCTGTCACCCCAGGATGACTTGGGTCCCAGGTTGGTCATCTGTAAGGGGAAGTGTCACGACCTTCCCGCCCTCTGGCAGGTGATCTGTGATGACTTCTTTTTTTTTTTTTAATATATTTTATTGATTTTTTTACAGAGAGGAAGGGAGAGGGGATAGAGAGTTAGAAACATCGATGAGAGAGAAACATCAACCAGCTGCCTCCTGCATATCTCCTACTGGGGATGAGCCTGCCACCAAGGTACATGCCTCTGACCAGAATCGAACCTGGGACCTTTCAGTCCACCGGCTGACGCTTTATCCACTGAGCGACACCAGTTTTGGCTGATTTTTTTTTTTTTTTTTTTTTTTTTTAGAGAGAGCAAGGGAGAGGGACAGAGAGTTAGAAACATCATCGATCAGCTGCCTCTCGCACAACCGCCACTGAGGATGTGCCCAGAACCAAGGTACATGCCTTGACCGGAATCGAACTTAGGACCCTTCAGTTCGTAGGCCGACGCCCTATCCACTGAGCCACACCGGTTTTGGCGTGTGGCGACATCTGTGGTGATGTGGCACCTGCTCCTCTCTTCCTGTTAGCTTCACGGAAATGCCAGGTTTTCCCAGACCAGGGCCATTGGCACGTCTGTGGGTTCCTTCCTTTCCTCTCTCTGCTTTCCTGTCTGTTGTTGTTGGACCGCACATTCCCCCACTGCAGTGTGAATGTCCTCCATGAGTATGTGCCGTCTTATTTCTCTCCCGTACAGGAGATATTCCTGGTTGGGTGGCGTTTTTACCCGGGCTGTGACAAGTTCCACTTTCATTTGTGTTCCTATATAAGCAGGCCGTCTCCAGAATAAGGCCATCAGGCTTGGTTAACGTGTTCATTAGCAAAATATATGCTGCTATATTATCATTAGTCAAATAATGCTCCTATGTTAGTAAAAACACTATATCGCACAATTTACAAAATGCACTAAGACTTAAGAGGTAAGAGATATTCCTGGTGAAATTATAGCCGTGATTACTACCTGCCTTTGCTTATTTTTCCTCCTGTCTGGACTTTTTTTTTTTACCTTCCAAGATCATAAAACCAAAAATAGCCGGGGGAAGTAAGAAGTCAGTTAATTATTTTCTGATAAGTGTATCGGCTGTGAAGACTGAAGCTGCAAATTAAATTATATGTGACTGTTAATCAGACCCACGTCCCCTTATCACAAATAATCAAAACGTGCTGTCGTTGAACTTCTCATAATTACTGTTCAGGAGCAGCTATTTTAAGTCCACTCTTATATAAGGGTATAATGTAGTGTTGGAATTGTGTTGGTTATTCAACAGGAGGGTGTTTAGAAGTACAAAGCCAAATATCCCAAGAAGTGACTTCAAATCACTCTGCACCTTGGAAATCCGTGTCCCTCCTGCCACCGGTCCTTGTACCAAGGTGCCTTCACCCTTCTGTCCGAAATCACGGTGCCTGGTGTTATAAGGCCCTGCCAGCGCCCAGATTTCTCGAGGAAGGGGAGCCCTCGGAGAGCACGTTTTCTGCCTGCGCACGTGAATGCATCAGGCACTCGAGTACCCCGCCTTACAGAAAACTCTTGTTTTTTTGTGTGTGTGTTTTTTTAACATATTTTATTGATTTTTCACAGAGAAGAAAGGAGAGGGATAGAGAGTTAGAAACATCAATGAGAGAGAGACATCGATTAGCCGCCTCCTGCACACCCCCTCTCCCCCGGGGATGTGCCCACAACCAAGGCACACGCCCTTGGCCGGAATCGAACCTGGGCCCTTTCAGTCCGCAGACTGATGCTAAATCCACTGAGCCAAACCGGCTTCAGTAGAAAACTCTTCCTGGCGTGCATTGAGGAGGAAGGGAGGGGAGAGTGGGCTTTTCACGTCTGTGAAATAACCATTAGCATGTAGGATTGAATTGCTATCTTCCTTTCAACCTCAGCCCCGCTGCTAAAGTAAACCTGCAGGCCCCTTCATGCCTGCCCATCTCAGAAGCTCGCAGGGGATCCCGCCCTGTCCCACCGCCCTGATGCCAGGGACCGAGGACTCGGTCCGCTGCTGGTTTTGAAGCGTTCCTCGCCGGCTTGTGTGGCTTCTGACGTGACCTATAGAAGGTCAGGTGGCGTGTCTTCCTCTGGTTCCATGGCGCCTCTGAGAGTAATCTCTGCTCCCAAGACACCAGCACTCCTTGCCTTAGTCTTTCCTCATGCCTGCGCTTGTCTCTTCGGTGGTGGAAGGTTTCTCTGTCGCACCCAGCCGGGGCGGCTCAGTGGTCAAACCAGGAGGTCACGGTTCGATTCCCGGTTCCGGCACATGCCCAGGTTGCAGGCTCCATCCTCAGTGAGGGACGTGCAGGTGGCAGCCGACCGATGATTCTTTCTCCTTGCTGATGTGTCTTATCTTTTTCTCCCTCTCCCTTCCTCTCTGAGATCAATAAAAAATTATACAGCGGTACCTCGAGATACAAGTTTAATTCGCTCCGTAACCTTGAGGCGTGGGAAACGATGAGACGCTCGAGTCGCGGTAAGCTGGTGGGTCGTGTGCAGCCGGCCGATCCGCGCGATGACTCCTATCTCAAATGTTGCTCGTATTTCAAAGCAAAAATCGCTCGCTCGACGGCTCGGATCTCAAAAATCTCTTATGTTAGGGCACTCGTATCTCGAGGTACCGCTGTATTTAAAAAAGATCTCGCTGCCGGGGTGAGTCTGGAGTCGGTGGAAAACAGTTCGGAAGAGGGAGCAGTGAATCTGTGCGGGACGTGACTTGGTCGTGTGGCCAGAGACACGCCTGCCATCAGCTGTGCGTCCTCCTCGATGGCTTTCCGCGTGGCGAAGGCTTCCTCTCTACTGTTGGCGTCAGGCCTTCTTGTCGCCACGGAGTAGAGTCTGGCCCTGGCGCGCTTACCACGTGGCTCGGAACGAGCAAGGCACAACCCAGGCTTCCAGCTCTGGCTGAGGGCCCTGCGGAACGTGCTGGAAGCCAGCAGGGCCAGGCGGAGGCAGCAGTGAGCAGACGGAGGCCTGGCCCGGGCAGACAGGGTGCCGGGAGCAGGCACCGCTCAGCAGGATGCTGTGCCTGAGGGCGAAGGAGCTGGGTGACTGCTGGTTGGGAGGTCAGGAAGGCCATTGGGGGCTGGGGTATCGGTGTCTTTCTGGAATCTTCTCAGGAGAGGCGAGGTGTGAACTTGGCCTCCCAGAAGGAGTTGGATTTTACTACATAGAGAACGTGCAGGCAGTGACCAACTACAGCGGTACCTCGAGATACGAGTGCCCTAACATACGAGATTTTTGAGATACGCACCGTCGAGCGAGCGATTTTTGCTTTGAAATACGAGCAACAGTTGAGATAGGAGTCATCGCGCGGATCGGCCGGCTGCACACGACCCACC
The DNA here is from genome assembly GCA_011751065.1 of Lasiurus cinereus. Lineage (NCBI taxonomy): Eukaryota > Metazoa > Chordata > Mammalia > Chiroptera > Vespertilionidae > Lasiurus > Lasiurus cinereus. The sequence continues at coordinate 4,244,395 of JAAGEH010000026.1, forward strand.
CGTTTACCGCGACTCGAGCGTCTCATAGTTTCCCACGCCTCAAGGTTACGGAACGAATTAAACTCGTATCTCGAGGTACCACTGTATTAGTAGATCGACTTCCCTTGTTTCTCTGCCTTCTTTGACGACTAGAAAACGGTAGCGAGTGTATATGGCTCGCATTCTAGTTCTCTGAGCCGCGCTGGGCTCGAGGCATCACGGTGAGTTGAAGGATTACACTTGATCTTGGCCAAGAGGCCGAGAAGCGATCGCCATCCATCCAGCGATGACGTGGCAGTGGGGAAAGAGGGAGCAGGAGAAGGCAGAGTCCTTTCTTGGGGCAGAATTGACTGGTCTCAGCCAGGGGTTCCATCTGGCTGGGGGAGGCTTATAGAGAGGACAAGGCTAAGGTCGCTCTGAGATTTCTCCCCGGAATGACGCCGGTTGGGATGGCACATTCCACATCGGGTAAAAACCCAGAGCGAAGACGCAGATTGGGCGTGGTGTGGGAGTGCCAGCCCTCGCCCGACTGGCAGGCACTTCGTCCCTCTGTCGTCTGCCTGTAGTGTAAGAGCCAGGGCGGTGGTCGACCTTGTCCCAGGCCAGTCAGCTGCAGAGCGGTTGACCTCTAGGATTCTTAGACCAGCGGTGCTGGTTCTAAGTGACTTGAAAGACGGGGGGTGGTCCGTGAGCAGGTGGTCATTGGGGTTCTGTAAGGAGGGACGGAGGTGCATACCCTGAGTCATTTGGGAGTGGGCCGTGGACTCTAGTTTGGAGTTTGTTAGAAGAATGGACATACCGATCCGGAATACAGTGATCAGAAATGGCAAGATTTATTGGGGGGGGGGGGTCAGGGGGAAAGGGGATGATTCTGAACTCAGGGCAAGATTACAAAATCTGTACTGTTTTATCCAAACAGCTCAAACCAATACATGTAAAGGACACTGACTATATTAAACGATAAATAAGAAGTATTATGCTTTCTGTGATCTTAGAGGTAAACATGCAGGCTACGAAGATGAATCTGTTATCACAGAGACCTCCTCGAAGTAATTCGTGTTCTTTTTAATACACTGGGAAACTATGAGACGCTCGAGTCGCGGTAAACTGGTGGGTCGTGTGCAGCCGGCCGATCCGCGCGATGACTCCTCTCTCAACTGTTGCTCATATTTCAAAGCAAAAATCGCTCGCTCGACGGCTCGGATCTCAAAAATCTCGTATGTTAAACGGGCACTCGTATCTCGAGGTACCACTGTACTTGGGATGCACACTACATTTTTTCTCCTCTTTCAAAACGCGAAGGACAGAAAAACAATCCCAGTTAACTGGGAATTCTAGTTCCTGGAGCTCGATTCTCCCTGGCAGGACATTTTGGTAACACGACCTGTGTTGCAGACAATAGGCATTTCCACGGGAGAACAGCTGTCTAAGAAACCCTGGTTGGAGCCCTTTAAGAACACGCTCCCCGGTGTGTATCCCGAACGCACCAGGCTGCGGGATTTCACACACGGTGACATAATTACAAATCGCTCCGCAACCCAATCGAAGGCCGTGCCGGCCCAGGGCGATTAGGGATGATCTGACCCATTTTCAGACAAAGACTGGCGACGACTTGGGAGTGAGTGGCAGGTGTGTGTGCCAAAGCACATTTCACCAACAGCCGAGGACGGACGGTCTTCCTGCGGCGGGGAGGGACCTGGCTGGGGAGACGGTGGCTTATCTCTCACATTGTCTTCCTTCGCGGCCGCACGTCAGCGGCTGTCAGGCTGAAGGCGCATCTATTAAGACGCCCGCGATGGCACCGGCATCCTTCAGTGTGGAGTCGCTCCGAGCCGCCTTGGTGGCCGTCTCGGGCCCAGATCCCCCGTGAGTGAGGAGTTAGCACCTGCAGAACCTCCGTGCCCTGGAGCAGTTCCCACAGTGAGGGGACCGCAGTGGCGTCGAGTGGAGACACCCCCTGACGTGCAGATGGATGTCCCTCTTTTCGGTGACCTCTGGTTCTCCCTACCTTTTACCAGACTGACATGTCAGGTACCCTGTGTAGAGCTAAATCAAAAACCAAGTGAAGCCGAATCTGGTTTTTCTCATTGGATGGAGTGTTGGCCTGCGGACTGAAGGGTCCTGGGTTCCATTCCGGTCAAGGGCATGTATCCTGGTTGCGGGTACATCCCCAGTGTGGGGCGTGTAGGAGGTGGCTGATGGATGTCTCTCTCTCATCGATGTTTCTAACTCTCTATCCCTCTCCCTTCCTCTCTGTAAAAAATCAATAAATATATTTAAAACACACACACACACAAGTGAAGCCCCGGCCGGTTTAGCTCAATGGCTAGAGCGTCAGCCTGAGGACTGAAGGGTCCCAGGTCTGACTCTGGCCAAGGGCACGTACCTTGCCTATAGGCACAGTCAGAGCTCAGAATGTGTCTCTCTCGCATCGTTGTTTCTCTCTCTCTCTGTCTTCCCCCCACCCTTCCACTCTCTCTAAAAATACATGGAAAAGTATCCTGAGGTGAGAATTAACCAACCAAACATCAACATCAAAAATAAATAAATTAGAAGTTCTCGGGTTAAAGAAACTTCTTCGGCTTTACAAGAAGAAGTAATTGGCCCTCGGTTTGTGAAGGAGTTTAAATTCACATCCTCAAGTGCATGGTTGGTAACTCCCTGATCCAGGGTTGTGAGACACGTTGAGGGCCTTGTTGGGGGCATGAGCACTATACAGTGGCACCTCGAGATACGAGTGCCCTAACATATGAGATTTTTGAGATACGAGCCGTCGAGCGAGCGATTTTTGCTTTGAAATACGAGCAACATTTGAGATAGGAGTCATCGCGCGGATCGGCCGGCTGCACACGACCCACCCATTTACTGCGACTCGAGCGTCTCATAGTTTCCCACGCCTCAAGGTTACGGAACAAATTAAACTCGTATCTCAAGGTACCACTGTAGATATTAACAATCCCTGTTGAGGTCACAGACATGGGGTGAGAGTGGGCCGTGACGGGGCTAATAAGGGCTTCCCGGGTCCCGCTCTGTTCTGGGGCTTTCCTGACTCTGAGCAGGTCACACCGTCATTTCATAAACAGTCATTTATGGGTCATCTGCGATCAGTTACAAATGGGGCCAGACACTGGTGCGTTGAATTTCAGTCTCCTTGAAGTTCCCCAGAGGTAGTAGCTATTAATCCACATCTTCTGCCTTCGAGGAGTGAGACTCTTGGGTTGAATGCCCCCCCAGGATCCAGACCTGGCTCAGGTTTTGCGTCTCAGCATTGCTGATACAGTGGTACCTCGAGATACGAGCGCCCTAACATACGAGGATTTTGAGATACGAGCCGACGAGCGAGCGATTTTTGCTTTGAAATACGAGCAACATTTGAGATAGGAGTCATCGCGCAGATCGGCCGGCTGCACACGACCCACCCGTTTACCGCGACTCGAGCGTCTCATCGTTTCCCACGCCTCAAGGTGACGGAACGAATTAAACTCGTATCTCCAGGTACCACTGTATTTGCGTAGTAGGATGCACCTGATAGTGAGACTTGGAGGAAGAGAGCCCCTAATGTGTGCACCCTAATGACCTGAACTTATTTATTTTTTTAAAAAATATATTTTATTGATTTTTTACAGAGAGGAAGGGAAAGGGATAGAGTCAGAAACATCGATGAGAGAGAAACATCGATCAGCTGCCTCCTGCGCACCCCCCACTGGGGACCTGCCCTCAACCAAGATACATGCCCTTGACCAGAATCGAACCTGAGACCTTTCAGACTGCAGGCCGACGCTCTATCCACTGAGCCAAACCGGTTTCGGCCTGAACTTATTTCTGATCATGACAACATACATTTATCAAATCAATTAAAAATATTAATTGGGGAAGGGATTTCTCTAAAGTGTTTCGGCGAGTTTTTTATTTAAGGAAGTTATTGAGGTCACTCCACTGTAGGAATTACTCTAGGATATTCCTCTGAGTAAACATCGAAGTAAGCATTTTGACATGGGAATCCAGTCTCTCAACGAAATTTTTCTCCCGTTGGTGAAAGTTTTTAATCTTGGTTCACACTTTTTGTTCTCAGTCATATTTTAGGAGAGAATCACAAGAAAATGATGAAATTCCAACAGAAACAACTACTTATAAAAGAAACAGTGAGATAATAAAAGCAAAGAAATACTGAAAATTCAGTATATTTGTGCCTTAGCCTAGTTTCTGAATGAATGCCACACATATTTATGACTTCAATGCAGTGTATCCATTAAAACTGAGGATTTTCTCAAGGATTTAGGATGAGGACTAGCAAAACAGATGTAGGATCAGAATTGAAATCTTTTGTGATTTAATATTGAAAAGGAAGTTTATGTATCGTTCACTTCCAGACATACCCATGCTGTAATGTTTATTTATTAAAAAGGAAAATATTGAAATTCATATTTCACATATCATTGAAATGATTTGACTTAAGAAGAAATTCTTGCACATTCATCAGCATTTGTTATTATGTTTCAGAGCTGAAAACATGTATTTTGTTGTTCAGGGATAAAAATAAATAGGTTAACTATAATAAACTCTAATAAATTTTAGCTGCCAGCAGCTAAAATGAATTCTTCTTGAAGGCCTTTAGCTTAAGGTATTTTCTGTTTCATTTCAAGCATAGAAAAAATATTCTAATTCAGAAAAGACATATTGCTTCCGCACGCTGCTTTATCCATTTTTTGTGACTCAGAATGCCTTCTCACCAGTTACCCGGCATCCCATACATTTTTATTCCAACACACGTGACAGTTCAGTTTGGTGGTCTCTCCAGTGCGTTTATTTTTCAATCTTTCAAGATGTCTGCTCATGCCAGCTTGATCCCCATAACTGGTGCCTTTCTGTTCTGATCCCAATTGCAGTTTTCCGCTGCTTTATTATTTGCTGTTTATTCATTCATTCACTCATTTCCCATTTTATTGCAGAAAGGATACTCACAGGAAGAACTTACCTCTGGCTTGTTTTAATCCGATGTGCGTTACTTCCTGCAGTTATTTATTGCCGTCTTGACTACACTGTATTGAGGAAGCTTCTACTTACTTACTTACTTACTCAATTAATTAATTAACGAGAAAACATCTGTAAGCAAATGGATTCTTCTGAACCACTATAGGAGAATGATTTTCAGTGCTCAAGCACCTGATTGAGCCATTTATATGTGCTATTCCTTATGTTGTTGTTGTTTTTTTATATTTTATTGATTTTCTACAGAGAGAAAGGGAGAGGGATAGAGAGTTAGAAACATCCATGAGAGAGAGACATCGATCAGCCGCCTCCTGCATGCTCCCTACTGGGGATGTGCCCGCAAGCAGGATACATGCCCTTGACCGGAATCGAACCTGGGACCTTTCAGTCTGCAGGCCGAAGCTCCATCCACTGAGCCAAACCAGTTTCGGCTCCTTGTGTATTTTAAACTCAAATGGAGCACGTGGTGAAACATATTATTTGTGCTTTCTGACTGGTTTCAAATGGCACTTACAGCTAAAGCTTGAATTTTACGTGACCGCCTAGGAATCGCTGGGGGAGTTTTCGCTGCTCTTTCTGTCCTCCTCCCGCCATCCCTCCCTCCCTCGCGGTCTCTACAGGCGACTTCAGACGGCAGCATGGTTTCAGGACGTGCACAGCATGTGTCTCCTTTTCCAAAAAACGACTTTCCCGTGTAGGCCCAAACCCTGAGTGTCTTTCTGCAGGTTCTCTCCCCAGCTTCTGCTAAACTGGAAGCTCACGTGAACCGTGTACCTTGGGGTGGGGGTGGAAGGGGCATTGAGTGAAGGGCATACACGTATCTCTGTTACGATTTCTTAAAGCTGCATGTGGATCTATATAGTTTTCTCCAAAATTCCAGTTAAAACACTCCCTACTTGGCGCCCCTCTTCTCAGAGGGCCAGCTGGTAACAGCGGAGGCTTGGGGAGGGGAATGGGGCCCCTGCTGGCAGCCACTCAGACCCATTGTTGTGGAGCAAAAGCCCTCAGACAAAGGACTGGGCCTGGGCCTGTGTTCCCTGCAAACTATGGACAAACTCTGTGAACTTGAAGTTCCCAGCCTCTCACTTAAAGGAGCCATGAGCTTTGAAAAGTCTGTTCCCTTCCAGAAAATAATTAAATTAAATTAAATTAAATAAATAAAAGCTAGTGATGTATTCAGAATGTTCTAATTTGCAGCTTACCTCCGTCTGC
>JAAGEH010000026.1:4250584-4253084 GCA_011751065.1 Lasiurus cinereus
CTCCTGGCAGAATCAAGGAGGGCCGCAGTGATGTGCCCCGGGCACTGGTGTTTGAAAACCCTTTTGCCTGCGCGTTATTCCCTCGTGTAGAAGCAGTTAAGTAGATTCTAATCTTAAATGTGCAGTTATCCAAACGAGATGAGCGTGCAGGGCCGAGAGTGGCGATCTTCAGGTTAACCCCTTAATGCTCCCTTGTGAGAGGCGTGCAGCTGGCCGAAGCCACAGGTCGGGGAGAGCCCTACCGATCACAGGGGACCCCGAGAGACGTGGCCAGCACCCCACAGCTCCGGCGACATCCCGGAATAAGCCCTTGCTGTTGTGCTTTCTTGTTTTTTGGGGTTTTTTTTTAATATATTTTATTGATTTTTTACAGAGAGGAAGGGAGAGGGATAGAGTTAGAAACATCGATGAGAGAGAGACATCGATCAGCCGCCTCCTGCACGCCCCCCACTGGAGATGTGCCCGCAACCAAGGTACATGCCCCCGACCGGAATCGAACCTGGGGCCTTTCAGTCCACACGCCGACACTCTATCCACTGAGCCACACCGGTCTCGGCTGTTCTTTCTTGTTTTGATCAGTTGGTTTATCTTAAGTAGATCTATATTTTGTAAAATTCCGAGTGATGAAGTATAACAGCATCTGAGGCTTAAAATTAGCAACCAATGCTTTAAACTGTGCGTTTGCATGCACGCACACACACACACACACACACACTTAAAACACTGCAGAGTTATGGGTTATTTCCTTAAACTGGGAAAAGGACTGGAGAAATCATAATCTCTCCCGGGATTTTACAGTTGAAGGGAGTTAGGGCTGGAAGCATAGGACAGGTTAGCGACAGAGTCGGGACCTAAATGTGTTGGTTTATGTCCAAAGCAAAACACCAGCAACAACAAAACAGCATCAAATAGAAGCATTGTCTTTTTTATTTTTCCCCGCTTGTATCCTCCTCACTTATTTATAGGTAAAATTTTATTAGGACTCTGGGTCTTTCGTTCGTGAAAATGACTTATATGTGGTACGCTTGAGTTTCTCAGAGATCTAGGAATTAATGTCATGACCCTAGATTCCTCTTTCTACATAAATTAGTCGTTGTATTTTAAAAATAAAACATGCTTTTGCAGCATACACTGGTCAGCAGTCCACGATGTGTACTCTATTTTCCTGACTAGGCAGAAACTGCACGCATGCACGCCCATGAAGGTTTTGTGAGCTCTGTGCATTTGGCACACATTCTGATTGTATTCTAGTCGTACCACGTGACTCACTAAAACATTGGGGCGAAAGCAAGCATATTGAAGGCTGTGCAAATGAGAAGAAGGCAACCCATCGGAGTAGATTTTTTATTGATAAGTAAATACCGATCGTACGCTTCCCCCTCCTAGTTTTAAGAACCATCGTGATTTTCGGCGGGAAGGCACACTTGTTGTAAATGCCGAGCAGCGTCCCTGGAACCTGAAAGGGATTTGCGAAAACAAGCCTGCAATAAAAATCACACATGCTCCGTAAAACTCTACTTGATAGATATCACTTGCGCCATTAGGAACTAAATGACAAAGGATGTAATTTCAGTTCTGGCATGCAATATTAATCGGAAGCCTTTAAAACAGCGTGCTGATGGGAAACGCCAACAACGTGACATTGAAGAATTGCCAGCGAAAGACATCCATCCCGATCAGACTTTCGGAGCCAGTGCCGTAAAACATAGAGGCGTTTCGTTCGTCTTCACGTTTTCACATGTTTCCGTGGGAGCGGCGGTTTTGGAGTCTGTGCCTTTAAATGCAGAGAGAACACGGAATTCGGCATTTACACTGGATGAGTTCGGGAAGCAGGAGGGAAGCCAGTTTTTAGCAGCCGTTCCGCGTACGCGGGGAGTCAGTTCTGTAATGATGTGCCTTCCTTCCCTCCTTTATTCTGCGGAAACCCCATCCTAAGCCAGCACTCTCAGTGATAGGGAGAGGCACTGGTGGAAATTAATTAGGTGCATATATTGGCCTTGCACACATTTAGACGTTTTAAAAGGCTGTTTTTTTTAAATTTTTCATGGAAAGGAATTATGAGCCTATTCACACATAAACATGTTGGGCCAAAAAAATATCTATTAAACGTTTTATTTGAATAAATGGGAAAATAAAACCTTATCCCAAAGTAGCAGTGTATAAAGATACTTAGTATACATTCTTTTTGTTTAAATCCTCACAATCCTTAACGTATGAGGGGGACTAGGACCCCCATTTGCCAGATGAGGGCTTAGGGCAGTGGTTCTCAACCTTCCTAATGCCGGGACCCTTTAAGGCAGCTCCTCATGTGGTGGTGACCCCCAACCATAAAATTATTTTCGTTGCTACTTCATCACTGTCATTTTGCTACTGTGATGAACTGTCATGTAAATATCTGATATGCAGGATGTATTTTCGTTGTTATAAATTGAACATCATTAAAGCATAGGGATTAATCACAAAAACAATACGCAATTATATATTGTGAAACATTTATTTC
>JAAGEH010000026.1:4255584-4339773 GCA_011751065.1 Lasiurus cinereus
TTTTTAATATTTATGGCACCAGCCAGTATGTTTGAAGGAAATCTTAGTTATTATGTAAACCAAAGAGAATTTCAAAGCTGGAAGTCTTTGGAGTTCACTGACCAGAGCCCCCTGTCCTCCCCTCAGGCCATATTTTCACAAAACTACCCCATATTTTTCTTGAAGTCGGCTTGTCTGCGGTTCCCTGGGTCAGTGAAAGCCAGTGCGCCACCCTCGAACCCTTTCCTGGCGCTCTCTCCCCCTGCACACAGCCCTCTGTGACACGGCACAGGCTCTCTGAAAAGCTCGCGGATTCGGCGCGACTTCCAATATTTGACCTGCTTTTCTTGCTCTGGAGAAGCCGCTGTCACATGGTAATGCTTTCAGTTGCCTTTATAGCAGCGGTTCTCAACCTGTGGGTCGCGACCCCTTTGGGGTTGAACGAACCTTTCACAGGGGTCGCCTAAGACCATCGGAAAATGCAGATATTTACATCACGATGCATCACAATAGCAAACTTTCATGGTTGGGGGGTCACCACCCCATGAGGAACTGTATGCAAGGGTCGCGGCCTGAGGAAGGTTGAGAACCACTGCTTTACAGTCTGTCCTGACCCATCATCAAACCTGTGCTGCATTTATGTCAGGTCAGATAGTCCACTAACGTCTGTAAAATTTAAGTGCACAGAAACCAGATGTCTGTGAGGTAAGGAGAGAGGAGAGAAGAGTGTTAGCGATTATACATCAGCAATGTTTTATTGTCACAATTGGGATAGCTTCTTGCTTTTTTTGCTTATTGCTCGCAGCTAGATTTTTTTTTAAATGGGTAGGAGAATATCCTGAACTGTACACCTGAGACATTTCCAAGGTATTTTTATCCCGCTTGCATGAATGCATCCTAGGTGGCTTTTCTGGAGGTTTCTGTAAGAAGCGATCACGCAGAGCCGGGGATTTCAGTAGAGGACGGTGTGTTTGTGGCGATGCTCGAGTACGCACAGCGCAAGGTGAAGGGCTTATTAAGCGGGGTGCCTGCCTCTCGGTCCCGCCCCTGGGAGAGGCGAGGGTGCTCGGCATGAGAGCTGAAGGATGCACTTGGAACAGCAGCCGTAGAAGCCATAGTTCCTTCCAAAGAGAACCGATGGCCATTCAAGAGAAGTTACCTTTTTTTTTTTTTGAATTTTTTAAAATGTTTTTGGGAACATTTTTTTAAATTTTGGATTATTACATTTGTTCCTCTTTTTTCCCCCCATAGCTCCCCTCCACCCAGCTCCCACCCCTCCCTCTGCCCTTACCTCCCCTCCACATTGACCTCATCCACAGGTATATGATTTTTGTCCAGTCTCTCCCTGCACCCCCCCTCTCACTCTTTTCCCCCTGAGAATGATCAGTCCACTCCCTTTCTATGCCCCTGATTCTATGATATTCACCAGTTTATTCTGTTCATCAGATTTTTACATTCACTTGATTTTTAGATTCACTTGTCGGTACATATGTATTTATTGTTCATATTTTTTATCTTTACCTTTTTCTTCTTCCTCCCCTTCTAAAAGAGTACCTTTCAGCATTTCATATAATACTGGTTTGGAGTTGATGAACTCCTTTAGCTTTTTCTTGTCTGTGAAGCTCTTTCTCTGCCCTTCAATTCTGAATGATAGCTTTGCTGTGCAGAGTCATCTTGGTTGTCGGTAGAAGTTACCTTTCAAATAAAACAAGCAAAGCAGCTGTTATCCAATCACAGAATAGAACCCTGTATAATAAAAGCAGAGTATGCAAATTGTCCCCTCCACCGGGAGGTCCCCTGGGAGTTCGACCAGGGGACGGGGCCGGCCCGGGGGGGAAAGGGAGAGGAGACCCTGGCCAGGGTGGCAGGCTGCTGCTAGGGACCCTAGCAGTGCACGAACTTAGTGCACTGGGCCTCTAGGCACAGAGATAATCCGTATGAAATGAGAAGGAGATGAGAAAGGTCATGGTCTCTGTAGGTTTACATCACGCTGATTGGGAACTTTGAAGGGATGTGTAAGTGACTCTGAAGAATATCCTCTTGTAGCCTCCTGGACCTCTTATCGCCAGGAATTGCGCTTCCTCCGTCTAGCTGGCGGGTCATTGGGCTACTTGACATGCATAAGCATTCTGGATCTTTCTGGTGTCCTGCATCCCTTTCCCAGCTTACTGGTCGCCTCTACCGTCGTGTCTAATAATGTACTGTTTAAATCATCTGCTACATTCCTAATTTCAGGGGCTGCGTTTTTCGTATTTTTTACCCATTTTACTTTGTTTCACAACTACCCCGTATTTTCCTTAACGCCTTATTCTTATATTATTAACCACTCGTACGCCATAAGTGTCCACGGACGCAAGCGGCGGGACTTTTTTAATTAAATTCAAAATGCCATGGCAGTTAACTGGTTAGATTGAGTCCTTCCTTGTTCTAAACAAGCTTGTAGTTTTATCTGATCAGATAAAAACCCCTGCTGTTTATTTCATAGGTAGCATTTGGCTCCGTGTGGATTGTTTCCTCTTAAACTGTGTAATTTGGGGTTCTAAGTGCATTGAGAGCAGTGTTTTGTGTGTGGGAATCCTATGTGACTTGGGTTCAGCATGGAGTCTTTGAAAGAAGGTTTGCATTTGCTTCTGCCAGGTGACCGGGAAGCAGCATTGCTGATACAGAACAACTTTTTTTTTTTTAATTGATTTTTTTTTTACAGAGAGGAAGAGAGATAGAAAGTCAGAAACATCGATGAGAGAGAGGCATCGATCAGCTGTCTCCTGCACACCCCACAGTGGAGATGCCCACAAGCAAGGCACATGCCCCCGACCGGAATCGAACCTGGGACCTTTCAGTCTGCAGGCCGACGCTCTATCCACTGAGCCAAACGGGCCTCGGCCATCTTTTTTTTTAAGGTTGTTTTTTTTTAATATTGATTTCAGAGAAAGAGATAAGAAACATTCATGATGAGAGAGAGTCATTGATCGGCTGCCTCCTGCACGCCCCCCACTGGGGATCAAGCCCACAGACCCAGGCAGGTGCCCTCGATTGGGGATGGAACCATGACCTCCTGGTTCCTAGGTGGATGCTCAACCACTGAGCCACGCCAACCGGCCCAGGATCCCTTTGTATACTAATGGGTTGGCCGGGGGTTCCAGAACTCCTCCATAGTGTTAAGTTGCAGCCTCACCCTTCCCAGGAAGCCCAGGCCGCTGATGAACATTTGCAAGTTTGTTTTGGTCTCGGCCGGAGCTTAAGAAAACACAGCAAGATGCCTTATTGCTCCAGCTGCCGGGAGAAGACTTTTTTTTAACTCTCTTCTTAGACTCAGAGGACATAGCACGTCAGGGAGGGGGTCCCAGTAACAGCTGAGGCGTTCTCTCCGATTTCATCATGAAGCGGTTACAGAGACGGGCCGGTCTGTCTCCTCCGGGAAGCGACAGGGTCCCCACACACGCTGCCATCACCCCTTCTCTCCCCTCCGTTTCTGGCCCCTCCTTTCTCCCCAGTGCAGTTATGTTCACCTAAAGCGTAAGGTCGGCTGCTGGGCTGAAACTGCTGGCCGTTCTGTTCACTGCTCTATCCTCAGTGCCTGGAACAGAGCCCGGCACATGTTAGACACGCAGTAGATACACTAAATGCACGTCATCGGCAAGGTGTTTATTATCTTCTACCCAGCAGTTCTGGGTATTTTTTAAAATATATTCTATTGGTTTGTTTTTGTTTTGCAGAGAGGAAGGGAGAGGGAGAGAGAGTTAGAAACATAGATGAGAGGTAGACATCGCTCAGCTGCCTCCTGCACATCCCCTACTGGGGATGTGCCCCCAACCCAGGGACATGCCCTTGACCGGAATCGAACCTGGGACCTTTCACTCCGCAGGCTGAAGTTCTATCCACTGAGCCACACCGGTCAGGGCAGTTCTGGGCGTTTTATAGTAATGAGTTGCTAGGTAATCTAGGTTATCACATGGCTTGAAATAGTACACTGGCCTCTCACAGGAAGAAGAGAATACGAAGATTTAAAACATCCTTTGATGATTTCGTCTAATCTTCAAAGCATGGCCCAGAGAAACTAAGGCATTACATTCTCCGTAACTCAGTGGGCACAGTGAATGGCTCCATCTGTGCCCACGTACATGTCCTCCGGGTCAGTACCATCTTCCTTCCCCAGCTCCGGGGCTTTTGTTCATACCACGCGTCTGTATATAAATAGCTTCGCCATCCGTCCTCTGATGATGGTAATCTAAAGGATAGTGTTTACTTACACGGGGTTTTATGGTTTTAAAGCACCGTTTTGAAATTTTTCATTTGATTGGTATGCAGCTATCTGCAAGGTCTGCGGCAGATAAGACGTGGTGGAAATTCTTACACTGTGGGAACCTCTTTTACGCCCCGCGTGGTTCAGGGTTCCCGTTCAGGGTTCGGGTTCTGGAGGAGGCCGCACGCAAATGAAAAGAGAGACTAGAAAAGCATTAATTTGGGAATATGGGGGGGAGGGGCCAGGCGGGAGCCTTCCTCTAGTGGGAAGACTACCACCTTCCTTTGGCCTTGCCATCCCTTTTCTTCAGGTTTGGGATCCACCCTTTGCCCTGAAGCAGGCAATTCCAGTAACAGGCAGATTGTCTTATCCGTAAGGATTGACATGATTATTTGATGGGCAAGTTCATTGTCTCCATTAGAGAGGGGTGGCTGGCTCTGACCTTTCAGAGCATCCAGGTTGACCAGCCTTCCGGGTTCCCTGTCCACACTTTCTATTAGTGAGACCATGAGTGGTTTCCGGCATTAGCCAGTGTCCTCTTTTAGCCAGAGACCTACAGAGTCTGCCAGTGGACAGTTCACTTCCGAATCCCGGGCTTGTGTGAGAGTCACTGGGCGAAATGAGGAACCGGAGGAGCAGGTGTATGTGGCGGTGATTTTCTGAGGGAGGCGAGGTCTTTCTCCCCCAGTCTCCATCACACCATTGCAGGTGGCTGTCTTATTCAGACAGGGCTTTTTCTCGGGGGGGGGGGCCCGGCGGGGAAGGAGAGGAGAAAGCACTCGTGACTGCCTAAAGGTTTGGCTCTGCTAGGAACCCAGCTGAGCTGCAGCCTTGCCGAAATCACGAATTTCCTTAACTCAGATTCTCCCCATGTGTAAGGAGAATTCCTGCTACTTAACTTTCTCCTTCCTAGGGAAATCGTGCCAACGAACGGTCTGCCATACGTATGATATTTTCTGGGCAAAGGAGACACTTTTATTTTGAATTCACTATATCCGGCGTCCTAAGGTTTTTAAATGTATATAGCACATCCTTCCCAATAAATCCTGAAAAGTAACCGGAGGAAGGAGGTACTGTGAAATTTCCCGTTAGGAAATCCAGGAAAGCGCCTTCCTCTGTGAGATCACCCCGAGTTCGTTGAGAAGGGGACAAAAGATGAAGCCAAACCCCCAGCTGAGATGGGGATTTTCGAGATCAAAAACCGGCTGTGGTCTGTCCTGGTCCACGGAGGACACTCTCTGTCGTCAGAACTGTCAACCGGTGGCGGTTGGCGCCGATTCAGTGTCCACAGGAATCCCCGAGAAGGAAGCCATTCAGTGCAAACGGCTCCACGGTGACACGGCACAGCTGGGGACAGAGCCACCGCTCTGCTCTGCTCCTGGCTGGTCTGCACCGCCCGGCACTGCTCTGCCCAGCCCTGGCACATGCCCAGCCCTGGCACGTGCCCAGCCCTGACAGGTGCCCAGCCCAGCCAGGGACAAGCAGTCTGCAGAGAAAGCGGGTTCCCGGAGCAGAGGGGAGCTGGCTTATAGGGACAGAAGTCCCCATCCTCATGCAAATGAGGACTCCAAATACTCCAACTTTGATTGGTCCCAAAGGCACTGTTCTGATTGGTCCGCTCGGAGCTGCTCTTGTGGATCAGAGCTGTGGAGCTCTGATTGGACCGAGGAAGCCTCAGCCCTCTTGGTTGAAACAGGGGCCCCAGAAACCCCAAAACTGCACTTCAGGGACCGGGCCCCTGCCTTCTGGGCCAGCCAGCCCTTAGGAAGGGGTTTCTCTCTCTCCCTCTCCCTTCCTCTCTGTAAAAAATCAATAAAACATATTAATAAAAAAAAAACACAGAGAGGCAGGGAAGACTATTTTGAAAAAAGAACCTGCACCTTTTCTAAAATATTTAATTTGGAGCATTTCTAACCATAAGCTGTAAAATACAAGAAAAAAAATATACTTTACTTGGTAACTGATAATGTGTACTTTATATATTATATCATATCTAATGATATTTAAAACTCGGTGTATTTTATATAATCTTCCCATTATTTGCACTTCAAAGGGAGATTTTAAATCTTGGGACATCTGTCATTGTTCCAAAGAAATACTCCTAAAAACCAGGGTTTGTTTTTTTTTTGGGGGGGGGCGTGGCATGGACCTGCCTAGATGAGATGCCCCCCCTCTCCTTTTTGCCCCCCAAGATGCTGGTGTTGCATCCATGTCACCATCCAGTGAGCACATTTCCAGGAGTCTTTGAAGTTCACAGCTCCGTGAAGGCCCTGAGAAATCCAAGGAAACGGGAGTGAGAGTCCCTGCCTGTCGGGGTCTCAGAATTTAGTGGGGGCCCAGCCAGTGTGGCTCAATGAATGAGTGTTTGCCCAGGAGGTCACGGTTCGATTTCCAGTCAGGGCATATGCCAAGGTTGCGAGCTCAACCCCCAGTAGGGGGCGTGCAGGAGGCAGCCGATCAATGATTCTCTCTCATTGATGTTTCTTTCTATCCCTCTTCCTTCCTCTCTTAAAAAAGAAAAAAAGTCAATAAGAATATTCTTTTTTCCTAAAAGAATTTAGTGGGGGAAATAAGACATGTATGTAATTAATTGCTTTACAATTGAAGACAGTCTGAGCGGGCTCCAATTTCCACCACTTCAGCCTCTCTTCATTGACTTCTTCCCAAATCACCAGTCATTCAACAAATCATTTATTGAGGATTTATCCTTGTGTGGCCTTCAGGGGGCTCCAAAGTGAAGTGGACGTGAACCTGGCCCATGGAGGCTCTCAGGGGACAGGAGACCCCCAAAATGAGTTGTAATACTGAGGAGGAAATGGGGAGAGCCGTGAGAAGAAGGAACAGCTAAAATGAGTCTCAGAGCCCTAGCCCAGCAGTCGGCAAACTCATCAGTCCACAGAGCCAAACATCAACAGGACGACGATTGAAATTTCTTTGGAGAGCCACATTTTTTAAACTTAAACTTCTTCTAACGCCACTTCTTCAACATAGACTCGCCCAGGCCGTGGTCTTTTATGGAAGAGCCACACTCAAGGGGCCCAAGGGCCATATGTGGCTCACGAGCCGCAATTTGCCGACCACAGCCCCAGCCAGTTTGGTTCAGTGCATAGAGCGTCAGCCTGTGGACTGAAGGGTCCCGGATTAGATTCCGGTCAAGGGCACCTACCTTGATGGCAGGTTCCCCAGCCCTGGTCGTGGTGCATGCAGGAGGCAACCGATCAATGTGTCTCTGTCACCTCGGTGTGTATCTCTGTCTCTCCCTCTCCCTTCCACTCTCTCTAAATATCAGTGGGAAATATGCTCGGGTGAAGATGATCAAAAATTACCATAAAGTAATTACAATAAAGAAGCGATCACTGACCTCTGGGACTTGAAGAGAACCAGAAGACTATGCATTTCACACTCTGAGACTACCATCTTAGAGTCTGAAAGGCATGGGATGTGGGGAGAGGAAGAAGGAGCATGTCTTTCTGGTGAGAAGCAGCTAAGCATCGGTGGACAGGAGAGGGGGCCAGCAGGCTTGATTTGAACAAAGATAAGAGGATTCCTGGGGAAACTTTTGCAAAAATATGGGGCTCTCTCTGAACAAGTACACCCCCTCTAGGTGTCAGAGGCCCAAGGGACCACTTGGGGTAAAATGACCTGTTGAGAGCTACGTTTCGGGGGCATTAAACCTGGTGACTGAGATGGGCCTGGCCCATCGGTCAGAGCCATCGCATCCCGATTTTCTGCTCACGTCAGCGCATAGCCTGTGTCAGTGGCTCAGCTCCCGCAGGGCCTGCAGTTAACGGCTGGGCCGGTCTGGTGCGGATTTGCCCGCCTGTGTTAGACTCGGGGGGCCGGTCTCCCCGTCCAGCCCCTGCTTTCTCTCTGCTCCTGTCCATGTGGAACCTCCGTCATAGAACTTTCCTGGATGTTCAGTTGTTTTTCGCAAGAGGACTTGAGAGTTTTCTCTCCATTCTCCGTGCCAGGAAGCGTTACCCTTTCCTAAGCAAACTCTTTCATCTTGAAAACGCTCCACATTACGGTACTGGTCTTGTTTCACTCTTTGTTTTGACAACTAGATAATCTAGAGCCAGATGTGTATCCTCCTTTAAAAATCCATGGAACTACGCAGCCGGGATTGTGCCCGCTCACCTCCCGCTTGGCTTGATCTGACCTTTCAGTTTTCTGTTATCCTGCCTTCCTCTGGGGTTACGTGTAGTTTTATTTCCTCTCGTTCTCCCGTGTGAACTTACTGTCTTGAAAACGTTGGTGTCGAGAAACACGCACTCAGCCAGCGCTCGAGGTAGCACCGACTGGTGTGGGGACTGCAGGGCTGAGATTTCTGGCCATTCAGCTCGCCCACCAGACCAGCGGTTCTCAACCTGTGGGTCGCGACCCCTTTGGGGTTCGAACGACCCTTTCCCAGGGGTCGCCTAAGACCATCGGAAAATGCAGATATTTACATCACGATGCATCACAGTAGCAACATTTCATGGTTGGGGGCCACCACCCCATGAGGAACTGTATGCAAGGGTCGCGGCCTGAGGAAGGTTGAGAACCACTGCGCCAGACACTGCCCTGCCTCTGCTCCATCACATGCTAGACTGGCCCCAGCTCTGACTGTCTGGGTTTGTCTCGCTGGTAAGTAGGTCTCCTGAGGATGTGGTCACTGCCTACGAGGTGCCAGCAGGCAGGGCGCCCTGAGCCGAGACAGCCCACACATACAGCTGGCGGGCGCGTGGGTCTTTGCGGGGTGGGTGCCTTGTACATTCTGCGTTCCCAGACCATATCGGTGCAAAGGAACGAGGGAACCTAGAGCAGCGGTTCTCAACCTGTGGGACGCGATGAGCCTAAGACCATTGGGAACCACAGATATTTACATTACGCTTCATATCAGTAGCAAAGTTACAGTGATGAAGTAGCAGTGAAAATAATTTTATGGTTGGGGGTCACCATAAAAGGGTCGCAGCCTTAGGAAGGTTGAGAACCACTGACCTGAGGAAGCCACAGTGGCAAGAGCTAGTTTTCAGACCTAACTTTTTCTTGCTGTTCATCTTTTCATTGGCTTTCGGACTGAGAATCTTACGTTCAACCTGATGATAAATCTTAAAATCACTTCATTTCCACCAACAGTCTGAACATGCCTAATGCCTTCCCACTGACACAGTGCTTCCGCCTGTTACTGACAGCATTTCCTCGGAACATGGAGACCTGATAGATGTAGGCTAGAGGGCTGGGTGACTGAATGAAGGAATGAGTGTATTTCAGTGGCTCCTTGGATTGCACTAACACAGTGGTTCTCAACCTTCCTAAGGCCGGGACCCTTGCATACAGTTCCTCATGGGGTGGTGACCCCCAACCATGAAATTTTGCTACTTTTATGCATCGTGATGTCAATATCTGCATTTTCTGGTAGTCTTAGGTGACCCCTGTGAAAAGGTTGTTCGACCCCCAAAGGGGTCGCGACCCACAGGTTGGGAACCACTGCACTAACAGCTCGCTGGGGCAGTGGTACCTCCATCTTGCAGATGAGGAAACCGGGGCCCCCTGTCCTGATGCTGACAGAGTTAGAGATGAATGTGGCATGTGGCTGCTGCTACACATCTCTTCCCTTCCTGCACTGTCACACCTTACTTATCAGTCATTCTACACGCAGTATCCCCCCAAAATGCATACACACACTTGGATTAATTACAGAGGCAGTGTGGATTAAAATACACCTCATTTTCAAAACTGACCCTGGAAGCTGTTGAAGCGTGTGTCCATTTTGGGGACACCCTGTAGATCGTCTATAAAAATGAAAGCGTAATATGCTAATGAGACCGGACAGCCAAACGACCTTCCGCACGAAGCCGTGGCTGTGAGGGCTGAGCCCTTTGCATGAATTTCTTGCATCGAACCTCTAGTATGTATATATGTATGTGTGTGTGTTTGTGTGTGTGTGTATGTATATCTATATATATATGTATATATGTGTATATGTGTATATATGTGTATATATACACATATATACATATATATATATAGATATACATACACACACACACAAATACACATATATACACATATACACATATATACATATATATATAGATATACATATACACACACACAAACACACATATATACAGGATTATCTGGAACAAATTATTATGATCCCATATATGCGATAGAGAATACATTATGTATTTTACAAAGCCACTCTTTCATGGCGCTGTGCTGAAAACACGGAGTCCTCTGACCCTACCCTCTTCATCTTTTCAGCCACAGTCTTCGCACTCTCCCTGTCTCTGTTCCACGGACACCACCCTGCGGTGTACACACACACGCTTTCGGCCCCGGTAACCGTAGCTGATTCTGTCGCCCAACAAGTGGCTCGACATGTCCCTTAATGACACACACACACACACACACACACACATACACACACATGCACGGGTGCTGGGGAGACAGAGCTAGTTAATTACTCTGTGTACCCGAGTGATAAATCTTCCGTGAGTTTTACACTGTTCGTTTCATCTTCTCTCACGCCGGGGAAACTCTGTGCTAGTCTAACCTCTGCCGTTTCCCCCGAAGGCTAATTCCCGTTTCACTGAGGCTGAGACACACAATTTCTCACGGGCGCCAAAGCCAGGGGCTGGGCGGGGTTTCTCTGGTGTCCAGGAGGGGGGTCTTCACGCACAGAGACCGGGCGAGGAGGCAGCTTTTTTTCATCTATTTAGGGGGTACCTCTGGCCCTCGTTTGAAGAGTAAGAAATTAGTCCTCGTTAAATGATGCGAAAGGGATTATTTAAGACCCGTCGGAGCCCGCAGTGATTACCGGTATTATATGCATCGGGAGGGCTTATTTTAATGGGTGTACCCCGTCAAGAGGTTGAGTAAGATATATTGAGAGCGTTCTACATCAGGCCTTCATGTCCCGTGACCAGAATGTGTAAGGCCTGGCTGTCTGATTTGGCTTCGTCGAGGCTGGAGTTCACGTCGTGGATGAAAGATCGCCCCTGTGTTTCCTCTTCCCCTTTCATAGGTGCGTTTATATTAACAGCCTGGCTTCATACATCACTTTAAAATGATGTTGCCCTTTGAACGCCGTTTAGCAAAACATGGGCGTCTGTGTGTGCGGAGCCATAATGCGTTTCAGCGGGAAATTAAGGAGCCCTCTTTGCTCGCTGGAATGTGGTATGGGTGAATTCTGGCGTTTCCAAGGCGAGGTCAGGAGGTTGCAAAGTGGGGCTCAGAGTCTGCAGACTGGAACCAAGACCTCTTAGCTTTAGGGAGCCCTTTTCCGGTTACAACCTCACCTTGTACAGTGGCACCTCGAGACACGAGTGCCCTAACATACGAGATTTTTGAGATACGAGCCGTCGAGCGAGCGATTTTTGCTTTGAAATACGAGCAACAGTTGAGAGAGGAGTCATCGCGCGGATCGGCCGGCTGCACACGACCCACCAGTTTACCGCGACTCGAGTGTCTTATAGTTTCCCACGCCTCAAGGTGACGGGACGAATTAAACTCTATCTCGAGGTACCACTGTACTTATATGTGGACGTTTTCCGGGTCTTTTTATGATTCGGGTGCAGGACAGAATCTGTGTACCACTGACAGAGGCGCGCCCGCCGCCCCGGTCCCTGGGATGGACTCCACATGCATTTCTGTCCCAACCCCCCCCACACCTGTGACATCAGGAAAGCTGCCCTGCTCTTTGAGTCTCTGCGCTCTGATGTCATCAGATGGGATTCCGTTAACCCTTTGCCTCCCAGGGACCTTCTGCTGGAGCAGCCTCGGCGTCTCTTCGCGGATCTCGGGGTTCGGGCCGCCCTAAAGCAGGTCTGCCGCCGTCCGTCGAGCAGCGAGCTTGGGATGATTTATTGCGGTTAAGTAACTCTTCAAAAAAAAGAAAAAAACGCCATCAAATAATTAGAGAGATTAGACGCATTTCGAAAACCTTTTGTGCGCCGCCGGAAGGGCCCTTTTCAGTTCAGGGCTGGCTTGTTTCAATGGGGCCGGAATCCAGGGGCGCATCGGGGGAGCCGTGGGGCGTGTTTCCTGTAGGGGTTAATAAAACCGGGTGAAAAAAAAAAAGAAAAGGAGGCCGAGACCGGTGTGGCGCAGTGGGTAGAGCGTCGGCCTGCAGACTGAAAGGTACCGGGTTCGATTCTGGTTGGGGGCGTGTATCTTGCTTGCGGGCATATCCCCAGTAGGGGGCATGCAGGAGGCAGCTGATCGATGTTTCTCTCTCTCATTGATGTGTCTGACTTTCTATCCCTCCCCCTTGCTCTCTGTAAAAAATCAATAAAAAATATATTTAGAAAAATATATTAAAAAAAAAAAAAAGAAAAGAAGAAAGTGAGAACCCAAAGCAATTTTGCCATCTGTTGTGTATTAATTAGAGCTTCTCCTATCGAGGGCAAAGCCGCTCTCCGAGGGCGTCGCCGCGCGCCCACTGCATGGAATAAGATGCCAATGTCCGAGGCGGGGGATTCGGAGGCCGCTTTCCGTTCTAATTCTCGTGCCCATTGGGTCCCCGGGGCGCGGGCAGCGGGCGGAGGGGCGGCCGTCCACCCTCCCCGGGGTAACGCGTCTCCTTTTCCGTCTGCAGAGCAACCTGCCAACGGCCAAGGCCAGGCCACGCTGCAGCCGCTGCCGCCGGCCCACAAGCAGCTCGCGGCCCAGCACCACCCGTCCGTCACCTCCCTGCACCGCAACTCGCTGACGCACCGCAGGAACCCGAGCCCGGCCCCGCCGGCTGCGCTGCCCGCCGAGCTGCAAACCACGCCCGAGTCCGTCCAGCTGCAGGACAGCTGGGTCCTTGGCAGTAATGTCCCACTGGAAAGCAGGTAACGCCCCCCCCCCGCCGCCGCCCGGGCGCCCGCTCGCCCTGCTTCCCCGAAAGTAAGACAGGGTCTCATAGTAATGTTTGCTCCCAACGAGGCGCTGGGTCTTATTATTAGGGGATGTCTTATTTTCCCATGAGGAAGAAGACGGTGCACATTTATTGTTGAACAAAAAACAAAAGGAAATGTATGACCTGTAGACGGTGCGGTAGTCGTTGTCATCACAAACCAGCTCACAGATGGGTCGCAGCGCAGCTGGAGCTGTTCGGACAGGGCGAGGTCTCTTTAAATCAGGGGTCAGATGCCTGATGGTAGCTTTGGGGGCTTTCTATTCCGGGGAGGCCTGATGTTCGGGGGAATGTTTGCTCCCAAAGAGGCGCTAGGTCTTATTTTCAGGGGAGGTCTTATTTTCCCTTGAAGAAGAAGAGGGTACACATTTATTGTTGAACATAAAAAAAGAAAGAAAGAAATTTATCACCTGTCTATGGTACGGTAGTCGTTGTCATCACCAACCAGCTCCCTGATTGGGCCGCAGCGCAGCCGGAGCTGTTCAGACAGGGCGAGGTCTCTTTAAATCAGGAGTCAGAAGCCTGACGGTAGCTTCGGGGGCCTGACATTCGGGGGAGGCCTGATGATTGGGGAGGCCTTATTTTCCCGGGGGATGCCTTCTAGGACAGCGAGAGGCAAAACTGGAAGTAGGTCTTCTTTTCGGGGAGTGTCTTACTTTCGGGGAAAAGATAGGGCCACAGGGAGAGCGCAGTCTAGGGCACCGGGCACAGCTTTCGGTTCGACGCCCCCCCCGCCTTTTCCGTAGGAAAAGAAACTTCCCAAACTCACGCCCACTGTCTTCTCTCTTCTGAGAACGGTTCCAGGCGATGGGGCCGATGAACTCGCCCTGAATCGTTGGTGGTGGTTGTTCTCTCCTGTGCACAGATCATCACGCGTGTTCACACAGGGACAGGGATGTCACCTGGGATTCAGGGCTCTGTGAACACGGTTAGCGTCCACTTGGTACCAGAGACCCCTGCTCTCCCCAACTGTCTGGTGTCCAGCACGTCGTAAATTCGTGGGGGACTCCCGTGTACGGCACTTGGGCACACGTCAGGTGACAGAACATTTTCGTGTCGGGCAGGAGGGGGGGCGCGGGGACCTGCTCTCCATCTTTCTTCCCTGAAACACCCCTCCCCCCATTGGGAGTCCTTCCTGATGATGAACGTTTCAGCGCCCCGTCTGAAACGCCATCCTCGGGTGGAATCAGGCCATGAGCCCCCTGTCACCCCCGGAGTCATTCCCCCCACTTCTGCGTGACAGGCGGCCCGTCTCGGGCTGCTCCCGAGGCTGCGCCGGCCGGGTGCGTGGTCTGCACACGCCCTGGCGTGACCGTGAACTCAGCCCCGGTGGGCCCAGGGTCGAAGCCAGTTCGGACGGAAGTGCCGACCAGGGAGGACTGTGGGAGCCGACCCACTTCATTATTCAATACAGTGGTACCTCGAGATACGAGTTTAATTCGTTCCGTCACCTTGAGGCGTGGGAAACTATGAGACGCTCGAGTCGCGGTAAACTGGTGGGTCGTGTGCAGCCGGCCGATCCGCGCGATGACTCCTATCTCAACTGTTGCTCGTATTTCAAAGCAAAAATCGCTCGCTCGACAGCTCGTATCTCAAAAATCTCGTATGTTAGGGCACTCGGATCTCGAGGTACCACCGTATCTGCAGATGCAGGAAGGTGGGCCTCTGTCTGTAGCCTGAACCTCCACAGCCGTGTCTCCGTTCGTTCATCGCGTGTGACACGAGCAGAGAGGGAGGGTCCCACCGCATTGCTCTTACTGGCAGCGTTGCAGTGACAGTGGCCCTGAGTGTCCCATGAGCACTTAGTTCTACTCCGCCCCGAGTTTCCATGAGGCTCAGAGGGAAAGCGTGGTCGCCGTAGAAACCCAGAAACAAAGGACCCCATACCCAGGGAGAGGGTCCCCCGCAGGGCCTGCTCCTGGAGCGCCCCCCTTTGGGGATGTCAGCATCTAAAGGGGGATCCAGATGACGTAATGGTCTCACTATGCGGAAATTCCTTCTTTTTTTTGTTGGGTTTTTTTTGGCATTAACTACACCATCCGAAGGAATTTTGCCCCGAGGATGAGCTGACGGGAGGGCCTCACAGTGTCAACAATACAAACCTTGCTGTCCTTTCTTTTGCTCTTGACCTGGGACCTGCCACGTACTCTTGTAGGAGTAGCGGCAGCTGCATTGTTTGATTTCTACTCTGGACCCTCTTCCTGAGGAATTAGAGAAAGTACGAGAGAGGTCGGCAGACTGGCGGGTTTCCTCACTGAGCACGGAGTCCTGTGCACACACCTTCCCCCCGCCCAGGTTCCGAGCACTGAGCTAACTGTACCCGGTGTCATTCATTCATCAGCACCCGCCCCACCACTCAGCCGTGTTGTCACTTGGAAAAGTTTTATGAGGAAAGAAGGAATTTGACCGTGGAGTTATACAAGGGAATACGGATAATTGCATTGTAGTTGGCATTAACTGTTTTGACAAGTCTTTTGGAAATACGTCCAGGGGAGTCATCAGAAGCATGTTTAATTTCCGGGGTGTTCTCCGTAGCACAGGAGACTCAAAATTCTAGTGTCATTGGAGGGTCACCATTCCTCTAGGCCAGTGGTTCTCAACCTGTGGGTCGAGACCCCTTTTGGGGTCGAACGACCCTTTCACAGGGGTCGCCTAAGACTATTGGAAAACACCTATTGCCCATGGTCTTAGTAACCAACAGACCGCTCCTCGGTGTAGCAAAGGGTAGCCATGTAGTTTACTGTTGTCCTATGAAGACTCTTACCATGCTACACCACGATTCAAGACAAAATTTCATTTATTTGTCATTAGAAATAAATATTTCACAATATATAATTTCATATTGTTTTTGTGATTAATCCCTATGCTTTAATGATGTTCAATTTGTAACAATGAAAATACATCCTGCATATCAGATATTTACATTGCAGTTCATAACAGTAGCAAAATGACAGTGATGAAGTAGCAACGGAAATAATTTTATGGGGGTCACCACCACATGAGGAGCTGTATTAAAGGGTCATGGCGTTAGGAAGGTTGAGAACCACCGCTCTAAGCCATGTCTCAGAGTGAGGAGATCTGGAATAATCTGCAGGAAGAGAAGCTGTGTTCTTGTGACTCGTCATGTTATACTCAAGAAGTTCTGGTGGGTAGGCAAAACGGGTTTGGCTCAGTGGATAGAGCGTCGGCCTGTGGACTGAAAGGTCCCCGGTTTGATTCGGGTCAAGGGCATGTACCTTGGTTACGGGCACATCCCCAGTAGGGAGTATGCAGGAGGTGGCTGATCGATGTCTCTCATCGATGTTTCTAGCTCTCTGTCCCTCTCCCTTTCTCTCTGTAAAAAAATTAATAAAATACATTTTAAAAAAAGAAGAAGAAGAGGTTTTGGTGGGTCAAAGTCAGGAAAGAAAGCAGCTCTTCAGAGGGCAGCCGTTGGGGCTGAATGTGAAATCGCACTGGTCTCTCTACATTCAGACATCACTGAGGGTGACAGCAAAGCAGTGCCATCTGAAGTCCCGTGGCAGAGCCATCTAGTTATGGAGCCATCAATGGAATTGCTTCTTAGGTTTTATGAATTGACCTGGGTAGAAAATCTACCCGGTAGTATTACCTCACGTATGTATAAAACAGGAACCTAAAAATTGCCTACCGTGCCAAAAATGTTCATTTTGTAGAATGGCTTTCTTTTCTCGTTTTCAGTGTTCACACCTTGCAACTATTGCCCATCAGAAGGGGTGGCATTTCAGCCCTCGCTGGTGAGCTCAGTGGGTAGATTGTCGGCCTCCGGACTGAAGAGGGTCCTGGCTTCGATTCCGGTCCAGGACAGATGCCCAGCCCTGGTGGGGGCCTGCGGGAGGCAGCCCAACGAGGTGCCTCCCTCACACCGGTGTTTCTCTGTCTCTCCCTCTCCCTTCCGCTCTCTCGAAAAAGCAATGGAAAACAATGTCCTCAGGCGAGGATTAAAAAAGAAAAAAAGATGCGGCATTTGAGCCCTGGCCAGTTTTCTCAGTGGTTGGAGCGTCGGCCCACAGGCTGAAGGGTCGCTGGTTCGATTCCCGCTCCAGGACACGTGCAGGAGGCAACCAGTCGCTGTTTCTCTCTCTCCTCCCACTCATCCTTCCCACCCCCTCTGTCTGGAAATCAGTGGAAAAGTTACCCTCGGGTGAGGATGACCGTATTTTCCAGCGTATAAGACAACTGGGCGTATATAAGACTAACCCCAACATTTCCAGTCAAAATAGAGAGTTTGGGATAGACTCGCCCTATAAGATGACTCCCAGTGTAGAAGACGACCCCCGACTTTTGAGAAGATTTTCCTGGGTTAAAAAGTCATCTTCTATACAGGAAAATACGGTATTAAAAAAAAAAGTGGCATTTCAGCTGGCGGGCACCGCCTGGCACCAGCTGAGCAGCGCGTGGCACCCACACAGCTGAGCGGTGGCTTCTTCCCTGGCCTCGCTTGGTTGGGGCTCCGGGGAGGAGGAGCCGGCCTTGCTCATCATTGATTTTTCCTTTTTTAGTTCAGGTTCCCTATCGAGCCGCAGTCTCGGGCTGTGTGAACAACTTCATCTGCACCCTGTCTGCCTCGACCGAGCGGTGCCATCTACGGCAGAGTTCCCTCTCCGCCAATTACTCCTATTATTTCTGTACCCTCATTTTCCTGCTTCTGGCTCTCCGGAAACTGCCCTTTAAAAGACATGAACCATAAAGTGCGAAATTCTTGATGTACCGTATTTTCCCCCGTATAAGACGACTTTTGGGGCACATCTCCACAGTGGGGCGTGCAGGAGGCGGCTGATCGACGTCTCTCTCTCATGGATGTTTCTGACTTTCTATCTCTCCCCCTTCCTCTCTGTAAAAAATCAATAAAATATATTTTAAAAAAATAAAGACGACTTTTTAACCCAGGAAAATCTCCTCCAAAGTCGGGGGTCGTCTTATACGCCGGGTGTCGGCATATAAGGTGGGTATATCCCAAACTCTGTATTTTAACAGGAAAAGTTGGGGGTCATCTTATAGGCCCAGTCGTCTTGTACATCGGAAAATACGGTAGCTGAGAGTCTCTGTGTCTTTCCCTTTGGCTCCTCCCCTTTTCTCTTGTCAGCATATGTCGATAGCCAGTGGTCACCCACAGATGGGTCAGAAATCCGGGAACACCGCAGTCCCATGTAGACGGTCGGTTTATGTAAACTGGAGCGCAGACGTAAAATAGTTCCTTCCTTGCCCTGTCTGGGTTACCATAGCTTTCATTGTGATTTCTCTAAAAAGCAGCCTTTTTCACCTGCAGTTTCTTGCATCCGTAAACATGTGTATTTTCTGATGCATCTAACATGCGTTGCTGCGGGAGACCATCGATATCACTGCATTGCACGTTTCTGCTCAAAAGCAGACTCGTGTGGAAACCGATTTGGCTCAATGGACAGAGTGTTGGCTCTGCAGACTGAAAGGTCCCAGGTTCCATTCCGGTCAAGGGCATGTACTTTGGTTGCAGGCACATCCCCAGTGGGGGGCATGCAGAAGGCGGCTGATCGATGTCTCTCTCTCATCGATGTTTCTAACTCTCTGTCCCTCTCCCTTCCTCTCTGTAAAAAAAAATCAATAAAATATATATTTTTTTAAAAAGTAGACTCATGCCGAAAGGGGTTTGGCTCAGTGGATAGAGCGTCGGCCTGCGGACTCAGGGGTCCCAGGTTCGATTCCAGTCAAGGGCATGTACCTTCGTTGTGGGCACACCCCCAGTAGCGGGCGTGCAGGAGGCGGCTGATCGATGTCTCTCATCGATATTTCTAACTCTCTGTTCCTCTCCCTTCCTCTCTGTAAAATAATCAATAAAATATATTTAAAAAGAAAGGAAGGAAGGAAGAAGGAAGGAAAGAAAAGAAAAGAAAAGAAAAAAGAAAAGAAAAGAAAAAAAAGAAAAGGAAAGAAAAAGAAGAAAAGAAAAGAAAGTAGACTCGTGCTGGTGGATATTCTCGGTGAGTTTCGGGTCCCCTGCCATCACAGGACGAGGCACACCAGCATTGGCCGACGACACACCTGTCTTTAGCACCTCAACGCCCATCGCCGACAGATAACCAGAGGGACCCAGAGACCATGACCACACGCATGGAATGTTCCTCACAGTTCCTTTCCTGTGAGCCGAGCATCCCTGTGCTTTCCTAGGTAGTTCGCCTGCAGGCCACCTCCTAGCTGCTTCGGGCATCATCGCAGCGCCGGCCAGACCCCAGGCGGCTGAGGAAAGGCTGACACTTGACCCCACAGCTCAGCCCCTGAAGGGGTAGCTCGGAAACGCTCCCCGGAAGCCCTGACCTTCAGCCGCTGTGAAGTTAATTGCCTGCGAGGCCCTGGCCGGCGGATGAGGATTTAAGTAGCCACCTAGTTCCCGATTGGAGGTTCACAAAGCGGTTCCCCGTCGGCATAGCCATTTCATAAAACATTTATTCACGTCTCGTTTTATCACGAAGTGTACTTGGGCGTCGATAGTTCATTAGTTTTGCTCCCGTCGCTTTTTTTTTTTTAACCTCGCAGTCCAATAATGCTTTGCTGATTACGAATGTATGAGATTGCCTGCGAGTTGACCTTGTTGTTATTGTGTGTTTAATTTAGATATCGAGATGTCCCGGGCTGTTTTCAGCGGCTGGAATCAATGGCTGCATCTGTAAAAACAAATGATTTCTCAAACCTTATAGATGTCATGCCGTATGTACTGCTATTTGTAATACTTTAAACAATAAAAGTATATATTTAAAATTTTTAAAAATAAATAAAAACAAAGGAAATCCCTAAGCAGAAGTATTATGGGCTAAATCAGTGGTTCTCAACCTTTCTAATGCCTCGACCCTTTAATACAGTTCCTCATGGGGTGGTGACCCCCAACCATAAAATTATTTTTGTTGCTATTTCATCACTGTCATTTTGCAACTGTTATGAATCGTATCTGTGTTTTCTGATGGTCTTAGGCGACCCCTGTGAAAGTGTTGTTCGACCCCCAAAGGGGTCGCGACCCACAGGTTGAGAACCACTGGGCTAAACGGATACTTCCCCTTTCCCCTAACTTTGATCTTCACTCGAAACGGTTCTAGACCCAAGCAAGACCATCCTAGGAGGTCAGGGCCCTGTCAGCCTTGCCAATCAGAAGTGTAGGCAGCACCCTGAAATGCATAAATATGCCACAAAAATCATAAAAATGCATGAGTATTTATATACTGTCTGTGGGCCCCTAGAACCATAAGAAACACAAAAAATTCCCTATTAATCACTCATTCTTTTTTTTAATATATTTTATTGCTTTTTTACAGAGAGGAAGGGAAAGGGATAGAGAGTTAGAAACATCGATGAGAGAGAGACACCAATCAGCCACCTCCTGCACGTCCCCTACTGGGGATGTGCCTGCAACCAGGATACATGCCTTTGACCGGAATCAAACCCGGGACCCTTCAGTCCGCAGACCAACGCTCTATCCACTGAGCCAAACCGGTTTCAGCAATAACTCATTCTTGAATTGCCCCCCTGTGGGGCATGTACCTCACCTTGGGGACCACTGTCCTGGACCCATCATTTAAACTACACAATCTATAAATTATTGAGATCGCAGGTCCATTTCAATGCAATAATAATGCCTCCTCAAAATAGTGTTGTGAGTATTAAATGAAATAATAGAAGTTAAGCACCTCGCATGAGCTAGCTGCTCCATAAATGTGTTTTTTTTAATATGACCAGATAACAATCATCATAATAACAACCACCATTGCATAGGATTAAATAACCTAATGGGTTAACAGTTGAACAAAATATATTTTATCACCAAGTAACTCTTCTTTCCAGCAGATAAGGAAAGTATTTGTCATAACTGGAATATGTACAGTAATAAATAACACATTTACCTTTATGTGTTAGGTAGGCCGAGCATAAACCATTTGTCAGAATAAAACCTCTTTTTTGTTTGTTTTTTTGGTTTTTCACTATTTCCTATCACTCAACAAAGAGTAGGTAAATGTTGGTAGGAAGGAACCCCACGTCTGCTAATTGTGTTCTTGAGATGGAAAAAATACACCCTCAGTTTATCATGAAAGGCAGCTCCTCAAAGCCTTGAGACGTGTCGTCAGTGGAGGGGGAAATGCTGGGAGGGAGTTACACACTCTCTCCTTCAGTCAGAAGTTCGAGTCCCCAGGCCTCAGGTATTTCAGGCTCAGGCAGCCTTTGAGCAAATTGAAGGCACAGCACGTAGAGCGGGGATGGGAGGAGGAGGGTTCTTTTTCTACTATTTTTATTGATTTTTAGAGAGACAGGGGGAAGGAAGAAGGAGAGAGAGAAACATCAACGAGGAGAGAGAATCATTGATTGGCTGCCTCCTGTACACCCCTTACTGGGGATCCAGCCCGCAACCGGGCATATGCCCTTGACCGGAATCGAGCCCTGGACCCTTCAAGTCCGCAGGCCCAATGCTCTATCCACTGAGCCAAACCAGCTAGGGCTGGGGGGTGTTCTTTTGTTTGGTTGAAGTGAACCAGCTTGCTGTTCATAGCAACGAAGACGCCAAGAAAGTATGCACCGGTCGTCAGGCGATGGGCCTCAGTGCTTTTTGAAAGAGTTAATTTTAAGAAATCGCCTTAACCGGGTGGGCTCAGTGGCTACGGCGTCAGCCTGCAGACTGAAGGGTTGGACTCCGGTCAAGGGCATGTACCTCAGTGGCAGGCTCTCCCCTGGCCCTGGTCGGGGCTGGTGCAGGAGGCAACCAATCGATGTGTTTCTCTCACATCCGATATTTCTGTCTTTCCCTCTCTCTCCCACATTCTCCAAAAAAATCAATGGAAAAATATCCGCAGCTGAGGATTAGAAAAGGAAGAAATTGCAACTACTGTGCACTCTGATCATGTTTGGTCTTGGATAACATGCCATCGGTATGAAATACTCCTGTGATGACCGAGATATCGTGGGGCGGAGGGAAGTGGGTTTTTAACTCCTGACACATCTCGGGTCGCTGAGGACAGGAGCCGAGCGGACAGCCCTGGGTCTGAGCGTAGGGCTTCGGTCGTAGCCAGTGAGGACTGAATCCCGTCTTCTCTGAGCGGGATCTGTTCATTCTGGGAACTTCTTCACAGGGACTGCTCTGTGAGATGCCTCGATGCTCTTACTCGTCTCTCATGTTGTCTGTGAAAATGCGTTCCCGTCCTTTCTCTTACATGCGTGTGTGTGATCTCTGCTTCACGTCATGACTGCGTGGTGATTGGCCTGTTCCTAGGGTTAAACTTTAGCCGTTCTTAAAACAGCGGTGTTTGCCTCTGAAATTTCGTCCTCATGCGGACCCTGTCAATGGGGATGGCGTATCTCTTCCTGCCTTTGCTGTGCCTCGACGTGCCTTGGCCTATGTCCTGTCTTTCTCCTTTTAACGTCACGCCTGTTTTCTACGCCATGAGATTAAATCCTGGGACACGCAGTTAACCGGCTGAGCTCCATCCGTTTCACTGGGTAACCCTCTGACTCTGCTTTGGCTCCCTTTATGACGTCTTAGCACCTCACCTCAGATTCTGAACCACTTCAAACACCACTGGGTCAAAACCGGTGTGGCTCAATGGGTAGAGCGTCGGCCTAAGGACTGAAAGGTCTCAGGTTCGATTCTGGATGAGGACATGTATCTTGGTTGTGGGCACATCCCCAGTAGGGGGCGTGCAGGAAGCAGCTGATCAATGTCTCTCTCTCATGGATGTTTCTGACTTTCTATCCCTCTCCCTTCCTCTATGTAAAAAATCAATAAAATATATATATTTTTTAAATAATAATTTTAAAAAATTAAAATAAAATAAAACACCACCGGAAGTCATCGTGTGCCGATGACATCCTGCACTGATATAACACCGCTTCTTTCCAGCAGATAAGGAAAGTATGAGAATGCTAGAAAAAGCTTTGGTGTGGGGACAGACAGGTCTGGGTTCAAATCTCAGCACCCTCCTGGCAACGTAACCTGGGGCAGAGTGCTCAGACCTTTTCATTTTGTGTTTTTTTCCCCATAAAATGGGATAGATCACACTTCACAAAGATTTTTTTTTACAGAGAGGAAGGGAGAGGGATAGAGAGTTAGAAACATCGGTGAGAGAGAAACATCGATCAGCTGCCTCTGGCACACCCCCTACTGGGGATGTGCCTGCAACCAAGGTACATGCCCTGGACCGGAATCGAACCTGGGACCTTTCAGTCTGCAGGCCAATGTTCTATCCACTGAGCCAAACCGGTTTCGGCCACAAAGATTTTCTAAGGATTTCTTGAAATGTCATGTAAAATACCTGGCCCTTTCGCATCTTTCCTTTATTCCTTTCCTATGCTGCGCATTTGAAAGTGCGATCATTGATTTAGTGCTTATTCAGTTAAATGACAGCTATCGAGAGCTGGTGTGTGGACTGATTTTGGTGAGAAATGGCCGTTTCAGCTGCCGAGGTGGGTGTTTTCTATTTTGTTTTTTTCCTTTTTTTTTTTTTATTGTGTTACATGTATACATATCTCCCCATTGCCCCCTCTCCCTCCCAGGCATACCCCAACCCCCCAGTGTCTGTGTTCATTGGTTATGCTTATATGCATAGATAAAAGTCCTTTGATTGATCTCTTATCTACCCCACCTCTCCTTAAACTTCCTGCTGTCATTTGACAGGCTGTTTGATGCTTTACTGCCTCTGTAGCTATCTTTTTGTTCATCACTTTATAATGTTCTTTATTATCCCCCAATGAGTGCGATCATGTGGTATTTTTCTTTCGTTTACTGGCTTATTTCACTTAGCATAAGGCTCTCCAGTTCCATCCAGGTTGCTGCAAATGGTAAGAGTTCCTTCTTTTTAATGGCAGCATAGAGAGGTGGGTGTTTTTGTATTGTGAGGAGAATCACCTGTTGCCAGTTTCATTGGGGTGACATCCTGGAGGAGGTGACATGGGAAGGGCAGACAGGGTTCGTTTCGGGGAAAGGTAACAGGAATAACGCGGGAAGGAGTTACCTGCAGCCGTGGTGGGAGGGGTCTTTCCTAAAGTAGAACCTGAAGGCTCTTCACCGCTCCATACCTGTTATGGCAGTCTCCCCGGGAACACCGTGAAAGTCAAGTTCATTGCTGGGGGCAATCGGGAGAAGGTGGGACGGCTTTTCAGAAAGAGGGACTCTCTTCCAGAATGAGTTTCAAAGTTGGAATTAACTTCAGGGATTATCTAATCTTTCCGATCCTTCTGAAGGCCCGTGGAGACTTAGAACTCTCTGGTCCCGTGGGGTTGGCTTTCTGAGATGCCCGGAGTTCCGAGGTTGCACAGTATCCGTTGGAATCTGGCTAATTGCTGTGGCACGCGAGCAAACGAATGCCAAGCTGTTGCATTTTCACATCTTGTAATAAACAAGGACAAAACCCATTCAAACACCACGTTCTGGCCTAAACCGGTGTGGCTTATGGATAGAGTGTCAGCCTGTGGACTGAAAGGTCCCAGGTTCGATTCCGGTCAAGGGCATGTAACTTGGTTGTGATCACATCCCCATTGGGAAGTGTGCAGGAGGCGGCTGATCGATGTTTCTCTCTCATCGATGTTTCTAACTCTCTATCTCTCTCCCTTCCTCTCTGTAAAAAATCAGTAAAAATATATATTTTTTTTAAAAATGCCACGTTCTGCAGACTTTTTATAGATGGCAATCTTTATTCTCGGCAACAGAATCCTGGGTTGGTGGGCGTATGTCCATATGTCAGTTTTCGCACGGCTCTGTCTGCACTAAGGCTTTCTTTAGAGAAGCAGAGCTTAAAACACCACCGGAAGTCATCGTGGGCCGATGACATCCTACACTGATATAGCACCGCTTCTTTCCAGCAGATAAGCAAAGTACCGGAGTCCTAGAAAAAGCTTTGGTGTGGGGACAGGCAGGTCTGGGTTCAAATCTCACCCTACTCACTCCTGAACACTACCATTACCGGGAAAGGGCAGACAGACATAACAATGTTTAAAATACATATACCGTATTTTCCAGCGTATAAGATGACCCCCAACTTTTCCAGTTAAAATATAGAGTTTGGGATATACCCGCCCTACAAGACGACACCCAGCATATAAGACAACCCCCGACTTTTGAGAAGATTTTCCTGGGTTAAAAAGTTGTCTTATACGCCAGAAAATAACAGTAATATCGTTTAGTTGTTGTTCAGTTCTGAATGCTCCCAACGAATTCTGTGATGTGATTTGGTGCTTGATTCCAGACACCTCTAAGGTAAAATAAGCCATTATAACAATGGCTTGCTTCTTCTTGTAGCCCTCTATGTTTTATGCAGCCGTGGTTATGCTTGCAACTGTACATGTCTCACGTACTTAAGACTGAGAAGTAAACGTAAAAGATGGTAAAGAATTCACTAAAGTCTTTTTCCCACACGTCGCCTGAATAGTCTCTAGAATTTTGCTTCCCAGTTTCCAGACATCAATGAACACATATTGCTGTACCGACCATAAGCGTAACCTGTATCCTAGCTAATAAAGAGGTAATATGCAAATTGACCATCACTCAAGACGGCCACCCCGCATGGACACAAGAAGGCCACCACAAGATGGCCAGCAGGGGAGGGCAGTTAGGAGCAATCAGGCCAGCAGGGGAGCAGTTAGGTGTCGATCAGGCTGGCAGGGGAGTGGTTAGGGAGTGATCAGGCTGGCCGGCAGAAGCGGTTAGGGACAATCAGGCAGGTAGGCAGGCGAGCAGCTGGGAGCCAGCAGTCCTGGATTGTGAGAGGGACGTCCCAGATTGGAGAGGGTGCAGGCTGGGCTGAGGGACATACCTCTTTCCCCTCCCCCCCTCCCATGCACAAATTTCATGCACTGGGCCTCTAGTATGTAACGTGATTACAGATTGATACAGAGGCAGTTGCTAAAATGTGTAATTATTCACTCATATTGCAGTTGTTTGGGTAAACAATTAAAAGAATTTTTGTCTCCAATCACCTTAGTTCATTCACTGATCTCTCATATTAATTCCGGCACCAGCAGTGCAGTGTGTCTTGTTTGTAAGCTTTTCATTTAAGACCTCCTTCGTGCGGGGATCACCTCCTAGCATGGAAGTTGTCCAGAGATAATAGCACATCAGTTGAGACGGTAATAGATCTGAGATCTCCACATGCTCTTGGCACAAGAAGGCCGTTTATCAGTGCCACTAACTCGCTGGGTCCCAGCTGGAATCATCACACATTTCTTCCTTTGTTTCCACATCAGCATACACAATCTGCATCCTAACGTGGATGACTCACTTGGGGGTGTTTCGCTTCCTTACTTAGAATGCTCTCCTTCAAAATGCATACCGTAATTACTGTGAAAGCCATAAAAGAAGGGTCTTTTTAATTAGGAAGAGCCTCGAATCTTTTCTTTTTACCGTTCAGGGATGCATAGGATATTACTTTCTATAAAGGATTTTCAATTTATTGTAATACATGTATTCCTTGAGATTAGCAGCCAAACCACCCACCCATTTTGTTTTCTGTGTGCTTTTTTTTTCTTTTTCTTTTTAATCCGCCCATTTTGCACAGGCCCCAGCCAGTTCTTAGAAAATGTGCACCCACATGCACACGTGTGCACATAAAGCATTTCTGCACTCATCCTACTTTTAAAAACAGCAGACATTAAATTATGCAAAGAGAGAAATATTGAAGTGTAGGTACATGGTATCATTTCTTCAGTGTTTTAGCATTTTATCCATTCTTTTTGTAAAATATATTTTTATTGATTTCAGAGAGGAAGTGAGTAGAAGAGAGAGAGAGAAACATCAGTGATGAGAGGGAATCATTGATCGGCTGCCTCCTGCACATTGGATGGAGCCCGCAGCCCAGGCATGTGCCTTTGACCCGAATCGAACCTGGGACCCTTCTGTCCGCAGGCCGACGCTCTATCTGCTGAGCCACACTGCTCAGGGCTTTTCCGTTCTTGAGATGGGCCTTTTCGATTGTTAGATCCCATTTGCTAATTTTTAAAAATATATATTTTATTGATTTTTTTAGAGAGAGAAAGGGGGAGGGATAGAGAGTTAGAAACATCGATGAGAGAGAGAGACATCGATCAGCCGCCTCCTGCACGCCCCCCACTGGGGATGTGGCTGCCACCTAGGTACATGCCCTTGACTGGAATAGAACCTGGGACCTTTCAGTCCACAGGCCGATGCTCTATCCATTGAACCAAACCGGTCTCAGCCCATTTGCTAATTTTTGTTCTTGGTGATAGCTTTTGTCAAGTACAGTGGCCAGTGCAGGGGTTGTTGAAGGACTCAGTTAAAGGTCCCAAACTCCTTACTTTCCTCAACTGAGTTCAGTGCTCCCACCCCTGAAAGCAGGATTTAAAATAATATCTATAGGGTGAAGGAAAAAACCGGTGTGGCTCAGTGGATAGAGCGTCGGTTTGGGGACTGAAAGATCCCAGGTTCGATTCCGGTCAAGGGCATGTACCTTGGTGCAGGCACATCCCCAGTAGGAGGGAGTGTGCTGGAGGCAGCTGATCAATGTTTCTCTCTCATGGATATTTCTGACTCTCTTATCTCTCTCCCTTTCTGTAAAAAAAATCAATAAAATATAGAATTAAAAAATACATTTTTATAAATCTGATTACTTTTGTAGTAAATATATATTTCTTTATTGATTTCAGAGAGGAAAGGAGAGGGAGAGAGATAGAAACATCAATGATGAGAGCGAATCACTGACTGGCCACCTCCTGCGCGCCCTCTCCTGGGGATCGAGCCCACAACCCAGGCATGTGCCCTTGGCTGGAATGGAACCTGGGATCCTTCAGTCCACCGGCTGACACTCTATCCACTGAACCAAACCAGCTAGGGCATGTTGCCGGGTTTTTTTGTTTGACAATCTAAACAGTTAGGTATTGCATGTCTTAAAAACTCTTGGCTGAAAATCGAGGTGGGAGATGTTAGAAGATAGCAACGAGATTAGAAAGGCCGAGGAACGGGATTTCTCAGCCAACAGTGCAGAGGGAAGGACAGGAAAGGGGAGATTGGAAGCGAAAATGAAGAGTGAGGTGACATCAAACAGCGGCAAGCACCGCAGGCATTTGCTTCTGGGGCCCGGCGGACTGTGGCAGGAATCCATTTGTCCTAAATTGACGCCTGGAAGCGAGCTGCCAGCAGTGACTTGCTAAGCAGGGGCCCTGGGAATGGATGTGCCGATTTGTCACACAGTCTGGATGCCAGTCTTGAATGGAAGCTGAGACACTCCTTAGGCCTGGTCCTCAAAGTGGGGGGTCCCTGGGCCAGCTCCCCCAGACCTTCCCTTTCAACAAGGCACCCCAGGAATCAGGAGGCGGGCTCCCATTGGATGTACGTATGGGATGGGCGTGGGGTACATTCCCCTCGTACTGGTGACCTGACCCTCCACCACCTGAGTTCCCCCAGCTCTGCCTGGACCCGCGAGGTCGTAGCCAGCCTGGAGGATGGGTCCTGGCTCGGGGACCCCTCTGGGTCCCGCTGTGACTCACCGCCCAGGAGCGGCCGCGTCTACAGAAGGAACCCCTTGGCAGCGTCGGGCTGATGCCAGTGTGCGGGCTTCTCCCCGAACCTTCACAGCGGCCTCGCCCGGCTCCCGGCTCCCGAGCTGCGGGGCTGTGTCGGCCTCCCGGACAGATGGACCCTCTTCCCGGCGGTCATTATGTCAGCACAGTGAGCGGCCACAGGGGTGTCCCTGGGTCTCTGCTGAGAACCCGTCGCTGAAAGAGAAGGAAAACGGACGGACCCGCCCGGACGGAGAACGGGGGGTTCTCTGCAGGGGATGCGACGGCCAGGAACCCTGCGTGTCCTCGCCTCGGTGTCTGAGGCTGCCGTGGAAATGAGCTGCCTGTCCAGCTCCTTAATTCGTTACAAACACGTCGCTAAGGAAGCATTCAGCAGAGGAGCCAGTGGGCCGTGGACTTTAAAACTCAGACGTGGATAGGGGAACATTCGGGAGACTGTGACCACGCAGTAGAGGGTTCAGAACGAGGGACAGCGGTTACTGTCATCTTTGCATCTTCCCGGGAGAGCATTTTTAAAAAACGTGTATCAGGCCAAAACCGGTGTGCCTCAGTGGATAGAGCATCAGCCTGTGAACTGAAAGGTCCCAGATTCCATTCTGGTCAAGGGCATGTACCTTGGTTGCAGGCACATCCCCAGTGGGGGGTGGGCAGGAGGCAGCTGATTGATGGTTCTCTCTCATCGGTGTTTCTAGCTTTCTATCCCTCTCTGTGGAAAATCAAAAATATATATATTTAAAAAAAAAAACAACATATACTGACAGATATGTGGGGCCGTGTTAACTCATGCCGTACTTGGTACACATACTCTCAATTATAGACCACTAATTCAATGAGGGAAGGAAGGTAACACACAATTATTACTAGCATTTTGGCCAATTTTAAAATGTATTTTATCTGAAAGTGAATTCTGGGCACACCAGCTATTGGTTTGGAATGATGGAGGGCCTAAGACTCTTGAACTCTGAGGTTGACTTTAGCCTCCACAGAAGCCAAGGTAAATTGAATCCACACGTGTGGGACTCATTTCCGTGGGTTCTGAAAATGACATTTTGGAAGAGTCGTTTGATGGTGAGGAAATCTTGTGAGACCTTTCATAAGCCTCTTACATCCAGGAAAGTATATTTTGCCTCAAGGGAGAGGAACCCATCCCTTAAAATACTTTAGCTCTTAACCTGCTAGGTAAGCACGTTGGATTCTGGAAATGCCGGATTTGACCAAATCTGGCCAATCTTGCTTCTTGTTGGCACCATTGCTTTTGAAATCAGATCATCTCATCTGAAGCAAGCAATCTATGCTCTGGATAAAATGTTTATTGATTGTCCTAGAAACACAGGTGGAATGCAGGACGTCGAGAGATTTTATTTAAGCAGTTGAGCATAGTTTGGTGTGAATTGCTCTCTTTGTTTGATAAGAGCCTGGGAGGAGAAAGTACCAATATTTTCTGTGCATGAGGTGCAACAGGCTACTGACAACAAAAGGATTTCTCCACGGTTCTCTGTGTCACTAAGAGAGGCTTCCAATGTGCCCGAGGGACAGAAACTGGACGCCATAACCATTACACTCTTTATTCCAAGTATTCGCTTCCTCCTCTGGAAGGTTCTTAACACGGTGGAGAACATTGGAGAAGCGAGCCTCTTGTCAGTGAAGATGGCCGCTTAGGAAGTTAAACGAAGTGAAGTTCAGCGGTCACACACTCTCCTCTGACTTTCCCTTCCTGTTGGCTCGGGCTGTGTAACACGCTGTCCAGGGGTGCCGTTCACTGTGGCCGTTGCCGATTTGTCAGACGAGGTTAACCTCCTGGACAAACGTCACTCTGAGCCCACTCTTTCCGCGTTTCCGTATAATTATATATTAGAAGGTGCTTAGCTTTGTGCTTGATGTTAGGATCTTTTAAAATGAGCATCGATACGTTGATATTATCCTATGTAATAAAAGAGTGATATGCTAATTGACCATAGCTCCGCTATGCCCACAGCCAATCAGGGGTGCTATGCAAATTAATCCAGCAAAGATGGCAGGTAAATTTGCATATGCAGGTGGCGGGGGTTGGGGAGGGGGAGAGAAAGGCAGTGCCCGAAGCCGCTGCCAACCAGCTGGGTCCAAGCCACAATCACCAACCCCTACAGGCAGCATGGGAGCATGGGGCAGTGCCAGATGCTGCTGGGTTGGATCCAAGCCAAATTGGGGGACCGGGCAGGCTGCGGGGGACAGCACCCTACGCCACTGAGCTGGATCCAAGCTGTGATCAAGGACTGGGGCAGGCGACATGGGACAGTGCCCAGTCCAAGCTGTGATCAAGGACTCAGGCAGGTGGCAGGGCACAGCACCCAGTGCCGCCAGCTGGATCCAAGCTGTGATGGAGGACTTGGGCAGGCGGTTACTTGTGGGGCAGTGCCCGATGCTGCCAAATGGATCCAATCTCTAGTGGGAGCCAGCGCCCACACTGCCAGCGGGGTCCAAGCCTTGGGGTCCTGGGCAGACCCTGCTAAGGCCCGCCTGTGGGGTCCAGCAGAGCCAGAAAGCTGGCAGCTTAGAGGGCATCGCTCCCTCTGAGCCCCAGCTTCCGCCTCCCAGCTGTGGCAACTGACAACAGGTAGGAGGAAGTCCCACCCCCACCGAACCAGCCAGAAGCAGCCGCCGGTCACACAGCGCGAAGGCCTGGCAGCCAGGACTCGCATGCACCTGTATGTCAGACGTGGCGGCGCAGAGGTGGGCTGTGTCCAGAGAAAAACCGTTGATACAACGCAGCTCTGCGGCAGCAAGATGCCAACCTTATGGACAGGAAACGGCTGAAGAGCAGCGTGCGTCTGATCTTGAAAGCAGGCGGTCTGGAGGGCAGCTATTGGAAAAACGTCGCTCTGAAGCCGAGAAACACCGGCTTCGTCATCAGAAAATGTCCAACGTGCCTTTGAAGTTGAAAGAAGGGGTGGCGAAGACAGAGTATGTCCAGAGAACGGCCATCTCCAAGCACCAGCAATGCTGGCAGGAACCGCCATGAGGGTGCGGTTCTCCCACCTCGCTGGGGCGGAGTGGCTGTTGGATGTGAATTTCCCCCATCACCAGATCTCTCTGGTGAAAAACCATCCGATGGGAAATTTACTCCATGTTCTAGCAAAGGGAAAGTCTGTCCAAATGATATGCATTTTCCAGATTACCTGGCACATTTAAATGTAAGCTCTTTAAAAATAATAATAATAATATATTTTTTTAATTGATTTTTTTTACAGAGAGGAAGGGAGAGGGACAGAGAGTTAGAAACATCACTGAGAGAGAGACATCGATCAGCCACCTCCTGCACGCTCCCTACTGAGGATGTGTCCGCAACCAG
Source organism: Lasiurus cinereus (assembly GCA_011751065.1). Lineage (NCBI taxonomy): Eukaryota > Metazoa > Chordata > Mammalia > Chiroptera > Vespertilionidae > Lasiurus > Lasiurus cinereus. The sequence continues at coordinate 4,287,517 of JAAGEH010000026.1, forward strand.
GATACATGCCCTTGACTGGAATCGAACCCAGGACCCTTCAGTTTGCAGGCCGACGCTCTATCCACTGAGCCAAAGGGGTTTCGGCTACCCGGCACATTTAAAAAGATGAATGACAAACGAAGGTTCTGACAGGAAAAATTTCATGGGAAATACTCGATCCATAAATAGTTCGTTTGCTTTTGCTTCCATGGGTGCAAATATTGCATCGCCATCAGGGTGTGGGCCGTACTGTTTTAGAAAACACGGACAGGTTTATGACTGCACCGGAACTTGACATCCTTCGGATGGTGTTTCTCAGAAGTTTGTGCACGTAAAAGCTACAAGAAAAAGATGAGCAAAGCCAGAGAACCAGGGCTGCTCAGAAAGACTCAGGATGAACATCAACAACCTCATGCATGAAATAAATCAACAAAATCATACAAGATGCCACATGAGGTAGAAAAGGAAGCCCAATCTGAAGCAGCAGCACAGGTCCAGCTCCCACGGAAGTAACTGTGGCGATTAAATATGATTGTGACAGTGACCCAGATAGATATAATTCTCCCCGTTAACCGAGGGTGCTGTCGTATTCAGAAATGAAGATGGAGACCCTCCTTTTGAAAGGGACTTGCTCATTCACTGTAAACCAGATCCCAATAATCCAAGTGCCACTAAAATGAAACAAACCAGTATCCTGTTTCCTGCATTAGATGCGATGATGTGTCCTGTTCTTTTTCCACGCGGTGAAAAAGGCTGGGGAACAGATATTGCATTCAGACTCAGAGACAACCGGGTACTCAACAGTAATACTGGACAAAATGTAAGGACACGAGTCACGTAAATGCAGTGTTAGGGATTTCATCTCTCTGTGAGGGACGCGTTCAGTCCCACTTTAAATGCGGGAAAATTAACTCAACAGTTTATGGTGGGTTCATATTCAAAAACGGAGGCCAATCGCATACATTTCATTAAAGCAAACCAATCGAGAGTTGAAAAATAGAGTGCTTTGATGGATTATCTCACATCGAGATCTGAAAATGTGCCGATTGGAGGAGTGATAATGCCTCCGTCATCTTTGAGTAGTCCCAGAAATATGCAGCGGCGATATGGGGATGTGTGGCAATTGTCATGAAGTGTGGCAAGCCCGATTTATTTATACCCATGACCTGCAACCCCAATGGGCAGATATTACAGACAATTTACAACACTGGCAGCAAGTTGAAAACAGGCCTGACTTGTAGCGAGAGTTTTTAATATTAATCTGCACGGTCTTTTAAATGATGTATGTAAATTCCATGTATTTGGCAAAGTAACAGCTAAGATTCATGTCATTGAATCTCAGAAACACAGACTGCCTCACGCTCTCATATTATTGATAGCAGATAGTGAGTCCAAGTTACGTTCAGAAGATGACGTTGACCGTATAGTTAAGGCAAAAATTCCAGATGAGGACCAGTGTCCTCGATTTTTTCAAACTGTAAAGTCAAATATGGTACATGGACCATGTGGGATATAAAATCCAAATAGTCCATGTATGGAAAATGAAAATGTTTAAAGGGATATCAGAAAGAATTTCAAAATGTGACCATTGGAAATATTGATGGATATCCCAATATGAGGATCTGGTAGTACCATGTCTATTGGAAATAAAATTGTCCATAATACTTGGATTGTCTCTTATAACCCATATTTATGCCTCAAATATAACTGTCATATAAATGTTGAAGTCTATGAATCAATCAGAAGTGTCAAATAGCTACTTAAATACATCTATAAAGGGCATGATTGTGCAAATATTCAAATTTCTGAAAAAAATCAGAAATATCAATCATGACGAAGTACAGGACTTCATTGATTCCAGGTACGTGAGTGCTCCTGAGGCTGTTTGGAGACTTCTGCAATGCAAATATGTGACCAATCTCATGCAATCATAAAATTAGTTATTCATTTGCCAAATGATCAGAATTTGTATTTTCATGCCGATGAATTTGCTGAAGTTTTAGATAGGGCTAAAAGACATAACTCGACTTCGGTGGCTCAGTTGTTATTGAATGGAGAAGTCTCTAAGTTTGTAATTATTGGGAGATTCCACAGCATTATGTGTTTAATCATTCTTTGTGCACAAAATGCCGAAAGGGTGGGAAAAAGGATTAGGTAGACTGTTCACTGTGAGCTTTAGAGAACCAGAACGATATTACCTTAGACTTTTGCTTCTGCATGTAAAAGGTGCGATGAGTTTTGAGGATCTGCGAACTGGAAGGGGTGTGACTTACAATACATTTCATGATGCTGCTAAACACCGAGGATTATTACTTGACGACAGTATCTGGAAAGATACGATTGACGATGCGATTATCCTTAATATGTCCAAGCAACTACGGCAAATTTTTGCATACATATGTGTGTGTGGAGGTCCTTCTGTTGCAAACAAATTATGGGGTGAGAATAAATCTCATTTTATGGAAGATTTCTGTTGGAAATTGCACCGAAGAGAAGATGCCTGTATGATCTGTGAAAGGCATGCCCTTAACGAAATTCAGGAGGTATTCACATTGCATGGAACGAAACGTTCACATTTCAAACTCCTAGACTATCCTTTATTAATGAATGCAAACACAAGCAGCAATAGGCAGAGGTTTTGATCAATTCTCTGAACGATGAACAGTTGGCAGCCTTTCAGACTATAATTTCAGCCATCGAAGATCGAACTGTACACCCCAAATGCTTTTTCTTGGATGGTCCAGGTGGTAGTGGAAAAACATATCTGTATAAAATTTTAATTCATTATATTAGATGCCGTGGTGATACTATTTTACGCACAGCATCTACAGGAATTGCTGCAAATTACCTTCTTGGTGGAAGAACCTTTCATTCCCAATATAAATGACCAATTCCATTAAATGAAACTTCAATTTCTAGACTCGATATAAAGAGCGAAGTTGCTAAAACCATTAAAAAGGCCCAACTTCTTATTGATGAATGCACCATGGCATCCAGTCATGCTATAAACGCCACAAACTGGTTACTAAGAGAAATTATGAATTTGAATGTTGCATTTGGTAGGAAAGTTCTCCTCAGAGGAGATTTTCGACAATGTCTCAGTATTGTGCCATACGCTATGCGATCGGCCATAGTACAAACAAGTTTAAAGTACTGTGATGTTTGGGGATGTTTCAGAAAGTTGTCTCTTAAAACAAATATGAGATCAGAGGATTCTGCTTTTAGCGAATGGTTAGTAAAACTTGGACATGGCAAACTTGATAGTTTTCATTTAGGAATGGATATTATTGAAATCCCCTGTGAAATGATTTGTAACAGATCTATTATTGAAGCCACCTTTGGAAATAGTATATCTATGGATAATATTAAAAATATATCTAAACATGCGATTCTTTGTCCAAAAAATGAGAATGTTCAAAAATTAAATGAAGAAATTTTGGATATACTTGATGGAGATTTTCACACCTATTTGAGTGATGGATTCAATTGACTCAGCAAATGATGCTGAAAAGGAAAATTTTCCCATTGAATTTCTTAATAGTATTACTCCTTCAGGAATGCCGTGTCATAACTTAAAATTAAAAGTGGGTGCAATCATCATGTTATTAAGAAATCTTAATAGTAAATGGAGTCTTTTAATGGTACCAGATTTATTAACAAAAGATTACAACCTAACATTATTGACGCTGAAGTATTAACAAATCTGCAGAGGGAGAGGTTATTCTGATTTCAAGAATTGATTTGTCCCCATCTGACACTGGCCTCTCATTTAAATTAATTCAACGACAATTTCCCATGATGCCAGCATTTGCGATGACAAACTCTAGACTGAGTAGGAATATTCCTACCTGAACCCGTTTTCGCACATGGTCAGTTATATGTTGCTTTCTCTGGAGTTCGAAGAGCCTGTGACGTTAAAGTTAAAGTTGTAAATACTTTATCCCAAGGGAAATTAGTCAAGCACTCTGAAAGTGTTTTCACTCTTAACGTGGTATCCAGGGAGATATTAGGATAAGTTTAATCACTTTATTAGTCATTATTTGCATCAATGTTGTTTTTATAACATGAGTTTGTTATTGTTGTTATGTCATTTTGTTATTGTTTACTTATTAATAAAATCATGTATTATTTTCATATACATTATACTCATTTCCTTTTAGCTCTAAGACTTTTATTAGAGAGAAAGGGCAAATAGCAATATTAAAATATTTCCTCTAATTCCCATTCAGTGTGCACAAATTTCATGCACCAGGCCACTACTATCTAATATAATATAGGAAGGCACATTTAAATTGACCTCCAAAAATCAGACTTTTTTTCCTAAGTATTTTATGACTGTACGTTTATGATTATTACTTTGAAAGACAAAAGTCAATCAAAAGTGAAGAATTACTCCGAAACAAAGCAGATCTGCCAACAGAGGGAGCTGTTAAAAAAGAATTTCCAAGAGGCCTGAGCTCAGAGACAGGTGCTATGACTGGACTCACAGAAGCAATTCCGTGCCCTGGGCACATCCAGGGTGTGACACGTGACGCTGCATTTGAGAGAAGATGAAAGTTTGCCATGGAAACGTGACTCTTGCCTCTTGTCTGCCAAATAGACAAAAAGAGGAAGCTAGAACGCAGACCTCGTCCAGCCCAGCCAAAAACAGACAAAAAAGAAAGATGCTAGAAAGGAGAGGAGGCGCGATTCTCACAGTCTGACAGGCCGGGTGCTGGGTGGGAGGAGGGTGGCAGGATGGAGGGGTCATTGATGATGACCCCTGCGCCTCAGGGACAGACTCGGTCCCAGTGACCCAGCGGGGGAGGGGGCAGCAGGAAGGGTGAGCAGCTCCGGCCTGTGTCCCACTCATTTAAACTTGTGACGTGAGCCGAGACCGGTGTGGCTCAGTGGATAGAGCATCGACCTGCGGACTGAAAGGTCCCAGGTTCGATTCTGGTCCAGGGCATGTACCTTGGTTGCGGGCACATCTCCAGTGTGGGGTGTGTGCAGGAGGCAGCTGATTGATGTCTCTCTCACATCGATGTTTCTGACTTTCTATCCCTCTCCCTTCCTCTCTGTGAAAAATCAATAAAATATATTTTTAAAAATAAATAAATAGATAAATTTGTGACGTGAGCCCTACAAAGGTGCATCAGAGAATCCGTTAGGAGCCCAAATGCAGAGGTTGGTCTGGAGGCTGATCCCCGAGGAAATAGCCCCCCCCCCCCGGGAAGAAGCCCCAGCAGCTCTCGGTGTGCGGCGTGGAGCCTCCTGCCCGTGTGTGTCTGTGGTTCATTCAGTGCCCCGGGCCCCCGGCCTCTGTTAATAGGATCCCCGCCAGATCGCAAGCCGCCCGCCGCAGTTCGTGATCAGTGACCTTCGTCCCGCTGCCTTTGGGCTTTGAAGCTGATTTTCCTCCGCATCTCGGTGTCTGCCCGCCGTGGAGGGAGCCTCCGGTTCCCCATCACAGGGAGGGGGCAGAACGGGGTGCGATCGCCCAGGCCCTGGGGGCAGGGGGCCCGCGGGCGTCATTAGGGGCATCAGAGCAGAGCCCACCCGCCTGCTCGGGGTCAGCTGTCCCCACTGCTGCTCCATCACAGGAGGCCGGGGCAAAGAGCCTCACGGATTCACGGTTCTCCTCCCAGAGACGTCACAGAGGGAGGGGAAATCTGGGCCTTGGTTCCAAAAACCTCATGTGGCCGCCCAATCACAACCAGAGGCCGTTTTTGTAGAATTTTTCACATGTGAGAAGCGTATTCCCAAGGCTGGAGGGCCTGCCGGAGTCACGGGATGGGGATGGACCACATAGATGTGCCTTTCGGAGAATTAGGGATCGAATCACTTTCCCATGCACCCGTGTCGCTTCACACAGCTGCGTGTCAGTATTAACGCATCGGCTCCCTCAGAAAGCATTTGGGGAGGTCTGGGCGCCAGCTAGCTCGGTGGTGGCCCATGACCAGTGGAGGCGAAGTCCTGGGCTGGAAACGGGCACGCACCTGCCAGCATTGCGTGTTCTCCGTGTTGCAGTGGGAAGACAGACATGGCTGACTTTGCAGAGAAGGCACCCTCCCCCTTCTCCCCCCCCCCCAGTCCAAATCTAGGGAACCGCCCTGTTCTCCCAACTCTGAAGGCAGAGGTTCCCCTCTGCAGGAACATGCAGAAACGGACCGCTCCCACCACACTAGTGTGTGTCTGAGCGGCCTTCACACATGTATTTCCACACATCTATTTTTTTTAATATATTTTATTGATTTTTTACAGAGAGGAAGGGAGAAGGATAGAGAGTCAGAAACATCGATGAGAGAGAGAGACATCGATCAGCTGCCTCCTGCACACCTCCTCCTGGAGATGTGCCCGCAACCAAGGTACATGCCCTTGACCGGAATCGAACCTGGGACCTTTCAGTCTGCAGGCCGACGCTCTATCCACTGAGCCAAACTGGTTTCAGCCACATATCTATTTTGAGGGCTGATTGTACCCAAAGAAATTGTTTGCACAGGCGGGACACCCTTTTTTTCTATGATGGGTTTCAAAGACACATCGATTTAAACAGTCTTTGCCAGTTCTCTCTGTTCTTCCTCACTGGAAAGCCACCTGGGAATACTGAAGACAGTGGCTTTAAAATACAGCGCGTTGGTGAGTTGGCGCATCTTTCAATGCTTCATCACGCCTCTGTATTTGTTAAGGACACACAGCTGGCTCATGGCCCCAGAAACAGGTGGGCACTAGAGCAAGAGGAAGTGTACCCCTTCAACAGAAAGTCAGTGGCCAAAAAATGTCTCTTGCAACAACACAAGTAAGTTAGTGTACAAATCAGTAAGAAACTCTTTTAAGATGAAGCAGCCTTCAGTTCCACTAGTAGTGATCAACTAGAGGCCCGATACACAAAATTCGTGCTAAGTGCTCGGCCCTTGCAGCCCCAGCTTCTTCCGGAAGGTTGTTCAGCTGTCCAGTCCAATTAGCATATTATGCTTTTATTAGTATAGATAGTTGATTTTTTAATATTATTACATCTTTATTTTTGGCAGTATCTGAAAGTTGCATTTTGCTCTAAGAAAAATAATTTCAGCCGAAACCGGTTTGGCACAGTGGATAGAGCGTCGGCCTGGGACTGGAAGGTCCCAGGTTCGATTCCTGTCAAGGGCACGTACATTGGTTGTGGGCACATCCCCAGTAGGGGGCATGCAGGAGGCAGCTGATCGATGTCTCTCTCCCATCGATGTTTCTAACCTTCTGTCCCTCTCTCTTCCTCTCTGTAAAAAATCAATAAAATATATTTTAAAAAAAGAAAAAAAATAATTCACACTAACTCAAGCCTAGGTCTTGAAAGGGTGCTTTACCGGGATCGCCAAAGCAGACGAGCATCTGGTACTAATTCCACAAACTGCAGGATCTGAAACAGAGATGTCCAAGCTGAAGCTGGCAGGAGTGCGGCTCGTGCTGTTTGCACACAGCGAGGACATGTTTTTAGTGTCAAGGCTAAAATAATGTGGTAGGGTCCCACGGGCCCAGGTGCAAATCCCATTTCCCATGAAGAAATGACCCAAAATGTCATTAATAAAGCAATAACAAAGTTCCCGGGGAAGGTCTTCATCTTGGTCTCCAAGATTGCCTACTTTTAGTTATCTGTTTGTTATTTTATGACTAGAGGCCTGGTGCACGAAATCCATGCACTGGGAGAGGAGAGGTCCCTCAGCCTGGCCTGCACCCTCTTGCATTCTGGGAGCCCTCAGGGGATATCTGACTGACAGGGAGCGGGCCTAAGCCCTCAGTCGGACACCCTCAGTGCTGCCGTGAAGGTGGGGGAGGCTCCTGCCAATGGCGCTGCAGTCACCAGCTGTGTGTCCGGCTCAGGGCTTCTAGCTCAGTGGCGCCCCCTGTGGGAGTGCACTGACCATCCCACCAACGGGCAGCTCCTGCGTTGAACGTCTGCCCCTGGTGGTCAGTGTGCATCATTGGGACCGGTTGTTCTGCCATTTGGTTGATTTGCATATTAGCCTTTTATTATATAGGATCTTTTATTTCTAGAAGTTCCACTTTGCTCTTTGCTCTTTTTTTACTTTATATATGTTTTTATTTATCTCAGAGAGAAAGGGGGAGGGAAAGAGAGATAGAAGCCTCAATGATGAGAGAGACTCATTGACTGGCTGTCTCCCGAATCATTCCCCTCCCCACCCCAATGAGGATCAATCCAGCAGTCTCAGCATATGCCTTTGACTGGAATCAAACCCGGAACCTTTCAGTCCACGGGCCAACGCGCTATCCACGGAGCCAAACCAGCTAGGTCACAAATGTTCTTTTCTACATCTTTTCTTTATCTCATTATGTTCATGCTTTCAAGTTCCTCAGCATATTTACAATAGCTATCTAAAATTCTTGTCTGCTTTCGATCATTATTGTGGGTTTTTTTTAGTCTATTTCCTGATTTTTATTCCCACTTTCCTGCTTTTTCCCTGTAATTGCTAAGTGTCTACATTTTTTATTCTTCTTTTATAAAGAGCAGCTTTACTCAGAAGACAGTTAAATTGCCTGCAGATCGGTTTTTGAGACTTGAATGTAAGCTCTGTGGGTATGGACTTACGGTGGCCTTTAATCTCGGGCTGTTTAGCCTAATATCATGGCACGGCCCTTCTGGGGTCCCGTTAACTGTCCAGCTGTGCCTAAAGGCCTCATTACCATGTGGGCTCAGCGCTCGGCCATCTCCCCATTCTTTGTGAGTGCGGGGGCTTGTTTAGCCTGTAGATTCCTAGTACAGTGGTAGCTCAAGATACGAGTTTAATTCGTTCCGTAACCTTGAGGCGTGGGAAACTATGAGACGCTCGAGTCACGGTAAACCGGTGGGTCGTGTGCAGCCGGCCGATCCGCGCGATGACTCCTATCTCAAATGTTGCTCGTATTTCAAAGCAAAAATCGCTCGCTCGACAGCTCGTATCTCAAAAATCTCGTATGTTAGGGCACTCGTATCTCGAGGTACCACTGTAGCTTGCTCTGTTCTCCGTCATTAAATGTTCTTAGAGCCACCACTTGAAACCTCATGCGGGGCACAGTGTTCAGCTGGAGACGCACTGAGACCCCATGATGTTTGGAGCTCTTCATCTGGGCACTGCCCTTCCCCCTGAGACACTGGCCCCCCAAGCCCAGCCCCTGCAGCCTCCCTCACCCCCGATCTGTTGCCCCAACGCAGGGAGCCCACCATGCCCTGTTTACAACCCCCTTCCACGTACCGTGTCTGATCCGGAAAGTTTCTCCCGGCAGAAAATCAGGGACAAAGGTATGAGGGCTCTCTCCCTTCATTTCCCTGCTCTCGGCGATCAAAACTCGGCATTGCAGCTGTCCGATGCCTGCAAACAGATGTTTCGTAGACTTTGTCCAGTTCCTTCTTTATTTGCAATGAAGGAAGGCACCCTTCATTTCTCTTCCCTCGCAGCCCCGGCTTCGTCTGGAACAGCGGTTCTCAACCTGTGGGCCGAGAACAGCTAGCAGGGTCTCCTAAGACCATCAGAAAACACAGAGATTTACATGAAGATTCATAACAGTAGCAAATTAGTTATGAAGTAGCGACAAAAATAATTTTATGGTTGGGGATCACCACAACATGAGGGACTGTATTAAAAGGTCGCAGCATTAGGAAGGTTGAGAACCACTGGACTCTGGAAGGACATCCGGTCTCATTAGCATATGACGTTTTTATTAGTATAGACTGTCATTACTTCTTGTTAGCCGTGGCCCCTGTCCAAGGTGCTTAACTTCCCCAGGACTCAGGTTTTGCATTGGCACAAAGGGTCACCCGTTTAATTACTTTACGGTATTTATCGAGCAGCTACTCTGTCCCAGGAACGCCCTGTCGTCCTGGAATGACTTCAGGGGAATAGGAAGTACAGTGGTACCTCGAGATACGAGTTCAATGTATTCCGTCACCTTGAGGCGTGGGAAACTATGAGATACTCGAGTCGCGGTAAACTGGTGGGTTGTATGCAGCCGGCCGATCCGAGCGATGACTCCTATCTCAACTGTTGCTCGTATTTCAAAGCAAAAATCGCTCGCTCGACGGCTCATATCTTAAAAATCTCGTATGTGAGGGCACTCGTATCTCGAGGTACCACTGTACTAGCGCTCTCCTGGGAGCAGCCAGACGGCAGGTGTGGGCAGTGGCTGGCTCGTCCCCATCCACCGGCCCGGTGCGCTCACCGCTTTCTCTTTGCGCCTCCCTGGGCTTAATCTGACGCCCTCCTCATCTCAGGCACTTGGCCCAGACCACCGGGCCTCTCCGTCCTCCTGCGCTGCGAGTCGCAGGGTGGGGGTGTCGGGGCTCAGTCTTCTCCGGGGAGCCGCTGTGTTCCCCTGGCTCCGTGCTCCCTCCTTACCACCGCCCACGTTGCTGCTGAGGAGGCCGCATGGCTCTCAGGGTGGCCTCTCGGGATGGGGGGGAAGGGGGGCAGGGGCGCGCTCTGCCCTTTCTTTGCCAGTCGTGAAGCCAGAAAGGGAACTGTACTTCGCACACTCCGTGCTGAGGTGCAGGAGCCTCGGGAGCTGTCTGCACCCTGCCCCGGACCCTCCACACATCACTTTTCCTTTTCTTTTTCTTTCTAAATATTTTTTATTGATTTGTCACAGAGAGGAAGGGAGAGGGGAATAGAGAGTCGGAAACATCACCGATGAGAGAGAGGCATCCATCAGCCGCCTCCTGCACGCCCCCTACTGGGGATGTGCCCGCAACCAACGTACATGCCCTTGACTGGAATCGAACCTGGGACCTTTCAGTCCGCAGGCCGACGCTCTATCCACTGAGCCACACCGGTCAGGGCCACACAGCACTGTTCCCGATGGGCCGCCATTGCCTCTGCAGGTCTCCGATGTCCCGGCCTCCTGATGTGCCAGGGGGTCATCCTCCAGCCTCCGTCTCCGAGGGAAGCCAGGCGGGGCCTCCATCTCCATTGACCAGGCCATCCTCTGCCCTTACCCACCCCGCCCCCTCCTCCCTCTCCCAGAGCCGTCGTGAGGAAGTACCCTCGTCTAAGGGGAGTCTCTACCTGCTGGGGTCTTGGTCTTTCGAGCCGTTTGATAGCTCCCCACCCCCTCCTTTCGGCCGTTCCTGCGGAAATCCTCTCCAGGACCCGCGGCCGGTGCCACGCGTGTTTCTGTGCGGCCGGCGCCATCCGGCTGCTCTCCGCCAGTGCTGTGCCCTCCACCCTCAGGAGTGTCATGGAAGTGGCAGCGAGAGCCTCTGACGTTTCTGGAAAACTCTCCCGTCACCCCCCAGACTTGCCACAGAGCACTGGGCAGATTGCTCCTCAAGCCGGGGAACCCGTGGATGTTGTCACCCCTCCTGGTCAGGAGGGACCCCTTGTATCTCCCACTGTGTGTCCCCCAAACATCATGGTCATACCCCAGCTGCTCCATCCTCCTCCCCTCCCCCCATACTCCCGCACAATCTGGGCATCAGGACCCCACACACACTCCGGCTGCTTTTACTTCTCATCGTGTCTCGTGTCTCGTGTCTCCCGGGGGTGACAGTAGAGCGATGGTTGGCATTGAGGGGCCGGCAGAGCAGGGACACAAGAGGGAATTTCAGAAGGAAAAACACACGTTACGTAGAATTTACTTGTTTCCTTTACTTAACCCACCCAGCTGGACGGCCCGTTAGTGGCGAGCGGCTGGGATCAGAATGTGTCAGGGACACTGACCCGCAGCCTGAGACGCACTTGTGTGTATAGGCAGGCGACCTGCTCTCAGGGGGTAGGAGTATCCGTGTGGCTGTCGAGGCCTAAGAGGAGTTGTTTGCAGGGAAATGGGGAGAAGTTCCTCAGGCCACTCGTGCAGGGCAGGTCCGGCACGGTTTCTGCAGGGATGGTCCTAGCGGAGGAACTTTCCAGGCTGTCACATGACCTGCTGATGCAGCGGACAGCAGCCATCACTGTCAGGCCTCCGCACTGCTGTCTGCACTCAAACCTCTGTCCTCGAGTCTTTCCATGAGTTGGCTTTGAGTTTTTTTTGTTTTTTTTTTTTGGTTAAAATATTTTCTTTGTGTGTGAGTGTGTTTTTAAAAGAATCCTATACAGTGGCACCTCGAGATACGAGTGCCCTAACATTTGAGATTTTTGAGATACTAGCCGTCGAGCGAGCGATTTTTGCTTTGAAATACGAGCAACATTTGAGATAGGAGTCATCGCGCGGATCGGCCGGCTGCACACGACCCACCAGTTTACCGAGACTCGAGCGTCTCATAGTTTCCCACGCCTCAAGGTTACGGAACGAATTAAACTCGTATCTCGAGGTACCACTGTAGTTTCATTTTTTAAGAGATTTTTATTGATGTCAGAGAGGAAAGGAGAGGGAGAGAGAGAAACATCAATGATGCGAGCGAATCATTGATCAGCCCCTTCCTGCACGCCCCCAACTCCCCACTAGGGATCGAGCCCCAAATCCGGGCATCTGCCCTGATGGGGAATCAAACTGCGACCTCCCGGTTCATAGGTCAGCGCTCAGCCACTGAGCAGCACCAGCTGGGCTAAAATACAGCGGTACCTCAAGATAGGAGTGCCCTAACATACGAGATTTTTGAGATATGAGCTGTCAAGCAAGCGATTTTTGCTTTGAAATACGAGCAACATTTGAGATAGGAGTCATCGCGTGGATCGGCCGGCTGCACACGACCCACCAGTTTACCGCTACTCAAGGTTATGGAACGAATTAAACTCGTATCTCGAGGTACCACTGTATGTCCTTAACGTCCAGGTTTTTAAAACGATTCGAAGTAGATGGCTAGAGAGACAGCGAGGAGAGCGGACGCCTCGCCCTCTGCCTCCCTGTGGTCACCTGCGCGCGCGTCCAGCTGCCGGTGCGGGTGTGTAACGCTATCCTCCCATCCCACAGGCATTTCCTATTCAAGACAGGGACGGGGACGACGCCACTGTTCAGCACCGCGACCCCGGGATACACCATGGCTTCGGGCTCCGTGTACTCGCCGCCGACCCGGCCGCTGCCGAGAAACACGCTGTCGAGGAGCGCGTTCAAGTTCAAGAAGTCCTCCAAGTACTGCAGCTGGAAGTGCACGGCGCTGTGCGCCCTAGGCGTGTCCGTGCTGCTGGCCGTCCTCCTGTCCTACTTCATCGGTGAGACCGCGGGGCGGACGGGGCGGGGCGAGGCGGGCCTTCTGTCCGGGAGCCGGGGTGCTGAGCTATTCATTTGGTCCCAGAGTTCATGCCGAGGTTATATTTTCTGCAGAAGGAGTTGGTAATGACGTATGGTAATTACAGGGCAACTTATGTGATTTTTTTTGTTGCTATTGTTAATATATTTTATTGATTTTCACAGAGAGGAAGGGAGAGGGATAGAGAGCTAGAAACATAGATGAGAGAGAAACATCGATCATCTGCCTCCTGCACGCCCCCTACTGGGGATGTGCCCACCACCAAGGTACATGCCTTGGACCGGATTAGAACCTGGGACCTTTCAGTTCGCAGGCCGACGCTCTATCCACTGAGCCACACCGGTTTCAGCTAGCTCAAGTGATTTTTAACAGATTTGGGTAAATAGAAGAAGCTGCCTTTGCATGAAGAACAAGTTATGTTTTGGACGCAAACTCCAGCGTAAGTGCGTCTGCTGTTGGCTGTGCCCTGGCGAGAGCACGGTGCCCTGTGGCACTGCACGTTCACAGAGCAGCTGAGCTTCCAGGGATGGACACGGGCAGGGTCTCCTGCGGTGCACGGTCCGAGTAACATGCTAATTGACCGTACCTTCGTGATGCCCACCAGCCAATCAGAAGTGGGTATGCAAATTAATCCAACAAAGATGGTGGGTTGATTTGCATGCGCAGGTGCTGAGCAGGCTAGGGCGGGGAGGGACACTTGCATCGTCGCCATGGTGACAATGCAGGCGTCCCACACCACCCCCAGCTGCTCCGGGCCTCTGGGCAGTGTGGAAGGCGGAAAGGCAGCTCCAGGCGGAGCGGGAAAGCGGCTTGGGCCAGAGCAAAGACGGTGCTGGCAGCCAGGGAAAGGAAGGCCCATTCTGGCACGAATCTTCATGCATCGGGCTCCCAGTTTTAGTTATAATGTCTCCCCAGAAAATAATTTCAAAACTGTTTGAAGAAATGTTATCTCTGGGTTTTTCCCAAACATGTGTGAGTGCTCAATGCACCGGTGTTGACGACATTTTAAAAGCATACGTTGTTTCCATATCTCAGTAGTTGTGGGGAGAGACAGGTCACGCTGCTCTGCAGCTGATATGCAAGCGGTCAGCGTGGCCAGTGCCAGCCCCGAGGGGGGCCGGGGGCAGAAAGGCCATTCCTGTAAGAGCCTCCCATCGTGCGTGTGAAGTCCACGGGCCAGTCATCTCCGGGGAAAAATAAGTTAGAGATGCACTGTATTTTCTGGCATAGAAGAGGACTTTTTAACCCAGGAAAATCTTCTGAAAAATTGGGGGTCATCTTTTTTTTTTTTTTGGTGTAATGTTCCTTGTATGAATGTATCACAACTTATTATCACGTTTTATAGGGTGGATATACGCCAAACTCTATACAGTGGTACCTCGAGATATGAGTTTAACCTTGAGGCATGGGAAACTATGAGACGCTCGAGTCGCAGTAAACTGGTGGGTCGTGTGCAGCCGGCCGATCCGCGCGATGACTCCTATCTCAACTGTTGCTCATATTTCAAAGCAAAAATCGCTCGCTCTACGGCTTGTATCTCAAAAAACTCGTATGTTAGGGCACTTGTATCTCGAGGTACCACTGTATTTTAACTGAAAAAGTTGGGGGTTGTCTTATACGCCAGAAAATATGGTAAAAATAAACATGCGTATAGTATCATTATACCGTAGAATGTTTGCAATGATAAAGGTGATAAACACACTTTTAAAAAAGAAAAAAAGTATAGAAATCGCTGCTGAGGGGACTGGAGATGCTGTAGTAGTTCCTCTGGGTCTTGTGACCTCATTGGAGACCCTTCGTCCCCTCTTTCACTACGTTGGTGGCTTTCCCCAGCTCACTGCACGGGGCAGTTAGTGCGCCTGCATGCGTTACACGGAGTGTGTACATAGAAACCAACTGTGTTAACCGCTTCAAATCAGCCCGGATTGTACCGCCGTTTTCTATTTTTAGAATGAAGATATTTTTAGGGGGCTTCTTCCTTCTTCCAAGAGAGCCGTGGAGATCTCAGCAGAGACGCCAGGCCAGCTGGCAGCGGGGAAGGTGGCCGCTTCTCTTTGGAAAGGGAGGCCGAGCCCGCAGGCACGGAGGCCAGCTGGCAGGGGAGCCGCCCCCCGGGACCAGCGGCCACGCCTGCCTGCGGATTCCGCTTTGAGATCAGTGTCCACAGATGTCCCAGCAATGCCCTTTAGTGACAGCAGGTGTCTGACCAAGGGACACTCCTCTCCCTAAGCCATGTGGGTGGGGGAGCGCTGGAACCCTAGGTTCCCATGGCCTTTTCCCGCCCTGCCTGGGGGGGGAAGTGGGGGGCGGGTGTGAGGTGGTCAGGGGAGACCCGTATGACCGTTTCCATTCCCGACCGGCTCACCCCGCTTCTCTGGAGAAGCAGACTGCGTGAGAACGACACCGACAAAGTGCCAGTTGATGAATGGATGACAGACAGCAAGCTGCAGGCATGAGTTGTGCCCAGGTTCCTGAACGGTCATTGGTTTTATTTGAAGCTGCAACCAGCACCCCAACAACCCCTGCTCCCCACCACACACACTTCACAGGTCACGTCACCCTTCTCCAATGTAAACTTTTGGAGGAGACGTGGACGAATAGGAAGGGGGTCATTTTCTGGGTTTGGCCACGTTTTAATAGACCAACCTCCCGCCAGCCATCTCCAGATCCCCAATGGCGGGATCTTTGAATAACGATGGTTTAAGTGCCGTGAATTCTCAAAGAATTCTGATTTTCAGCTCTAGTCTATTTTTTTTTAAATATATTTTATTGATTTTTTACAGAGAGAAAGGGAGAGGGATAGAGAGTCAGAAACATCGATGAGAGAGAAACATGGATCAGCTACCTCTTACACACCTCCTACTGGGGATGTGCCCGCAACCAAGGTACATGCCCTTGACCGGAATGGAACCTGGGACCCTTCAGTCCGTAGGCCGACGCTCTACCCACTGAGCCAAACCGGTTTCGGCTCTAGTCTACTTTTGTGCCAAGTCAAACCAAGCCGAGAAGAGCTTTTGTGCATGAGTAGGCCATCAGCATACACACACCCATCCTTCACTACAGCGGGCTGCGGCCCGGGTAGCCCCTCGGGAGGAGAGGAGTCGTGAAAGGGAGTCAGTGCCGCCAGCCTCCGACCACCGGGGCCACCGGCTTTGGCGACAGAGCTGCTGACACCTGTCGCTCATGAGTCTCTGGTACAGACATTTCCCGGCAACAACAAACCCCCTGTTGTTGGGAAGCAGGGAATTACCCATCAACCCTGTGAACGATTGCCTGTTGCACTCGGAATGTTTCTACATCCTCTTCCCGTATTCTGGAATGTTGACAACTGTCACCTCGAAGACCTCCAGCGTCCTGATCAGGATTGGCCCCTTTGGGCAGCTCATCGTGATGGTGAGCACTCAGTGCTTCCCATCAGCGTGGAGCAGGGATGCCCCCTTCACCTAGAGAACGGACCCTGGAGACGGGAGAACCGTCTGCCGGGAAATCCTGGCTCCCCCCCCCCCCGGAGGCAGACACAGCCTCCTCTCCATGCGCCTCTCTCCGGGACTGGCGGGCCGCTGGGACCCGTTTCCCCAGCAGAACCCTTAACGGAACCCAGGGGTCCACCCAGTTGAGGAAGAAAACATGAAATGAAGAAATTTTGTTCTCAAAACCCAAGGTGCCGAGGTAACATATGTGTGCAGTGATCGGAATTCATGTAATTACATTTTTGTTTTAAAACGAAAACAAAGAAATGGCATTTGTGTTCAGCTACCCCGAGATCCTGCCTGTGCCAGGTGGGGTTTTCCCGAGGCTCCATGATTTCGCCCGGGAAATATTTGTCTTTTGACATATGTACAGCGAATCT
Source organism: Lasiurus cinereus (assembly GCA_011751065.1). Lineage (NCBI taxonomy): Eukaryota > Metazoa > Chordata > Mammalia > Chiroptera > Vespertilionidae > Lasiurus > Lasiurus cinereus. The sequence goes on from JAAGEH010000026.1 coordinate 4,304,478, forward strand.
CAGAGGGAGACCTGGGAGAGGCCTCAGTGGTCATCTGGTCGACTGGCGATGTCCCTGTGAATGACAAAGCCACTCTTAAGTTGCCAAAACTGGGGACTTCCCACACCGCCGCCTCAGGTGAAGCCCCAATGGAGACGGGGACCTGCGTCTCTTTTCATACAAACAGAAGGCTCCCCAGACGCCGGACAATCTGCTACAAAATGTGCTCTCACCTCTAAAACCTCCGATGTGATTTCCTTTGCTGCAGCTTCTGATACCACGCTCTTAACGAGTCTGTCTCAGGGAGGGTGTATGGAGGGAAATAGACCCCCAGGGGACCCCCAGGTGAATTACAAGAAAGGGAAACTTGGCACCCCAAGTTGCCTGGGCAAGCGCTCAAGGTTTCCAAGGCTAACCGGCACCGAATCACAGGCATTTTCTGGATATTTCCACGTGGGTTTCTCTTCCCGGCTCTGGTTCTCCGGATTGTGTCTTTGTAAGAATGCCCGACCCTGACCTTGTCATACCCAACAGCGTTTAGCCGACGATGGCAGGCATGCTTGGAACAACGCTCTTTGAAGTTGCCCAAACCGGGGTGCGGCCTTCAGGGTTCTGGTGGCATGAGCTCCCTGCAGGGCCTGGGGCGGAATGCACCCAGAGTGCACCCCAGGGGCCTGGCAGATGGCTGGACCTGGTCAGCAGCTGCCCCTGCCCTGCCTGGCATCCGGATCTGGCAGGATCGGGCCGCGGGAAGGGCAGCCGCTGCGAGCACAGCTCCGTGGCCTGGTCCCCCAGGGGACGCGGCGACATCGGGCACCTCTCCTCTCGCGGGAGCTGGAAACGGCCCTGCGTGACCCCTTGGTGCCGCGTCATTTTCTCTAGTGACACATTCTGGTTCCCGGTGTCTGCACGCTGGCTTCGGGGTCTCCAGCCAACCCGGATCGGTGAGAAACAACAGGTGCCCTTTCTTCTCCTGGCGGAGTCCCCTCCTCCCCATCCGCCTGGGAAAGCGGTCATTGTCTCACCTGCCTGGGCCCGCAGCCGGCAAGAACACGTCTGCGGACAGCTGCACCCATAGGTCTTTCCGAGCGTGCTGTCTCGAAATTACAGTGGCACCTCGAGATACAAGTGCCCTAACATACGAGATTTTTGAGATACGAGCCGTCGAGCGAGCGATTTTTGCTTTGAAATACGAGCAACAGTTGAGATAGGAGTCATCGTGAGGATCGGCCGGCTGCACACGACCCACCCGTTTACCGCGACTCGAGCGTCTCATAGTTTCCCACGCCTCAAGGTGACGGAACGAATTAAACTCGTATCTCGAGGTACCACTGTATTTCCATTAATGAGGTGTTTTTCCCCGACATTTCCTGGCAAGCCTACAGGAAGGAAGACGAGAAGAGGTTATGGAGCGGATGCCTTTGAATTTCGCAGGGAGTATTTCCACTGGAAACACGGTCTGACCGGTTACACTCTAAGGATGCCCCCTAAGAAGATGGAACCTCACGGAGGCTATTTGGCTGTTAGCAAAGCAGGTGGCAGTGGGGATGGGTGGGTGAGCGGGCAGGTGAGTCTGGCTGGCCGTAGCTGCCACTGCGCTTGTGTTACCACGGAGATGGGTGGTCATGGAAAATGTATGCTTATTCATTGCGGAGTGTACATGGCAAATGCCGGCTATTGCGACCGATGGAAAAGATGCGTGCCTGGGCCGAAACCGGTGTGGCTCAGTGGATAGAGCGTCGGTCTGTGGACTGAAAGGTCCCAGGTTTGATTCCCGTCAAGGGCATGTACCTTGGTGGCGGGCACATCCCCAGTAGGGAGTGTGCAAGAGGCAGCTGATCGATGTCTCTCATTGATGTTTCTAACTCTCTATCCCTCTCCCTTCCTCTCTGTAAAAAATCAATAAAATATATTTTTTTAAAAAAGATTTGTGCCTGGGAATTAGCCTGGAAAGGGTTTAGGGGAGGTAGGGACAGACCCTCTTGAGCTGTGCTCGGTGTTGGGTGGACCACTTTTAGAGGAAATTTTTTTTTTCTTACAGAGAGGAAGGGAAAGAAATAGAGAGTTAGAAACATCGATGAAAGTGAAACATCCATCAGCTGCCTCCTGCAGACTCCCTACTGGGGATGTGCGCGCAACCAAGATACATGCCCTTGACCGGAATCGAACCTGGGACCCTTCAGTCCGCAGGCTGACACTCTATCCACTGAGCCAAACCGGTTTCAGCTAGAGGAAATTTTAATGTAAGCATAACACGTATGTAGAAAAGTACACCACAGGGACGTGGACACAGCTAGTGGAGCCCCCTCCAGGTGGAAAACTGGGATGTTACCCAGCACCCCAGGAGCCCCCAGAACTCGCCCGGCTCCGCCTGCCTCCCCTCCCGGCAGGTAGTCAGTCACTCCGGTGACTGGGTTCCCACCCGCTGAGAGTTCCTGCTTTTGAACCGAGGGCACGTGGGCTTGCCAGGAGCCACGCTGGTGGGAATGGGCTGTCCGGCGAAGGTTATGCTGCTGAGAGGTGGTCATGCCATCGCAGCTGGCAGTGGCCAGATCCTTTGTGAGCCGTGTGGAACCCCTTTGTGAGCCGTGTGGAACCCTTTTGTGTGCCGTGTGGAACCCCGTTGCGTGACGTGTGGAACCCCTTTGTGTGCCATGTGGAACCCCTTTGTGTGCCATGTGGAACCCCTTTGTGTGCCGTGTGGAACCCCGTTGCGTGACGTGTGGAACCCCTTTGCATGCCGTGTAGAACCCCTTTGTGTGCCATGTGGAACCCCGTTGTGTGCCGTGTGTGGAACCCTGTTGTGAGCCGTGTGGAACCCCTTTGCGTGCTCTGTGGCACCCCTTTGTGTGCCAGGTGGCACCCCTTTGCGTGCCATGTGGCACCCCTTTGCATGCCGTGTGGAGGCCATGGGGTGACCTCACTGTAAGATGGGGATCCGCTCGTTGCCGGCAGCACCGGGGAGTTTCCAGGCCGGGCTCCTACAGATAACGCTCCTCCAACACTGTTGTCCGCTGCCTGTGAGTGCCGTGGGTGCATGTTTCTGTGGGTGGGGGTGTAGGCAGACTTTGGAAACCAGTGGGGACCTCCCCCACCATTTCCTCGATTGTTAATACGGAGAAAACACAGGTCAGTGCCCAACAAGCAGCTTACCCATGATCTTGCAAAATGCAGCCATTGGTAGCTGGTAAATACCTTGTGTGTGGAAGCCAATGTTAGCACGTGAATAACTTCTGATTCTGCTTGCTGCTCCCGCTTTGTGTTACATTCCTTCACGTGTCCTTACTGTGGAAGCTCCGTTTTCACTCCGTGCGCTTGTGAGAAGTAGGAAAACAGCACAGTGGAGAGAGGGCCTGAAAGTGGGTCAGGAGTCCTCTCACACAGTAACTTTGTAAGACATTGGGCAGCTCGCCCTCTGCGGAGTTTCATCCTCAAACGGTGGTGCCATGATCCTTGTCACAGGCACGTTATTGAAAGACTAGAGGCCCCGTGCACAAAGCTTCGTGCCCTGGAGGGGGTCCCTCAGCCCACCTGCCCCTTCTCAGAGTTCGGGAGCCCCCAGGGGATGACCTACTGACGGCTTTGTGGGAGGCAACTGGGCTGATCAGGGGAAGGCGACAGCCCCATCACCCAGCTGCTGCTGCCACTGCCAGCCGCGGCGGCTGTGGGGCCTGAGCCCTGGGCCTGGCAGCCGCTGTGGCTTTGTCCGGATGGACGTCCGGATGGATGTCTGGAAGACATCTGCCCTAATTAGCATAATACCCTCTCATTAGTATGAATTACAGTCTTCAGCGTGTTTTAAAATCTGAAAGGCACACTGACTAGACATATAATAGTATTGCTGGCATGCACAATCCCACTCTTCTTGGATAACATTTGGGATATGAATGCAGCTCCGCCCCATTAAAATCTCCTAAAAAATATGTGGAAATAACAATATAAAACTACAAAACATCATCCCATAAACTTTTTAAAGATGAAATCTGCACCAATACTATTTCTACAACTTTAATAGGTCTGGTGTTCACTTACGTCATTTTTAAAGTGTTGTTTTAAGACTCTGGGTTAACCACAGTATCTGCTTCAGCATCCTCATATTATTATTATTATTGTAAAAATTTCTTTTAGGACAATATAGGTATATGGGAAAGTACTTGTATGGAAAGACAGTGCCTGGGATGCACACATGTGACCTTTGCCCTCTCACCCCACACCCTGTCTCTGCCCCGGGTCCCCAGACCCCGGGGAGAAGCTGTGTCCAGCTTTTGGCCTTGGGGAAGTCCCGTCTTCCTTCCTTCCCGGTGATTTCACTCCGAAACCCTGTGGTGGCATGGAGAGGAGTGCTGGGGTGTGACCTTTGCTCTCGGAAGGTCTGGGTTCAAGGTCAAGTTCCACGGCTTCCTTGTTTGGAACCTTAAACTCCCTCCCCCCAAAAAAAAAAGCCTCGCGGGAACCGGTGTGGCTCAGTGGATGGAGTGTCGGCCTGCAGACTGAAAGGTCCCAGGTTCGATTCCGGTCAAGGGCATGTACCTTGGTTGCAGGCACATCCCCAGTAGGGGTCGTGCAGGAGGCAGCTGATCGGTGCCTCTCTCTCATCGGTGTTTCTGACTTTCTCTCCCTCTCTCTTTCTCTCTGTAAAAATTCAATAAAATACATTTTTTTTAAAAAGCCTCAGTTTTCTGAGACTTAACATGAAAAAAAAGAAAAAGTAACCTCCACTATTGACCGATCTTGGTGTAGATGGAAGGAGATCACGCAGGTCACACCAGCACAGCCCTTGACTCGGACCAGGTGCTCCGGCTGTTTTGTGTTTGTAAGACGGCAGCGCGGTGTTCTCTCAGCGGCGGAGGGCGGGCCTGCGGCTGACAGGTGCCTGGTTCTGCTGCCAGCCTGGGGCTCCCCACCTCGACTGTGAGCCCCCGGGGGTTAGGGGCCCGGGGCCCGGGGCCCGGGGGCTCCCAGCCACGTCCGTCGCGTTTTCCTCGTTGTGGTTTGATTCGCCTGCTGTGGTTTCAGCCTCCCATCCCTCGGCGCAGAGCTGCAGGGGGGCCCTGTAAATGCACCCCTGTCATCTCCCGGCGCCGTGAACGGTTCCGCCCAACACACACGGGAGAGCGGGCTCTGAATGGGCCTGGCAGTTGAGAAGTTTTGCCGTAAAGACGCTGAGAAGAAGGTCGAACCGGTGTTAGAAGCTCCGGTGCTTTAACTGTAGAATTTATTTTGTCACTCTGCAAATTTTTTTTTTAATATATTTTACTGATTTTTTACAGAGAGGAAGGGAGAGGGATAGAAAGTCAGAAACATCGATGAGAGAGAAACATCAATCAGCTGCCTCCTGCACGCCCCCCATTGGGGATGTGCCCGCAACCAAGGTACATGCCCCTGACCGGAATCGAACTTGGGACCTTTCAGTCCGCAGGCCGAAGCTCTATCCACTGAGCCAAACCGGTCTCGGCACTCTGCAAAATTTTTAATAGTTTATTGACTTTGAGAGAGAGAGAGAGAAGAAGGTGGAGAGAGAGCGAGAGAGAGAGAGAGAGAGAGAGAGAGAGACATTGATCTGCTGCCTGCTGCACGCCCCCTCCCAAGGATGGAGCTCACTGTCAGGACTGGTGCCACCTCCTGGTGCGGGGAAAGACACGCAGCCAACCAAGCCACACGGCCAGGGCACAGCTTCTGTTTTACGCTTCACCGGGGTGGTGTAGGGGACCCCTCAGACTGAGCCAGGCAGCCCTCCCTGGTTTTTGCATGAGGGGTTTTCACACCATCGCGTGGACCTCTGGTTTCATCATCTTGCTCTTTTTTTTTTTAATAGGGTAATAGCCTAATTTTTTTTAATTTTCTTTTAAATATATTTTACTGATATTTTTTACAGAGAGGAAGGGAGAGGAATAGAGAGTTAGAAACATTGATGAGAGAGAAACATCGATCAGCTGCCTCCTGCACGCCCCCTACTGGGGATGTGCCCTCAACCAAGATACATGCCCTTGACTGGAATCGAACCTGGGATCCTTCAGTCCGCAGGCCGACGCTCTATCCACTGAGCCACACCGGTTTCGGCGTCCTCTTGCTCTTTTTCAGACTGGAAGTACTCTCGTTCTGGGGTGATGTTTTCCATCTCCGCTGTTCCTGGCTCTAGATCAGCACCCGTGTCTCATAGTTTTCTCCAAGTGTCAAGTGTTCTTGCCTCCTTGTCATGGCCGTAATATCTGTAGTTGCCTGTGGCTCCTGCCTGCATGGCCTTCTCTAGACCGAGAGAGTATTTTCAGTCGGACTTCCAGCTCCTTCTGACCCTCGTCCCACGTGCTCCGTCCAGTCCGGGGTCAGCCAGGCATCCGTGGTGCCACCAGGAAGGTTGGCAGACAGGCCTCCCTGTGGGTTCGTGTCTGCCCTGCAGCTCGGGCGTGGCCCAGTAGTTCTCAGCCTTCTTCGCCGACAGATGGGTTTTATTTCGCTGATTTTCCCTCTGTGTGTCTGCCAGGACATGGCATGCCATTTGCCTTTGGATAACTATATGTTTTTATAGGCAAGTGATTTCTGGAGCTTTTTGACTTTTATGAGTTTGCTGCCTCTACCCCTGTCTCTCCTCCTCCTCTTCTCTTCTTCTCTCTCACACTGCCTTCGGAGTGCATCGCCCTAACACTCTGACTCTGTATAAATATCTTAAATTACATAGAGTAAGTGTCGGTAGCTCCACTAAATTCCAACCAGCCATACTCTCAAAGTGCGTAATCTTCTAAGACCAGACAAAAACGTGTTGGCCTCTATTTTCAGCGCAGTGTTAAACAAGATATGATATTATCGGTTGTGGTTCTCATTAGCTGACGTCTTAAGTGGGACTGAAATCCCATTTTATTGAGATTTTCTGCAAGGAATACATACAAGAAGATGTTGCCCGTCTGGCAGAAAATAAAACAGCTCTCCAAACATAAACAGAACATTACCGTTAACCCTGGACATCTGTGTCTGATCTGTGGATCATCCCTCCTCTTCCAAGTCTGTTGAAACCAGTAAAACGAGCTAATCGCTAAGAGGACTTTGTATGCTCCGTGAAAGCACACGGTGTTGACACGTTATTCTGTGTGAGAGGTAGTTGGGGGTAGTTAGTGTTGTCCGTCAGACCTGCACTCTCTGCCCAGGTAGCTCCCACTGTTTTATTCAGAACTCGGGGAAATAGCTGATGCTTGATAAACGTCTGATGTGATCAGTGTTTAGAAAGCTCTTGACATTTTGCCACGCAGCCCCTGAATAATCTAACGCACAAACGACAGCCGAGGTTATACCTCTGTGCCATTGACGGTTTGTAAATTCGAGCGTTCCATAGCCTGTATCTCAGTCCTTGAAAAATCAGAGTTTAAAAGCCATTGCTGACAGACAGGGATGGAAGCAGGGAGCATGTGTGTAAACATGAGTGACAGGTACACAGGGTAGATGTAGCTACGTCGGCGTCTGTGTCTGCTCTGCTTCTTACTAGATCACGATTTTTTATCCGGCATCGTCAACAGGAAAAAGGGAAGACTGGTCGTGGAAGGTCCCCCAAACTGTTGAATCTTTTTTTTAAAAAAAAACTCAATCTATGATACATAATAGTAGGGGACTTTCTCTCACTATTTTTCACATACCCTAAGGCAGTGTTCGCCAAACTCATTAGTCAACAGAGCCAAATATCAATGTGTTTTTTTTTATTGAAACTTCTTCTAACGCCATTTATCAGAGCCAAATATCAACATTTACAACGATTGAAACTTCTTCTAACGCCACTTCTTCAAAATAGACTCGCCCAGGGCGTGGTCTTTTGTGGAAGAGCCACACTCAAGGGGCCAAAGAGCCACATGTGGCTCGAGAACCGCAGTTTGCCAACCATGGCCCTAAGACAGTCAAATAATGACTAATATAGTACTCTTGTCTTAGCCTCTTATGTATTTGTTTTATATGTATTACATTTTCCTTTGAATAGCTATATATTTTTATACACAAGTGGTTTCTTAGATTTTAAAACCTCAGGAAATAACATTCATGTATTTGACAGATACTTAGCAGGCCCCACTAGGTAGCCCGGCCAGCGTGGCTCAGTGGTTGAGCCTTGACCTACAAACCAGGAGGAGATCATGGTTCCATTCCCGGTGAGGGCATGCCCAGGTGGTGGGCTCGCTCTTCAGTGTGGGGCCTGCAGGAGGCAGCTGATCAGTGATTCTCTCTCATCATTGATGTTTCTGTCTCTCTCTCCCTCTCCCTTCCTCTCTGGCATCAATAAAGATGTGTTTTGAAAACCTAAGAGGTACCAGGCACTGTGTAAGGTAATTGCGATACGAAGGTGAATGGGACCGTCGTGGGAAGATGCTCCATCCTGGCGCGCAGGCTGCCCCAGGAAGGGACACCTGCCTTTTGGGGGAGGTGCCGGGATTCCACAGGGGATGGGGCGCATCCCGGTCAGAGGGACTGTTACTTGGGAGGTACCCTGGTCGGTTCGGTGACTTCCTGTAGCTCAGTAATCGGGATTAAAGCATGAATAAATGAAATGCCTCTGCACTGAGAACTCTCCTGCTGCCTCCAGACGTACCGCCGAGGAAGTTCACATCAGTTACATAAGGTCGGGCAGCCAGCCTCGCTGTTTAAGTAAACGTTTCACAATATCACGTCACTTATCCAGGGTTCAATCCTCGATTGAGGTCAGAGCCAAAGATGGTACACTGGGCCGATATAATGCTGTTACTACGTCTCTTGGATGTCATTAAGTGATATATAATAATTTTAACTACATTTAGAAATGTATAACTATACATCTTATAGTTATCTTTTCTAAGCATTTTATATAAAGTCAGTCAACAACATTTTTGCAATTTATAAGATGACTAGGGGCCCGGTGCAGGACATTTGTGCACTGGAGGGAAAGGGGGGTCCCTTAGGCTTGCCTGTGTCATCCTGCAGGCTGGGCCCCCTCAGGAGATGTCCTACTGCCGACTTAGGCCTGCGCCCTGGTCCTTAGCGCTGCCTCAGAGGCGGGAGAGGCTCCCACCACCACCGCTGCGCTCGCCAGCTGTGAGCCGGCCTCTGGCTGAGCGGCACTCCCCCTGTGGAAGTGCACTGACCACCAGGGGACAGACAGCTCCTCCCTGGAGCATCTGCCCTCTGGTGGTCAGTACGCATCATAGCAACCGGTGGTTCCGCCGTTTGTTTGATTTGCATATTAGGGTTTTATTATACAGGATCACGCTCATACAGACATTCTCCAGGAAGCTGCCTGACAGATACACAGGTGGCTTGATCGGGATCATTGCTGAGTTGTGTTATAAAGTCATCTTCAGTGTAGAATATTGAAATACAGTGGTACCTCGAGATACGAGTTTAATTCGTTCTGTCACCTTGAGGCGTGGGAAACTATGAGACGCTCGAGTCGCCGTAAACTGGTGGGTCGTGTTCAGCCGGCCGATCCGCGCGATGACTCCTATCTCAACTGTTGCTCGTATTTCAAAGCAAACATCGCTCACTCGACGACGACGGCTCGTATCTCAAAAATCTCATATGTTAGGGCGCTCGTATCTCGAGGTACCACTGTACTATATTTTGTGCAAATCAAGTATCCATTCTGATCACTTCCTATGCCGAGGAATCCTCCTGTGAGCCCAGTTTTTAGTTCTGCCCTCAGCCAACAAAGAGCACCGTGTCTCGCAAGCACCTCTAGGTTTTACCACAAAGTGTGATGCAGGCGGGAGGGGGCCTGCACTCCCGTGGTTTGGCAGATGCTGCTGTAGAGCGCCCACCGCTCAGTCCAGGGGTAGGGGGCATGGAACCCCGACAGAGCGGCGAAGGGGAGCGTTCCTGGCACAGTGAACAGAGAAACCGCAGAGCCCCGTCGCGGGCTGCCTGTGCACCGCACCGCCACCTCCGATCGATGCCTCTGGGCGCGCTGGCTTGTGTCTGACCTCTGTCGCGCAGTGACCTCGGGGTTGCATTTGAACTTGACGTGGCTGGTGACCAGCACGCTCACCGTTGGCGTTGCAGCGAGAGCAGCGGCCCTCTAACCAGCCTGTCTCCTTCCCCACAGCGATGCACCTCTTCGGCCTCAACTGGCAGCTGCAGCAGACGGAAAACGACACGTTCGAGAACGGGAAGGTGAACGCGGACACCGTGCCCACGCACACCGTGGCGCTGCCCTCCGGCGACGGCGGTGAGTCCGGGCGCTGCGTGTCCCTGCGGACGTCCCTTCCCGTGCGCTTGTCTTTACCGGGTTCATGTGGGAGGGAGGAAGGTTTTGAAATGGCCGATGTCATACTGTAATGAGCAGTGGTCATTCGTTTACTTGAACAGTTGAAAACGCACACTTTTATTATGGGAATAACACTGCGTGCCCTCCGGTTAGACAGCCAGGCCTCCCACCGTCCCCTCCTGCAGAGGTGTATTTTGTTTTATTTTTTAATGTGAAAATAGATGGTCACTCAGCCTATCATCGCTTTCTGCTTGGGTAGATGATGCTTTCTTCACTCAGGCACGGTGAGGGTTGGAAGACTGTCTTAGTTTTGATGGGAGAGCTGTTAAGTACAGCACACACAAAGGATGATAATGTATTGCTCTTTCTCTAACCTGCACAAGCTTGCACTTTGACCTGGCAGGCTTGCAGACTAATTGACTCTGAATGAAAAACGGAATTTAAGAGGTGGCGGCTAATTTTTTTTCCAACGTAAACACCCAGAATGCTCAGCGTATTTCATTTTTCCAGTACAAACATGCAGGAAAACGTATTCGTGTGTATGAATATTGACATTATGTGTTCCTGTCTATTGGTTTTATATATGTTTGTGGCATGCAGATATGTCTTGGTGTTTGACGTCCTCTGAGTTTTTGCAGAAATGTCGTCATACTTGATATCTCAGAGCCACCTATCGCCACGTGAGGAATATGTCCCCTGCCTCTCCGCTTCTCCCTGCTGCGTCTTCCACTATTTTTCTTCTTATGTGTGTATCCTGCTTCCGCATCAGCTAGGTGCCCCTCACAGGGCGGGTTTCCATGAGAGATTAAAAACAAGCTACTGTATCTTTATATAGAACATACTTGCCTATCCTACCTAATAAAAGGCAAATATGCAAATTGTCCCCTCAACTGGGAGTTTAACCAGAGTTCAACCAGGGGGTGGGGCTGGCCAGCCAATGGACTGCCACCCCTCCCTCTGGCTGGCCCCGCCCCCAGCCCCCTGCCCTTCCTTGACCGGCCCTCCCCACCCGTGCACAAATTCATGCACCGGGCCTCTAGTATTGATATATCTGTTGTGGTTTTCATGGGCTGTGACTACACTTTTATGTATTTTTGTTCTTTGCGTTCCCATCTTCTGTTTTATTTTAGCAATAATGCTTTGTGACACTTCTCTCTCAAAGAGGCTGAGGAATTTGACGAGATTTCCATAGTAATGATAAGTGCCCCGACGCACCCCTGTATGGGGCCTTTTGACCCAAGTTCTGCATGTCCTCACAACTCTGAGCTGGTGATTGAGAGGACATTGCACCTGAGGAACACGGGCGGCTTAAAGAGGCGGGCAGCCCTCTTTCCTCATTAAAATTGTCGTGGGAAACCTTGGTGCAATGAAATACAGTCACTTAAACAGTTGCTGTTTTAGGCAGTGATGACACATAGATGAGCAGACCGAGTCACTTCCTGGAAATTAATAGTACAGTGGTACCTCGAGATATGAGTGCTCTAACATACTAGATTTTTGAGATACGAGCCGTCAAGCGAGCGATTTTTGCTTTGAAATACGAGCAACATTTGAGATACGAGTAATAGTGCGGATTGGCCGGCTGCACACGACCCACCCGTTTACCGCGACGCGAGCGTCTCATAGTTTCCCACGCCTCAAGGTTACGGAACGAATTAAACTCGGATCTCGAGGTACCACTGTATTTATTTCTGGTGTATATAGATGGGTATTTAGATGCTCTCTCAGCACTTACTAATCGCACATGTAGGAGACTATCAGCTGAAGTATACCAAAAAGGAAAACCTTTATGTGAATGTTTTATTTAAAAAGACGCCCACCCTCTCACCATTTACTTCTTGTGACGGAACTGGAGCAGACGGCATGCCTCAGAGAGCTGCAGGTCCAGGCCCTTCCAGCCTGAGGCTGGGCCGGGATTTTGCCCTCTTGGCTGGAGCATGTGGCAAAGATCATCATTTTTCCTGCTCCGTCCTACGTTTTTAGCTTCGTTACTGGCATGTCATAGGTGCACAGCAAGAGTGTGTTGAGTGAGTACATGGAAATAGCGTGACCACGCGGTATAAAGCATACAAAGCGTCCAATGACAGGAAGTGCAGGCAGTGCCCTCCATAAAGCAGACACGAAGCAGGGGTCGACACAGTGTCGTAGGTGAGAATACAGCCCTGCCATCACGGGATGGCTTTGAGCAAATTACTTCACTAACCCGCTTCTTCTCGGGGTGGCAGTGAGAGTCAGATCAGATAATGCATGCAGGCTGCCAGGCCGTGATCGGGACATGATGAGTGTTTGATGCCTGTCAGTAATTATCAGCTCACCCCTTTTTCTTTTTTCTTTTTTTTTTTTAATATATTTTATTGATTTTTTACAGAGAGGAAGGGAGAGGGATAGAAAGTCAGAAACATTGATGAGAGAGAGACATCGATCAGCCGCCTCCTGCACACCCCACAGTGGAGATGTGCCCGCAAGCAAGGTACATGCCCCCGACCGGAATCGAACCCTGGACCTTTAAGTCCGCAAGCCGATGCTCTATCCACTGAGCCAAACCGGTCTCGGCAGTTCACCCCTTTTTCTACAAGTCATGATGATGTACTTTTGGTAGCACAGTTCTTAAGAAGGTAGGTCTTCAAATCAGCATCAGTAATATCCTTGGAAGCAATCATCGGAATTCCTGTCACTACCCTGTTTCCCCGAAAATAAGACAGTGTCTCATACTCATTTTTGCTCCCAATGATGCGCTAGGTCTTATTTTCAGGGGATGTCTTATTTTCCCATGAAGAAGTCAGTACACATTTATTGTTGAACAAAAAAAAAAGGAAATGTATAACCTGTCTACAGTAGGATAGTCGTTGTCATCACCAACCAGCTCCCTGATGGGCCGCAGCGCAGCCGGAGCTATTCGGGCAGGGCGAGGTCTTTTTAAACCAGGAGTCAGACTCCTGATGGTAGCTTCGGGGGCCTTCTATTCTGGGGAGGCCTTAGTATCGGGGAGGTCTTATTTTCGGGAGGATGCCTTATATTACAGCGAGAGGCAAAACTGGAAGTAGGTCTTATTTTCGGGGGAGGTCTTACTTTCGGGGAAACGGGGTAGTTATTTTTGTTTTTCTTCATTTGGATCTTATGAAAGGAGGCTTCTGTCGGATCTCGCTTGGAATGCATGGTATTCACTCATTCTGCATTCCTTTACTGGGCATGTGTTATGGGCCAGGTGCAGACCGAGGTGCAGAGAATAGAGCAGTGACAAAGAGACAGTCACAGCTGCCCCCCAGCAAGTGAATTTCTAGGCAAGACCGCCGTCAGGCAGGCAGGGGCAGTGTGTTGGCACGTGCACCGCGGGGCAAAGCAGAGGGCGCCCTGCCAGGGCATCTCAGTGTCAGCTTTCTATGAAGAACGCGGTGAGACAAATGCCAACGTTTAGTATGTGATCACTTGGGAGCGTGTAAGACAAAAGGAAGGTCCGTAAATTTGGGTTAGTAATAACTTTGGCAAGTGACTTTATATACCGTATTTTCCGGCGTATAAGACGACTTTTTAACCCAGGAAAATGTTCTCAAACGTCAGGGGTCGTCTTAGAGGGTGAGTATATCCCAAACTCTCTATTTTAACTGGAAACGTTGGGGGTCGTCTTACACGCTGGAAAATGCGGTAAATGCTCTTTTGTATGAGTACAGATTGAAACGCTACATCTGTGTGAGTGTGCATGGATGTATATCTCTGTGTGTGACTTATAATGTCTAGACAAAACCATTCACGTTGCTTTTAAATTTTCATTACTGTTCAGTGTGTGTCGATTCTCTCAAATACTAGACAATTTCAGCGACTTTGAGTTGAGCGGGTGGAAGATTGCCTGTGGATTGAAGCACTGGGACCTTTGAGTGTTATTCAGTATTGTTTCTAGAACTTTCCAGGCAGAGTGGCTCCTTCACTGGGTGCTAGATGAGAGAAAGACATTGATCAGCTGCCTCCTGCACGCCCCCTACTGGGGATATGCGCACCACCAAGGTACCTGCCCTTGACCGGAATCGAACCTGGGACCTTTCAGTCTGCAGGCTGACGCTCTGTCCACTGAGCCACACCAGTTTCGGCAATAAAAACGTATTTTAAAAAATACGAAGTAAAAGGACTGAGTTAACAGAGGATCATCGGCCCAGTTCCGTTCTGTTCCTTAGCCCGCACAGTCCCTTTCTGAGCGAGAGACGGTGGGGTTTTATTTCCATTTAAGGAAGATTACGACACCCGCCTCTCTCACCAATCCCCCAGGGATAACTGAGAAAGAACCTCAGCCGGGAGGGGAGGGGGCACCCTATGGAAAGGAGGACTCGGATCTGTCTCCCAAAACCCGGCCTGCAGAGGAGGGGGGATTGCGACAGCGGATCTTTGTTCCCGCAGGTTGAAGGTCACCGGGAGGGATAGTCAAGTGCACTGCTAGGGCTGAAAGGGAGTTTGAGGCGAGGGTCCGAAGCCAGAGGAAAGTTGTAGCGGCCTACATCAGACGCTTCGTAAGAATGCAACCCTGCGCCTCCCTCCCTTCCCCACGGTCTGCCCACCTCCCCCTCCTCCTCCCCCCACTTCTGTTTCCCTTCCAGCCTCTGAATCCCCACTCAGGCTAATAAATAGTTCCGCGGGGACTGCTGGAATCGGGGCCATTGATTGGCTCTGTTGTTTGCTTAAGGATTGATTTGAAAATCTCCATAATCCATCCCGCCTTCATTTACACTTCAGTCTGTTTAGAGTGACTGATCACTACCAGACTTAATCTCTCCCAAGAAATAGCGAGGCCTATCGTTTGCAGGATAATGAGGTTTGAAGTGAGCAAGAAACACGGTGGGTGTGGGAACAGTTGCCGGAACAGGCCTGCCTTGGGGGAAGGGGAAGGATTTTGACTTAAGTGTCTTCGAGAATGTGCTGGTTGGACTCGCAGCATTTAACCCAGCGGTTCTCAACCTGTGGGGCGCGACCCCTTTGGGGGTCGAACGACCCTTTCACAGGGGTCGCCTAAGACCATCAGAAAACACCTATTTCCCGTGATCTTAGAAACCAACACACCGCTCCTCGGTGTAGCAAAAGGTAGCCATGGAGTTTACTGTTGTCCTAGGAAGACTGTTGCCCATGCGACACCACGATTCAAGACAAGATTTCATTTATTTGTCATTAGAAATAAATATTTCACGATATACAATTACATATTGTTTTTGTGATGAATTCCTATGCTTTAATTATGTTCCATTTGTAACAATGAAAATACATCCTGCCTATCAGATATTTACATGACAGTTCATGACAGTAGCAAGATGACAGTGATGAAGTAGCCACGGAAATAATGTTATGGTTGGGGGTCACCACCACATGAGGAGCTGTCTTAAAGGGTCGCGGCATTCGGAAGGTTGAGAACCACTGATCTAACCGAAAAGGTTTTTTTAAGTGAACCTTCCAGGAGAGGATCTCATTACGCGAGGACGGTGAACTGCCAGAGCGTGGCGCGCAGAGAACCTTCTGGAAGGCAGGCTGTTTGTGTTCTGCTTCCCTTTTGATTTTTTTGTCCTTCCCCGGCTCTCTTCCATGCAGGAAAATTAGGCGGATTCAGCCAGGAAAATAACACCATAGACTCCGGAGAACTCGACATCGGCCGAAGAGCCGTTCAGGAGGTGCCTCCCGGCGTCTTCTGGAGATCACAGCTCTTCATCGATCAGCCACAGTTCCTCAAATTCAATATCTCCCTTCAGAAGGACGCATTGATCGGAGTGTACGGCCGGAAAGGCTTGCCACCCTCCCACACGCAGGTAAGAGTCGGTCTCGCGGTCAATACCGTGAAACTGCCCGGGTGCGTTTTTTAAGTTTTTCTGTTCCTGCGCCTGGGCTGGTTAGCTGTTGGGCCACTTTTGTATTGATCCCTTACGGCGAGAGGAATTTCGGGTGGAGGGTTACAGCGCCTTGAGGTTTTTGAATTAGTAGGAAGAACAGCATTTTCTTCCTGGCTTGCTTTAACCGTGATTGATTTATTAAAATGTACCAAAATGTGTGAGCAACTGAAGGAATATTGAACGTCAGCTCAGCACCTAGTAAAACGCCAGGGATTTTTTTCAAGTGTTTCGCAAAGATTCTACGGTCATTTGGGGTGATCTTATTCCTTTCGTGTGATAGATGCATTACATTTTTATCTCAGACATGTATTGGTTCTATTGAAAATATATTACTTTTTTTTTTCACTTTATGCCAGATTTGCTCTTAGTAAAGAAATTATCGGGGCATAAACATAAATACTGTAATTTGAATTTCCTCAACTCAACCCATAATTTCTCATCAACCCCTGATGAACAATGAAATAGAGACAAGCCGAAACCGGTTTGGCTCAGTGGTTAGAGCGTCGGCCTGCAGACTGAAAGGTTCCAGGTTCGATTCCGGTCAAGGGCATGTATCCTGGTTGTGGGCACATTCCCAGTAGGGGGCGTGCAGGAGGTGGCTGATCAATGTCTCTCTCTCATCGATGTTTCTAACTCTCTATACCCTCTCCCTTCCTCTCTGTAAAAAAAAAAAATTAATAAAATACATTTCAAAGAAGAAAAAATAAGAAAGAGACAAACGAGCTTCGTAGATGACCAAGGACTATCACATGCTTGAGTGTGATGCTCAGAACCCTCCCAACATTCGTATACCGCAGACTCAGAGAACCTTGAAGTCAGACCACTTGCAGGAAGCTCCCTTCACAGTCATGGTCACGGCCAAGCGCCATCAGTAATTCCACCGGCTTTAGCATCATCTGTCATTGGGTCTGGAGAATGAAACCCCCTGTCATTTGGGGGAGTGAGGTGGGGAGGTTCTTGGGGGGGCCGCTGAAACAAGCATTCTCAGGAGCCCCCACAGGAGGATGGAGGCGGAAGACTGTACAGTGGTACCTCGAGATACGAGTGCCCTAACATACGAGATTTTTGAGATACGAGCTGTCGAGCGAGTGATTTTTGCTTTGAAATGCGAGCCACAGTTGAGATAGGAGTCATCGCGCGGATCAGCCGGCTGCACACGACCCACCAGTTTACCGCGACTCGAGCGTCTCATAGTTTCCCACGCCTCAAGGTGACGGAACGAATTAAACTCGTGTCTCGAGGTACCACTGTATTGGCATGGAGTTGCGTTTCTCGGGTCCAAAGTCCCTGTCCCTGAGGCCAGGCCGGGAGCGGGTGCAGCTGGGGTCCAGCAGAGCCAGACACACAAACCAGGGGCCAGAGCTTCGCTTGCCGGTTGCAGCCGGTGTGGCTCAGCATCCGGGCAGATGAAAGCCCACTGGTCCGGGGTGGAGCCCCACAGGGCCATGCGTCACATGGCACAGGGAGAGCACCCCCTGCCACAGGGGTCCCAAGAGGGAGAAGAGAGAGAAATCTGGAAGTGTTCTTATTCAGGGTCCCAGAGCTGGCATTGGCCACGCCCATCCCGGCCAGTTACCTGTTCCCAGCTCTGATTGACAGACAAGCTCTTTAACACGCCACTCAGACCTCACTGGGCAAACATCTGGCTGGTCTTTTTTTCCTCCTTGGCTGTTTCTAGCTCTCTGTCTCTCTCCTTCCTCTCTGTAAAAAATTCAGTAAGATATATCTATATTTTTTAAATATTTTTAATTTTTATTTATTTTTTTTAATTGATTCTTTACAGAGAGGAAGGGAGAGAGATAGAAAGTCAGAAACATCGATGAGAGAGACATCGATCAGCCGCCTCCTGCACGCCCCACTGTGGAGATGTGCCCGCAAGCAAGGTACATGCCCCCGACCGGAATCGAACCTGGGACCATTCAGTCCGCAAGCCGACGCTCTATCTACTGAGCCAAACCGGTCTCGGCTAAAATATATTTTTTTAAAACATAATAATAATAATAATAACTCGGTTATTAAACAGCATCGATGGTGTGGGACATGGTGGTTTAAAGGGGGCCCTGTGATTTCTAAAGAGAAATTATTTAAATCGCCACAAACAGGAGCTCAGACTTTTCCCAAGATCAACTGTTAGGTGAGTAAATACAGGAAGTCCCCAAATGTAATAGGTGGTTCATTAAAACTGACAGCTGGGTGAGCTTAAAGTTATACTTGATAATCAAGTTTTTTCACCCGTGGAATTTCATGCTGAGTGTAATTGGATTTATAAAATGAAGACTGGGAGGTTTTCAGACACTCTTTGTATCATGTAACTTGGTGAGAAAGGCTTTTTCTATAACAGAAATTTAAAATAGGAAATCACAAAGTTGATCATATAACTATTAAAAACTACATATTGCCGAGACCGGTTTGGCTCAGTGGATAGAGCGTCGGCCTGCAGACTGAAAGGTCCCGGGTTCGATTCCGGTCGGGGGCATGTACCTTGGTTGCGGGCACATCTCCAGTGTGGGGCGTGCAGTAGGCGGCAGATCGATGTCTCTCTCTCATCGATGTTTCTGACTGTCTATCCCTCTCCCTTCCTCTCTGTAAAAAAATCAATAAAATATATATTTTTTTAAAAAACCTACATATTTTTTAACAGGTGACCAGCAATATTTGAACATGCTTTCTCTAATGTCATTATGGCTTAGAGAAAATGTCACGTACCTACACAAATTGTATAATTGTAAAATTTTGGGATAGCATGCTTTGGTGTATTCATTTTTCCATTTAACATTTTCCAAACCTAGATTATTAAAATGTCTTTAATCCTCAGACACAAAATACTTTCGATTGTATATTAGTATTCCATTTAAAAGTTTAAACTACATTCGACTCCCCTTATAGGCGACACTAACAAGGATGTAATAACCAGAATTTCTCAATGGAAGGGGCCTCTGTCGCTTCTCGTGTGACGGGTAGATTGAATGTAGAGCAACACTAGAGGCTGAGGCCGGTGCACGGAATCTGTGCAGGGCGCTCAGCCCTCGCAGCCTCGGTGGCTGCCTCGGCTTTCACAGTCCCTGCTTCATCCGGAAGGTCGTCCAGACGGTCATTCCGCTGTTCGGCCGGACGTTCTAATTAGCATATTACGCTTTTATTATTACAGATTGCAGTGAGGTAGAAAAAAATACATTTCAATCATGGGAATCTCATACCTGACTAAGTTACAGTGGTACCTCGAGATACGAGTGCCCTAACATAGGAGATTTTTGAGATACGAGCCGTCGAGTGAGCGATTTTTGCTTTGAAATATGAGCAACGTTTGAGATAGGAGTCATCGCGAGGATTGGCTGGCTGCACACGACCCACCAGTTGACCGCGACTCGAGCATCTCATAGTTTCCCACACCTCAAGGTTACGGAACGAATTAAACTCGTATCTCGAGGTACCACTGTATTTTTTTTTAATATATTTTATTGATTTTTTTACAGAGAGGAAGGGAGAGAGATAGAAAGTCAGAAACAGTGATGAGAGAGAGACATTGATCAGCCACCTCCTGCATGCCCCACAGTGGAGATGTGCCCGCAAGCAAGGTACATGCCCTTGACCGGAATCGAACCTGGGACCTTTCAGTCTGCAAGCCGACGCTCTATCCACTGAGCCAAACCGGTCTCGGCACCACTGTATATTTTTAACTCAAGACACACATCTGGAAGTTCACCAGGAGCATAACAGTGAGCCTGTAACCTCTACATTCCAAAAACCATTTCCTACGTGTCACACACTTCAAAGGTTTATTCCGAGGTTTAGGGTGGACTCTTTGCAAGTTACAGGACCTATAAGACGGGAGAAGGAAAAGGTGCAGTTTCAGTTTTCTCGTCATTTCTCTGGTATTGAAACGCAGGACGCATGACGGCTACTTGCTCTTGCACCGCATGTCTGGGTCTAAGTAGGTTACACGCTTCCTTAAGCCCCACGGTTATTAGCGGCCCTTTCTCTGGTTTTGTTCGAGATCAGCAGAGCCAACCTCCGTTTCTGACTTGGTGTTTCATCGTGAAAGATGCCAGAAAGCAGCCCAAAGTGAGCATCTCTCTGTTTCTGGGGGACATGAAATCCATCACCCGGAAATAATTGAAGCGGCCATTCAGGAGAGCTGCTGGAGCGTTGGGAGTCTCTGTGATCCTTTGTGCAGCTGTCCATTTGATTGCCGCCGAGCGATCCGGGGACTGCCTTCTCCCCGAAGTCAGCTCATGCGCCCCAGGAGGCAGTGGGAGGCCCTCCACGCAAGGGTGTCCCGTCTCGTGTGGGTGCGTGTGCGTGAGGGCCAGTTTAGAACGGGGGTGGGAAACCTGGGTTCCACGCACACACACCTCCACCCACTTTTGGACCTGGGGACCTGGAACAAATCGCTTCCCATCTGTGCACCTTGGGGTCCCCCGGTAAAATGAAAGGATTAGGTCGGAGGATTGGTAAAATCGCTTCCTCTCCGCTCCAGAGATGGGCAGCGAGGCTTTGCCACCGCCACACCCGGCTGATTGCAGAGCACAGTCAGCCATTCCTAGGTCCCGAGTTCTCTTCGTTATAATACCTGAGCGGAGTGAAGCCCGTGGGTAGCCCAGCCCAGTGGTTCTCAGCCTTCCTCAGGCCGCGACCCTTGCATACAGCTCCTCATGGGGTGGTGACCCCCAACCTGAAATGTTGCCACTGTGATGCATCGTGATGTAAATATCTGCATTTTCCGAGGGTCTTAGGCGACCCCTGTGAAAGGGTCGTTCGACCCCCGAAGGGGTCGCGACCCACAGGTTGAGGACCTCTGGCCTAGCCTATTCAAACAAGGAACCACCGAGATAGTACCTTTCTCAGGTGGAAGCGTCCTCTTCATCATCACTCCCTAAAGGGGCGGGACTGAATCCGGTTCTAAAAGTCGCCCAAGACCTTCAGACTCAGCCGCACAGAAAATCCTCGCCTGCGTGTCACAAATAGGTGCACCACGCGAGCCTCAGTCTCTCGGGTTGGCCCATACGTGATTGCTTCGCAGCCTCCGAACAAACGTTTTCAAACATTTTTACTCTGTACCATGTACAGTGGCACCTCGAGATGCGAGTTTAATTCGTTCCGTCACCTTGAGGCGTGGGAAACTATGAGACGCTCGAGTCGAGGTAACCTGGTGGGTCATGTGCAGCCAGCCGATCCCCACCATTACTCTTATCTCAACTGTTGCTCGTATTTCAAAGCAAAAATCGCTCGCTCGACAGCTCGGATCTCAAAAATCTCGTATGTTAGGGCACTCGTATCTCGAGGCACCACTGTATTTACTTTCTTTAGAAAGATGGTTTTAGCACCGAGCAGGGAATTTGTCTTGGGGTGGGTGAGTAACTCCCTGAACTGGAACTGAGCCGATACTCAGCACCTGTGAGCTACCCCCACCACGACCACCATCAGCATCACACCTGGCACCCCAGCCTCATCCTGCGGCGGACGGTGCGATGCAAATAGTGTTTTCCAGGATCAAGGGGATCATTCGGAGTAAGACCGGGAAAGACCAGCTAAACCCAGCACCTCCTCCCTTTCGTTTCTCACGGATGGTGTTCAATGTCCGTGGACGAGATGCTTTATGCCGAGGGGCCAGGGCGAGAAGGCTGCTTCTGCCCGGCTAATCACACAGTCCCACCCATGGAGGAATGGAGGGCTTCCTGGAGGCAGAAGCCCCTGTGAAAAGGGCGGAATTCGTTTTGCAGTTTTCCTCCGATCATTCTGGAATACCATTCTGGTGAATTTTTTGCAGGTCAAATAGCCATCCTAGTCATTATGTTCATCTTCGTTACGATGTAAATATCAAAAAAAAATTTTTTTTGAATGATAATTAAGTTACAGCTTTTCTATATTTCTCACCGTTCAGCTGTACCGTCCTGCTACACAGAAAGAGGCTTTTGTATGAAAGTGAAATCTGAAACTGGATGAGATCTTCTAAATTCCGTTCCGCGGTGACAGGAGGGTCGGTGATTAGCACAGTGTTTAACTGCGACTCTCACAATCCCGGCAGCTGATTTTCTTCCTTTCTGATTGCATTAAGGGGTTCATGTAATAACCATCTTGTCAAAACAGAGCCCTGATGAAATTCCATTTAAGGAGGAGATCTGAAAGTGGAATTATAATAGTTCGCAGGCACGGTCTTGCAGCATTAATAACTGGTACATATCGTGCTGGGGTAGACTTACACAGAAGCAGGTGCCTCAGGAATAAAGTGAAAACTAGGTAGGTTCTAGAAACCCAATCCCTCTGCTTTTAAGAAAATCCCTCTGCTTTTAAGAAACTTATCCTGCGAGGTTGCTAAAACCCTGCTGCAAAGTCCTTGAAATGCTTCCAAATTCACTGCCTTAGCTCGGGTGACAAGATGGTACCCCACTGCCACCACTCACACCCCAGACTTCCCATTATCGTTAAATTCCCCAGCTAAGTCCTCGCTACCCAATGTTCATGCCTGAACCTGCTAACGCAGAAATTCAGAGTAAAGATGAGAGACGTAAGCAGAGCACAGCTGGGCATGTTCTGTGTTTGCCGTCCTTCAGAAATTCTCCATTGTGTAATGATTTGTTGTACTTTTTATTGTGTTAATCCCCACCGGAGGATATTTTTTCATTAATTTTTAGAGATGGTGGAAGGGAGGGAGGGAGGGAGAGAGAAACATCAATGTGAGAGACATCAACTAGTTGCCTCCCGCATGCATCCCAACCAGGGCAGGGAATCGAACCTGCAACCCAAATACCTGCCCCTGACCAGGAATCGAACCTGGGGCCTTTCAGTCCGCAGGCTGACACTCTTTCCACTGAGCCAAACCAGTTAGGGCAGTGTTTTTTGTTTTTTGGGGTTTTTTTTTAAAGTTCTAAAGGCATATTGTTATATGGTTTTGTTTTTTGTTTTTGTTGTTTTTCATATATATTTTATTGATTTTTTTACAGAGAGGAAGGGAGAGGGATAGAAAGTCAGAAACATCGATGAGAGAGAGACATCGATCAGCTGCCTCTTGCACGCCCCCTCCTGGGGATGTGCCTGCAACCAAGGCACATGCCCTGGACCGGAATCGAACCTGGGACCTTTCAGTCCGCAGGCCGACGCTCTATCCACTGAGCCACACCGGTCTCGGCAGTATTATATGTTCTTAATCAAACCATAGCCATAACCACCCTCAAAGCCCACGCGTATGTCCGTGGCGCTTGGATGGTGGTGTCCGGTCGCTGAGAGGGGTGGCGTGTGCGGGAGGACAGGTCGAAGCTCTGAGAAGGTGCCCTTGCGCTCACGTTCCAGCTCTGCCGCTTCCTGCCAGCCATGTACCCTCCCCACGCTCTGGAACTTTCCCTCTCCGGCCTCTGTGTAACATTCATGCCTCCCCAGGAGGACTGCCGAGAGGAGGGGGAGGGGGAGGAAGAAGGGGGTGGGGGTCACAAATCCGCCTGGCACAGAGGAAGCCTTCCAGAGTGGTTGCTGCCACGTGAGTGTGAGCGAGGACACCTTGAGTTGTCTAATGGTCGACAGGAAGGAAGCCACGGGGTTTGGCATGTGATAGAGTTGGGTGCCGAACCCCCAACGGCCCACACGCGTGGAGGTGTGTGTCAGCCAGATGAGTTACATAATGTGGGAGCCCTGGTGCCCCATCAGGAAGAACATGCGCCCGGCCGGTGTGCCTCGGTGGTGGAGTGCCAACCCATGAACCAAGAGGTCCTTGGGTTCGATTTCCAGTTGGGGCACATGCCAAGGTTGTAGCTCCATCCCCAATGGTGGGTGTGCGGGAGACAGCGATGGATGCTTCTCTCTCGTGGATGTTTCTATCCCTCTCTCCCTCTGCCTTCTCTCTCTCAAAAATCAGTAAAAACATTTTTTTACTTATTTTTTAAATATATTTTATGGATTTTTTACAGAGAGGAAGGGAGAGAGATAGAAAGTCAGAAACACCGATGAGAGAGAGACATCGATCAGCCGCCTCCTGCACACCCCACAGTGGAGATGTGCCCGCAAGCAAGGTACATGCTCCCGACCGGAATCGAACCTGGGACCTTTCAGTCCGCAGGCCGACGCTCTATCCACTGAGCCACATCGGTCTCGGCGTAAAAACATTTTTTTTAAATGTGAAGTGTAAAGGCCACGAGTGCGCACAGTAGGTAGTTTTCCGGTCTCTGTAGAGCTCTGTTCGGGACACCTGCCCCCCAAAACCTGTGTCTAACGCCCTCCTCGTTAGAGCAAAGGAGAACGAACGGTCGGCCGCAGAGAGAAGCAGCCGCGATCGTGGTGTTTCTGACCCCCGACCCGTTCTGCTTGTCCCGTCCTCAGTACGACTTCGTCGAGCTCCTGGATGGCAGCAGGTTGATCGCCAGAGAGCGGAACCTTCTGGAATCGGAGCGAGCCGGGCGGCGGGCGCGGTCCGTGAGTCTGCACGAGGCCGGCTTCATCCAGTACCTGGACTCGGGCATCTGGCACCTGGCTTTCTACAACGACGGGAAGAACGCGGAGCAGGTGTCCTTCAACACCATCGTCATAGGTGAGGGCCGCGCTCAGCCACCCCTCCCGGCCACCGCCGGGGCCCAGGGCTGGGGGGCGACATGAGTGGTTCCTGGGCCGCGGAAGCCGGCCGTTAGATGTTTTTTTTTTAAATATATTTTATTCATTTTTTACAGAGAGGAAGGAAGAGGGAGAGAGAGTTAGAAACATCGATGAGAGCGAAACATCCATCAGCTGCCCTTTGCACGCCTTCTACTGGGGATGTGCCCGCAACCAAGGTACATGCCCTGGACCGGGATCGAACCTGGTACCTTTCTGTCCGCAGGCCGACGCTCTATCCACTGAGCCACACCGGCTTCGGCTAGAAACATTTCTGAACTGTTCATTTCTGAGTGTGTGCAGACCGTGTGCACCAGGAGGGAGTGTTGTGTGGGCATCAGGGTAGCCCCTCAGAACTCTGCCGGCGAGTGCCAGACCCTTGCCTCCCTGGTGAGACACCCGCGGATCGGCCCGGCTGGCCGGCGTGGCTCCGTGGCTGAGCATCCACCTGTGAACCAGTGGTTGAGCATCCACCTGTAAACCTACCGTTCGATTCCTGGTCAGGGCACCTGCTCAGATTGTGGGCTCCGTCCCCCGTGAGGGTCGTGCTGGAGGCAGCCGATCCGTGATTCCCTCTCCTCATTGATTTTCCCTCTCGCTCCCCCTCCCTTCCTCTCTGAAATCAATACAGTGGCACCTCGAGACACGAGTGCCCTAACAGACGAGATTTTTGAGATACGAGCCGTCGAGCGAGCGATTTTTGCTTTGAAATACGAGCAACAGTTGAGATAGGAGTCATCGCGCGGATCGGCCGGCTGCACACGACCCACCAGTTTACCGCGACTCGAGCGTCTCATAGTTTCCCACGCCTCGAGGTGACGGAACGAATTAAACTCGTATCTCGAGGTGCCACTGTAGAAGTGTATTTTTTGTGGGTCCCACAAACAGACACTCTGGCCCGCACAGCCTGTCGGGGTTCCGTGCAGCTCAAACCACGGAAGAGCCGCTGCTCACACCTCGGGCCGGGGCAGCGACCCCATAAGCACCCCTCCCCCCTCTCTCTCTCTTCCCCAGAGTCCGTGGTGGAATGCCCCCGAAACTGCCATGGCAACGGAGAGTGCGTGTCTGGCACTTGCCATTGTTTCCCGGGATTTCTGGGTCCGGACTGCTCCAGAGGTATGTGAGCCCCATTGTGTTTCCTTCAGCCTGCGGCATTCGCCATGGCAACGGGGCTGATGCAGGAAGCCAGGAAGCCGGGAGGGGGAGGGGGAGGCGGGGGGGAGGGGGGGGAGACCTGGCCCCCCTGTCCCCGCCCCCGCCCCCGGCAGGTGCACCGTTGACCTGTGCGTGTCCTGTCCCCCAGCAGCCTGCCCCGTGCTGTGCAGCGGCAACGGGCAGTACTCCAAGGGCCGCTGCCTCTGCTTCAGCGGCTGGAAGGGCACCGAGTGCGACGTGCCCGCCACGCAGTGCATCGACCCGCAGTGCGGGGGCCGCGGCATCTGCATCATGGGCGCCTGCGCCTGCAACTCGGGGTACAAAGGCGAGAACTGCGAGGAAGGTAAACACGCCTGTGTGGGCAGGCGCCTGTGTTCGCTCCCCTCGAGAAGAGGGACCAATATAGCACGTGTGGCCGTCGCGGGGGCCCACAGTCCTTCCCCTGCTCCTGAGGAAAGTCACCTCGATTTGCACGCTCAGGGATAGGCTGGGTTTCTCGGGGTGCGAGCGAATATAAAGAGCACACACCACCGGGGTCCCGTGCTCCTTCTCAGGCGTGTGAACTACCCTGAGAAACACGCCAACGTTAGTGTGGAGAAACCAAAAGGAGCCTGTTTCATGCGGGTTTTCTTACATTGAAGCCAGCGTGTCCATCGGGCAGCGGGCATCGCTGGGAAGACATGGTAACTGGCCCACGATGTCTCACACCCTCCTCCTGAGAGCAGAGGAGAACAGTGGGCAGCAGAGAGAAACAGCCGCAATCGCGGTGTGTCTGCCCCCGACCCAATCACCAGTGAACGAAAGTATCGCCCGTGGGTTTTTCCCACCCCGCATGTGACGGCGGTCGTCGGGGTACTCCGCGGTGACGTGCAGTCCGTGTGTGTTCTCAGGAAGCAGAAAAGCACCATTCCTGGTCTCCCATCAAATCCATTTTATAGATCCACACGCACACACACACCCAGGACAATTAAGTCCCCGGAATTAAATTTTCAGGCCATTGACCCCATCAGTGTAAAGTTTTATGAAGTCCAACTGCCACATTAAATTTCGCCATCGAGAGCACATTAAAGCGGATGAGGAGAGAGAGAGAGTGAGAGAGAGAGAGAGAGGGAGAGAGAGAGAGAGAGAGAGAAGCGTGCGACCGATTTGTTTCTCCAACGGTCCGAGGGCCCAGACCATGGCCAGCACTCCATGGCAGAGGGTCAGGTCGGCCAGCCCAGTGTGGTTACCGAGAAGCCGATGCATGTGACTGACTCCCTGGTGAGGCAGGACAGAGAGCAGTGGTGCACAGCCATGGAGCGTGTGTGTGTGTGTGTGTGTGTGTGTGTGTGTGTGTGTGTGTGTGAGAGAGAGAGAGAGAGAGAGAGAGAGAGAGAGAGACAGACAGAGAGGTTCATGATCCTCGAAAGAGATACAGATCCTCACAAGAGGCTGGGTTCCCTGAGAGGCAAGGTTCTCCGTGCTTGAGTGGATGATGCTTTGCATGTTCTGCAATGAGTCATGTACACTGGTACCTCGAGATACGAGTGCCCTAACATACGAGATTTTTGAAATACGAGCCGTCGAGTGAGCGATTTTTGCTTTGAAATACGAGTAATCGCGGGGATCGGCCGGCTGCACATGACCCACCAGTTTACCACGACTCCAGTGTCTCATAGTTTCCCACGCCTCAAGGTTACGGAATGAATTAAACTGTTATCTCAAGGTACCACTGTATCAAGGATCCAAAATGCCTGTATCGGTGAGGTGGGGGTTCCATTCTCCCTGTGGCATGTCCTCTGCGTTGACGGCCACACTGTTCTCTGCTCTCCACCCAGCGGACTGCCTGGACCCCGGCTGCTCGGGCCACGGGGTGTGCATCCACGGGGAGTGCCACTGCAACCCGGGCTGGGGAGGCGGCAACTGCGAGATCCTGAAGACCATGTGCCCCGACCAGTGCTCCGGGCACGGCACCTACCTCCAGGACAGCGGCTCCTGCACCTGCGACCCCAACTGGACCGGCCCAGACTGCTCCAACGGTGAGAGCACGGCGGTTTCGCTAAAGATTAAGATACTGCAATTTCTTTTCTTTTTTATAATATATTTTATTGGTTTTCTACAGAGAGGAAGGGAGAGGGAGAGAGAGTTAGAAACATCGATGAGAGAGAGACATCGATCAGCCGCCTCCTGCACACACGCCACTGGGGATGTGCCTGCAACCAAGGCACATGCCCTTGACCAGAATCGAACCTGGGACCTTTCAGTCCGCAGGCCAACGCTCTATCCACTGAGCCAAACCGGTTTTGGCTGTACTTTATTTTATTTTCATATTTTTATCGAATTTCAGAGAGGAAGGGAGAGCGAGAGAGAGAGAGAGAGAGAGAGAGAAACATCAATGATGAGAATCATTGATTGGCTGCCTTCTGCACGCCCCACACTGGGATCAAGCTCACAACCCAGGGAATCGAACCATGACCTCCTAGTTCATCGGTGGGACACTCAACCACTGAGCCACACAGGCCGGGCTGCCTGGCTTTATTTTAAATGACACCCCAACTTGTCCTGCCCTCTGTTCTTCAAAATATAGTTTGTAATTACAACAGTTAAAACAGGCATTTGGTTATTTCTGTTGAGTTTTTATTTACATTTCTAGCTTTTAAACAAATCAAATGCATTCCACCAAGATATCCACTTAAAGTTTATACATAAAACCACTTGTACAGTAAAACCATTAGTCTGGGTCATTTATGCTTCAGTCAGCAAAACAGGCATGATAATCCTGGTTTTAAATAATACTCGTTTGAAATATCATCCTTCTAATTTGTTTCCCACGATCATACAAGGAGGAAAGAGATAACGTAATAGCCCCTTTTTTTTAATTTTGTAGAAAGTTATTTCACATTGCCTGAATTATTTGATAAAGGGCTGTTTGGATTTTCTAGTAAACCACTCAAAAGGCAATTCAGTCTTCTTCCTAAAACGATATCGCTATGAGCAGCAAAAAGAGACGTACGTGTTCATCAAAACTTTAAATTGGCCGAAACCAGTTTGGCTCGGTGGATAGAGCATCGGCCGGCGGACTGAAAGGTCCCGGGTTCGATTCCAGTCAAGGGCATGAATCTTGGTTGCGGGCACATCCCCAGTGGAGGACATGCAGGAGGCAGCTGATCGATGTCTCTCTCTCATCAATGTTTCTAGCTCTCTATCCTTCTCCCTTCCTCTCTGTAAAACATCAATAAAATATATTTTTAAAAAATAACATTAAATTGGCTGCCACCATCGCATATCATTATTTCACATATTTAGACTAACTGTTATGCTGATGTCATGACGTTGCTATTGGAAAATCTAATTTTGCTGCCGTACAAAAATGACTTCATCCTCTTCGTCTCTGAATCTTCATTGCAAGGCAGAAACTTTAACATGTATTACACTCTCTCAATACATAGAGCTGAATAACGAGAATAGTCCTGTTCTTGGAGGAAAGGGAACATGGAATAAACTTTTCTATTTGTGGCAAAAAAAAAAAAGGCAGAAAACTCACTTAGAATTATTAGTAAGGGTCTCACCTATTCATATACACATCCTGGGGAAATATCTGGGATCATGTGCCTCAAAGGTAGCTACGTGTTGCACAATTCTCGATGAAAGCTTACAAAAGCGCTGTTAATCTACCTTTGTGGCCCAGTACTAGCAGAATAATTCTGAATATCTAACTGAATCTTTTTTTTTAAATATATTTTATTGATTTTTTTACAGAGAGGCAGGGAGAAAGTCAGAAAGATTGAGAGAGAGAGACATCGATCAGCCGCCTCCTGCACGCCCCACAGTGGAGATGTGCCCACTAGCAAGGTACATGCCCCCGACCGGAATCGAACCTGGGACCTTTCAGTCCGCAGGCCGACGCTCGATCCACTGAACCACACCGGTCTCATCCTAACCGAATCGTAAAGCAAAGCACTTTTCTCAGCAGCCCCTCCCGCTGCTGCGGAAATGACCTTCAGGCACCCAAGTCCAACAGGAATGTGCCCCCCAAAGAAACATCTGGTGAAGCTGCTACGAAAGAAGAAAGGAATGCTTCCCCTCACAAAGCGTATGGGTCCGAAAGCGACAGAAGCCGCCTCTGTCTTCATCAGCAGTTTGCCCATTAATTAGCCCTTCCATTCCACCCCAATTAAATTAACTCTAATTAATAAGTTCATTACCAAGATTCGACGCACCTTGCTCAAAGCTAGTGTGCTAAACGCTGATAAACACCTTGGCCCTAATGAAACATTGATTAGATTGAGGGGGAAACGGGGCCTGGAAGAGAAACCCTCTCTTCTGGCGCTCGGGCGACGTTCTGTGCCTCTGAAGTTAATCAAACCATCGTAGATCTCTTAATCAAAAATTCAATCCCGACGAGCGAGAACATACAGCGCGAGGAAAAACATCGCCCGCTCCCTCCCAGCGCCCAGCCCCGGCAGCGGTTTGTAAGAAATGCTCCATCGCCGAAACCGGTGTGGCTCAGTGGATAGAGCTTCAGCCTGCAGACTGAAAGGTCCCAGGTTCGATTCCGGTCAAGGGCATGTATCCTGGTTGCGGGCACATCCCCAGTGGGGGGCATGCAGGAGGCGGCTGATCAATGTCTCTCTCTCATGGATGTTTCTGACTCTCTATCCCTCTCCCTTCCTCTCTGTAAAAAATCAATAAAATATATTTTAAAAAAAAAAGAAAGGAAGAAATGTTTCATCTCTCGTGCTGGTACGGGGCGTTGGAATTCTGCAGCGCTCTAAGACAGGGAAGGGGGGTGTCTGAGGAATGTCACCTGGGCAGGGAATGGGGGACCCGGGGTTCTGTGCCTGCAGGAAGAGTTACCACATGTAGTCTGAGAAGATGCTGTGGTCCAGTTCTCTGTGTGCGCAAAATGAGCTCAGGCTTCTAGCATTCGGCATTTCTATCGCAAGAAAGTCAAAACCAAAGACTAGTTTTTCAGTCTCTGAGGAGTGACAGTTCATTTTCTTTCGCTTGCTAGGGAGACGGCAGAAAATAAAACGCCCTTCCCAGCTGCCTGTCTCTCCCTCGGTCGGATCCTGGTAAAAGAAAGCTTTTTAAGGAAAAAACAGATTTATTCTGTACCTGAGTTCTTTTTAAAGACCTATGATTATAGTTGTTGTGTTTTTCATTTTGTCTTTTTTTTTCTTCGGGGATGTTCAAATTTTGTGTTAATCCTCACCTTTTTATTGCTTTTCAGAGAGAGTAGAAGGGAGAATGGGAAGGAGGGAGGGACTAGGGGAGAAAGAGAGGGAGAGGGAGAGAGAAACATCAATGTGAGAGGCACATTGATTGGCGGCCTCCTCCACACGCCCCAAACAGGTATGGAGCGTAATCCTGCAGCCCAGGTACACGCCCTTTATTGAAAAAGGAACCAGAGCCGAAACCGGTTTGGCTCAGTGGATAGAGCTTTGGCCTGCGGACTGAAGGGTCCCAGGTTCGATTCCGGTCGGGGGCATGTACCTTGGTTGCGGGCACATCCCCAGTGTGGGGCGTGCAGGAGGCGGCTGATCGATGTCTCTCTCTCTCATCGATGTTTTGAACTTTCTATCCCTCTCTCTTCCTCTCTGTGAAAAATCAATAAAACATATTTTAAAAAAAGAAAAAGGAACCGGAGACCCTTGAGTGCTCGGGCCAACGCTCTAACCATTGAGCTGCACCGGCCAGGGCCAATGACAGATGTTTTAAGTCCTCTGGTCTCTTGTGCTCCGCTCAGCAGTTCCAGCCACCGGAAGCCTGGTTTCGGAAACAGCGCGCTCGGTAGTTCTGTGATTAACCTGGTTTTCCGCTGCGGTTCCGCTGGGCAGCGTGTATCTGTCCACAACACACATTACTGAACGGGAAACGCACGCTGTCTCTCTCTCACTCAGCCGGAAGCACGTTAATGCGCACGCCGTTACAGGCCCTTTTTACCTGCAGTTCCGGAGTGTTTCCAGATCTTAAACTCTAGGATTAGAAATAACACCGTTTCCCTTCTTGCTGGAGGGGCGGAACCCAACCGCCGTCAGCCGCCTGCTTGGGCCCTGACATCATTCGCTGACTTTCTCTTCCTGGGATGTGGGAACACACGTGTGCATGCTCTCTGGGCTGCCAGAAGGCACTCTGGGTGACGTGTGTGTGTGTGTGTTTTCCTCTGGTTACGAATCACGTGTTCTGTTTCGTTAGTAGCCCATGTGCATATGCATCTTTACACGTATGTATGATACAGGAAATGGTTCGGAAAATGGTCGTATGTGTTATATGCACAATTATCGCAGCATATAAGATTAAATGATGGACAAAAACTGAACTTCTACCGTTTGTATGCGTACCCTGTTTCCCTGAAAATAAGACAGTGTCTTCTATTAATGCTTGCTCCCAAAGATGCGCTAGGTCTTATTTTCAGGGGATGTCTTATTTTTCCATGAAGAAGAAGATGGTACACATTTATTGTTGAACAAAAAAAAGGAAATTTGTTACCTGTCTACGGTCCGGTAGTCGTTGTCATCACCAACCAGCTCACGGATGGGCCACAGCGCAGCCGGAGCTGGTCAGGCAGGGCGAGGTCTCTTTAAATCAGGAGTCAGATGCCTGACGGTAGCTTCAGGGGCCTTCTATTCCGGGGAGGCCTGATGATCGGGGAAGTTTTATTTGAGGGGGGTGCTTTATATGACAGCGAGAGGCAAACCTGGAAGTAGGTCTTATTTTGGGGGGATGTCTTACTTTTGGGGAAGCAAGTTGGTCGTTGACGCTGACACACACAGTCCTTGTGCCTTTTGCTCAGCGATGGCGACGTTCTCCTGCACACGGTCTTCTCACTCCCTGTCGCTCTTCTCTCCTGCCCGCCCCTCCCCCCCGCAGAAATATGCTCCGTGGACTGCGGCTCGCACGGGGTCTGCATCGGGGGCGCGTGCCGCTGCGAAGAGGGCTGGACGGGGCCCGCCTGCAACCAGAGAGCCTGCCACCCTCGCTGCGCGGAGCACGGGACCTGCAAGGACGGCAAGTGCGAGTGCAGCCAGGGCTGGAACGGGGAGCACTGCACCATCGGTAGGCTGCACCCCTGCCCCCCTCTCCCCGCATACCTCTCCCCGCGCACCCCTGCGCCCTGGGGAGAGCCAGCGTTGGCTGGGTTTCTGCTCCGAGGAGCAGTGAACACCACATACACACACACACACTCACGTGGACACAGACCACAATGTGGGGGCTCCCGGAGGCAAGGGGGCTGCGGGTGGTGAAAGGTAAAGGGTGTCGTTATGTAGTGATAGAAGGAGATTCAGCTTGGGCTGAACACAGAGTGCAACGTACAGGTGACGATGTGGAAATGGGCACTTGAAACCTTCAGGATTGTATTCACCAGCATCACACCAATACGCTTAATTAACGTTCTTAATTTTTTTAATTGCCAAAAAAAGGAAAAGCTGGTTTCCTCTCATTAACTCTCGTGCACCTTTTATTAAACAGGAATTGTTTTTCGGTAACGTTCTCATTTTACCGTGGCACTTTAGCTGATGTGCGTTCGAAGTATAAGGAATTCCCATCCATTACTGTTTTGTGATGGCCACAAAAATTGGCGCACGTAAAGGTGATTGCATTTCTTACCTGTAACTTTTGCAATGTCCAGTGAAAGCATAATATCCTCTAAGCTTCCGTCGGATATTACCTGCTAGCATTCCGTGTTGCACTTGCATAACCAAAAACTGTTTTAAGGAGAAGTCTGTGCGCCCCTTCGGGGTCTGTGGGTTGCAGAGCCCCACATCCTTGCAGGGGGTAGGAAACCTGGGACCCCCTTTTCAGGGCTTTTACTGTCTGTTTTGCTGTTACCGTTTGAGGCACTAAAATGGAAACATTTAATTTTTTAAAAAATGCAACAAAAATAAGCACAAGTGACCGTTGAACAACATGGGTTGAACTGTGTGGGTGGGTTTTTCTGTGGATTTTTTATTTTTTTCCAAAAATCCCTGCACTGTGTTGGACCCACGGTGGGGAGTCCGTGCTGCGGATGTCCAAATGCATGCATCCACCTCCCCAGGTTTGAAGGGGCGGGGCATCAACGGAGATTGGCATCTGCAGAGGGTCCGTGGAGCCTGAGGGACAGCTTCAAGTTTTCAGGGTGTCGAGAGTTCGATGTGGGTCTCTGGCTGCGTGGGGGCCGGTGCCCGCGAGCCGTGCGTCGTTCAGGGTCCGGTGTCCCCGATGCGTGCCTCAGCTCAGCGGCAGTGCGCGGTGCTAATGATGAATGCACAGCCACCAGCGGCTTCAGAAGCCTGGAGGTGCGGCGTCTCTCCACCCCTTTTTCTGTCTGTAGGGTCGGACTTGATAAAGCTTTTGGGGGGTTCTCTTCAAAGGTTTCTGCTTCTAAGGCCTCTGTCGGGAGGAGGACTCCGCTTTCTTTGCTCACAGAAGCCAGGATGGTTTCATGGGACATTGAAACCACATATGTCTCTGAAACTGTCCCAGCTGGATCTTTGGGAAACGTCCCGGGTTCTTTCT
Organism: Lasiurus cinereus; assembly: GCA_011751065.1. Classification (NCBI taxonomy): domain Eukaryota; kingdom Metazoa; phylum Chordata; class Mammalia; order Chiroptera; family Vespertilionidae; genus Lasiurus; species Lasiurus cinereus. The sequence continues at coordinate 4,338,732 of JAAGEH010000026.1, forward strand.
CACCCTGTGGACGCCCCTGCCTTTGTTTTCTGGATCCCACTACCACCCCCGTGCAGTGCGGTGCCCACAGGCTGGGGTGCCCTGCCCACAGCTGGTAGTTACCAGAGGCCCAGGAGCCGGTGGGGACATCGGGGGAGCCCACCCACCGGCCTCCTTCCGAGGGGTCCCCCGCGGCGTTCCTCTCTCTGCAGGGACGTGCGTCAGCGTGGCCCTGGCTCTGCCCGGGGAGCCCCTTAGAGCAGCGGTTCTCAACCTGTGGATCGCGACCCCTTTGGGGGTCGAACGACCCTTTCACAGGGGTCGCCTAAGACCATCAGAAAACACCTATTTCCCATGGTCTTAGGCACCAACACACCGCTCCTCGGTGTAGCAAAGTGTAGCCATGTAGTTTACTGTTGTCCTAGGAAGACTGTTGCCCATGCTACACCACGATTCAAGACAAAATTTCATTTATTTGTCATTAGAAATAAGTATTTCGCAATATATAATTACATATTGTTTTTGTGATTAATCGCTATGCTTTAATGATGTTCCATTTGTAACAACGAAAATACATCCTGCCTATCAGATATTTACATGACAGTTCATCACAGTAGCAAGATGACAGTGATGAAGTGGCAACGGAAATCATTTTATGGTTGGGGGTCACCACCCCATGAGGAGCTGTCTTAAAGGGTCGCAGCCTTAGGAAGGTTGAGAACCACTGCCTTAGAGACTCGGGGTGAAAGGTCTTGATGGAGCTGCTCAAAGAGGCAGCCTCTGTTGGCCCCGAGCAAACCTCCCACCTTCCAGAGACTCTGCCGGAGAGCAGGCATTTGAGGGTTCAGGTGGACACATGAGCCTCCTCGGGGAGGGAACAGCCGGCCCCCCGAAGCAGCCAGGGCCAGCCTGCACCCTCAGAGGTTACTGCCCCCCCCCGCCCTCTAGAGGCACCTGAGGGTCTCCCTGTCGCAGACGAGCTTTCTGCCCAGCCCTGGGGACACGTGATGATGCACGGCACCCACGGGTGCTCACCCTGCGATTCTGGGCGGCCCCTGTTCTC